>CM019741.1:22391371-22500231 GCA_009761775.1 Ficus carica | reverse complement strand
GCTCAGACACTGTCGAGTGTTCCAGACCTCGTCGTCGACATCGCCGTCGCCACAGACGGCTCCCGCTCTCCGTCGTGCACAGCTCCCTTTCGTTAACGCCAATCCTCGTCTCCGGACAGTCGGGAGCTTGCGAGGAAGACGCAACCTCCTCTCCCATAAAGTCCCAAATAAAACTTTGAATCGATTTAGTGAACGAGTTTGAGTTGAAAATTTTAAATTTGAGTTAAAAATATTAAATTTGAGTTGAAATTTTTTAGAAAAAAATAAAAAAAATTTCAGAAAAAGATAAAATAAAAATAAAAAAGTATAATTTAAACTCGTTGAGACCTTAATCTAACTTTGTCTAATCAAAACCAGCGCCGGAGAGGATGGAAAACAGCCGGAGGAGACGGAAACAGTGCCGGAGAACGACACGCTGCCGAAGACGACGCAACCACGGCATGAAAGCTGCCGGAGAAGATCGCGACCATTGCTGATTGCATATCGCAGATTGGAGAAAGGGTCACGATCTCGCCGCCGTCGTTGATTGCAGATCGGAGATGACGGAAACGATGACGGAGAACAATGAGCTGCCAGTGATGACGCAACCACAGGGTGAAAGCAGCCGGACAAGATTGCGACGATTGCTGATTGTAAATCGCAGATCTTACTCGGCCGTCACTGATTGCAGATCGGAGAAGCAATCTCGCCGCCGTCGTCATCTTCTCACCGTCACCGGCACGGTGTCCTCTCCAGTTGGCGACTACGAGAGAGAGACAGAGATTGGGAAAAGGGAGAGAAAGGGGCATGTGGGAGAGAAAAAGAAAAGGGTAAGATTGGAATAAAAGAAAAGGAGAAGAGAAATATGCTATATTTACTATCATAAGAAAAAGGTAATTTATTTCCTTAATTTATTTAAAATCTACTAAATGCTATATTTCTCTCACAGAAATAATATTATGCATCGAGATAAAAATTGTCGTTATAATACAAAAATCTTAAATCTCAAAAAATTTCTAAACTTATCATGTGACTTTTAAAATTTCAAACTCAGTTAAACCTCATAATCTTACTGACCTTGCACACTACATCACAGAATTATATGAGCTAGAGCTTAGTAAGTATACCATAGAGATTTTCACAATAAAATTACTTCTCTTAACTTTTGTGTTAAGGGGCCTTTGATATTATGTTAATCTCTTTTATTAGAACCCTTTACTTTTAATTCTTTTTCTTGAGGATTTGACCATTTCATCTAATTGATTTTAACAAACATGAGATTTCACACCACACATAAAAAATAATTTCTTTAAATTCTCGACAAAATCTGATAATAATAATAAATAGCATAACTTAAAAACATACTTAAAAATTATAATACTGATGTAAGTGATGCATTTGACATATATTACATTGCTTGCTAAAGGGTTAAAACAATTTTCTACATATTTTTTTTTTTCCTTTTATCTCCTGTCTTCTCTCTGCTTCCCGTTCTCTCTCCTCTCCTCTCTCTCTCTCTCTCTATCGCAATTCACTTGGTGAAACAATGTCACCCTGGTGAAACAATGTCCACCTTATCTTCCTTATATAGGCAGCCTTTATGAAGTAATTTCTTGTTGACAACAAGGCATTTGACTACTCAAGGCAAGTAAACTAGACATCCGAATGGCATTTTATCTTCTTAAAAATATCTAAGGGCTTATTGGCAAAACAAGTATTTGCTAGAAGGATCTAATATTTTATAAATCAAATTTAAATCCCATCTAAACTTATCTAGACTAGTGCCTTAAATTGATGGGATATTACAATGTGCTATGCACATGTTGGATGTATTTGAAAATTTTAATCTACGTTTGGAGATATAAAATAATAAGTTAAAAAACGAAATTAAAAAAAAAGAACAAAGGACCTAAAAATAAAAAAAGAGAGGCATGAAAAAATACAAAGAAAAAAAAAAAAGATAAAAGAGCTAAAATGAAAAAAAATGACCAATACAAATAAATGATTAAATTGTAAAAAAAAAAAAAAAAAAAGTGAAGGACTAAATTAATACAAAACATTTTTGTCCAAAACGAACCGTTTGGGATGAAATACTTTGCACAATAAACAACGGTAAAACGTTTTGTCCTTTCCATATATTATTACTTATAGATGAGTAACATTTGTTTCTAAAAAAAATTTTAAGTAGATTTTATGACGATCCATCAGTTATGGATCAATCACCACTATTGGACCAATATCACTTATTTACCAAAAAAAAAAACACTATTGGACCTATATATGATTTCTTTATATTAATTAGAGTGAATATACTTACATAAATTCATAAATCTCCTAATCAACTCATAAGAATATATTATTACATAGGGAAGGTTTATTGACACCATCTTATTTCTTTTTCTTACACCTCTACTTAAATCATCCACCATTAAAATTTAAATGTAAAATATTACTGTTATATCCCTCTTTATTCCAAAAACAACCCCTACAATCAAATTATTGTTTTTTCTTCCCCTTTTTTAATCCATCAAATTAATGTTTTTTTTTTCTCCCACATTTTCTCACGCACCAATCATATCCCACGTTATATTTCCTTCTCTCTCTCTCTCTCTCTTTTCTTTCTTTTTTTTTTCACTCCTCTCTCTTTTTCCCTTTCTTTTTTGCTAATTATCTTTGTCTATCCTCCTTCCCAACCCCCCCTCCCTCCCCCCTAGTCGACATAATTAAGTTTTTTTTTAATTTTATTTGTTACGGTTGCTGTTTATTTTTTTTATCCCATGTTTTACTATTAAGATCTCATATCAGTTCATGATATTTTATCCTAAAAAGAAATTATATTCTTTGCTTATATCCATACTTGAATTTCAGTTCTCATATGGGTATCGTATGATATTTGATAATGTGAACTTCAGTTACTTTAAATGTAAACTTCAGTTACATGTGAATTCATGCAGAAGAATGTAGCTAAAGTGAATTGAATTCCCCTTATTTTATTATTTCTTATGTATGAATTTTCATTTTTAGTAACTGAAGTTCACATTTACAGTAACTGAAGTTCACGTTACTGGATATGAGACTACTCATATGTATGTGTGTGTGCATTGTCCAAGCTCTGGATTCCAGAAAACGTTTTTGGAAGGCATATATCACAACTCCACTTGTAAACCCCCACCCACCCCCAACTTTCTAATTCTGTCAAACAAGGCACACTTTCATTTTTTGTCCCTCTCGTTTTCTTTATGTTTGTTTGGCTAATTTCACCATGAAAGTAGAGGTTGGTTATTGATTAGTAAAAAATAAACAACTTATGATTTTTTTATCGTTTGAAGTCATTAGCAATGCTTTGTTTTGTTTTGTTTTTGTTTTTGTTTTTTGTTTTTAATTTTGATTATTAATTACTTTTTAGGAATTATATTTGAAGATATATAATATTTATTTTCAAATTTTAAAATGAGGTGTGCGAAGAGTATTTTTTAAAATACATCTATCTTTTTTTTTTTTTTGAATAGGAATCATTTTATTAAGCAATAGCATCAAAGAGATAACATTAGAGACTATAATAGGAGTCTCACTAATCCACACATTGGTACAATTAGAATTAAAACCAAATCTAGCTAAGAGATGAGCAACATGATTAGCACTACGACAAATGTGATAATCACCTGTACTCTGCAGCTGGACAAGTAATTGTTTAACATCCTCCAAAATCGGGCCTTCCACAGACAGCTCCCGATTATCCTCAACAGCTGACACCACATTGATTGCGTCAGTTTCCACCACAAGGGTACCCAGCTTCAATTCCATCGCAAAAAACAGGCCTTCACGAAGGGCTATACACTCAGTCAAAAAAGGAGAAAAGGCTCATTCTACTGATTTCACCACTGCACCTAAAATTATCCCTTTCTCATCACGAATGACAGCACCTATGCCAATATGATCCATATCTGGTAGGACCGATGCGTCGACATTTAGCTTGAGATAACCCGATTGAGGAGGTGACCAATCGTCTGAGCCTACAACCTGTAATTGGGCCGGAACACGATTCAAAGCCTGCCATTCGCCATAACTAGCAATACTCAAATCAAGAATGGCGTGCGGATCTCCATTCTCTCCCCCGTGAACAACCTTGTTTCTCTCACACCACAATTTCCAAGCTAACCAACACACCAGAGCAAATCCTCCATAGGAATTTCTGACTTACACTTCTTAAAAAATCCGCAAATGGGAAAACCCTCTTGTTCTTTATCACCTTCCAAAACCGAGACATCCTCCACACTGCTTGCGACGTCGGGCAATCGAAATTGCGTGTGAGGTGGATTCCATCTCATCTTTACATCTTGACAAACATCATCACACTCAATACCTCCAGATATAAAGGAAACCATCGTAGGAAGAATCTCATGGAAAGCACGCCATACAAACAGCCTGACTTTAAGGGGGATCGATAAACTCCACATCTTCCTCCACCAAGAAACATCTGAATTGACAAAGGAAGAGGGGAAAAAAAAATACATCTATCTTTGAAAGTAATTTAGTTTAACCGTTATTCATTAAAGTACACCTTGATGTGTACTATTATATTAGTATAAATAGAAGCAATATTGTTTCCAAAGAAATTAAAAAGACATACCCCACATTAATTTTTTGTTGTTGTTGTTGTTGTTTTTTTTTTTTTTTTTTTTTTCCCCTCGATACCCCATGCTAATTATTAGGACATCTATTGACATCTCTGTGTATTTTTCTCTTCCATTTCTTAAATCATCTACCAATTAAATTTTAAATATTACTTGTTAGACCATTTTTATTATTCAAAAAAATTCCTATAATAAAGTTATAATATTTATCTTTTTTTCACCCATCCCATCGATAAATAACCCACTATCTTTTACATAATCTTTATGGAGCACTTTACTTAATGTTTATGATCTTCTAGATCAGATTTCGGTGTTGTGTTTCTTTTTTCCCAATTCGCAGTTGTCAAGAACTAGGAAAACATGAGAATTTCTTACTGAAAATAATGTTTTTGAAGTTCAGAACTATGTTTTGGAAGGTTTATGAACGATTCCATTATTGTTCTTTTGTATGTGTAGGTTGGCATTTATTTCCCCCTTCAAAATTGTTACGGTTTCACTGTAACATCGTTGGATTTCTCAGCCAAAAGAAGAAGAAGTAGTAGTTGTAGAAGAAAAGCAATCAAATTGAACCCCTCCAAAAAATAAAAGATTGTTAAAACTATATAGGGTTGGTTGAGTGAAAAAGTTGATTAAAATTAAGATTTTCATTGTAGGGATTTTTTCTGGAATATTAAGACGGATTTAACAAGTAATAATCGATATGTAAAATTTAATTAGTGCGTTATTTAAAAAAATGTGAGAAAAATAGACAGAAAAGTATTAATTGACGCCGCTAGATTATTATTATTTTTTTCCATAAGCGAAATGATTATGAACTCTTTAAAAAATATACAAAAAGATTATTTCTTAACAGAATCCATTAGTTGCCATTAATAGATTAACTTAATTGCTCAATTGATTCATAAATTGGGTGAATTTTTTAGTTACCTAATATAATAGATGACTGAACTTTTTTTTTTTTTAATTTAGCAAAATGTTTGTTTGTCTTTTTGTCAGATTTGGTCAATCAATAATTGATTATGAAATTTGATTATTTACATTATATTCAATCGGTGATTAACCATAGTAGTCAATCATAAATTGACCAAATTAATATATGTGCTCAATTATTAATTGACCATTAAAAAAAGGTATTTTAATTTAATTTTAAAAAATTCAGTCATTTTCTTAAAAAAAAAAAAGATTATTTAGCTATAAATCTCAATTTATATACTAGTTTTTGGAAAATAAAACAAATAAAAAAACCTTAAAAAAATAAAATAAAAATATATCTTTCTATTTCTCTCTCCTCTCCCTCACTCTCTCTCTCTCTCTGTGTTTAATCTCATCTCTCTTCCCTCTTGATCTCCCAAATCTATCTCTGTCAATATCCACCCTTTTTATCTCTCCTCTGTTCCTCTTGTTGTGAATTGAGAGAGATTTTTAAATTTCTGATTTTTTTTCCTTTTTAAGGTTTTTTTTTTTTTTGGTTTTATTTTTTATGGTTAGTTTAGTAAATTCGATAAAATTAAGATTTCAACTAAAAAGGAATGGGGACAAAAATATCACAACATAATAATTTTGGAATCAATTAAGTAATTAAAGCAATCTGTTAAAGATAATTAACATATTTTGTCAAAAAAGAAAAGAAAAGAAAAGAGAAAAAGAGAAAAGGAAAGAAACAGAAGATGTTTTTGTACCTAATTAAGAGTTTAGGGTCATTTTTAGCTATAAAAAAAGAATCGGGCCCAGAACATTGCAAACATAATAGTTTATAGGAACGGCAATTAATTAGATCATAGGATTATTAATTATAATAACAAATTTTATATTTTAAAAGAAAAAAGAGTTACATTCTTTTGGCCCTAGGAGAAAAGAGAGTGAGAGATAGACATAGAAAAACGTTCTTGTTCGAAGGTTCGGAGTACTGCCAAGCTTCTGACCTTTAAATTTCATCTATAAGTCCGTCATTAGTTGTTGAGATTAGGAGGAAGTTCATGCTATCAGTGGAGGGGAAGGCTAGCGGATCAAAGATGTGAAAAGGGTTGGGTTGCCGTCGATGTTGAGGCGTTTTGAATGTGTTGGTCATCATCACGGCCTACCATTTGGAGGTTTTAGTTTGTATAAGGAGGTGAGCCACATGGTGGTGTGTGTGTTAGGCTTTGCCGCCATCAAAGACATGTTTGTCAACTGCTTGCCTTTTCTCCCATTTTCTTCTGCCGATATCAAGGGGCCTTACTCTCCTTGGTATTTTGATCATGACTTGTAGTTTTTTTCATTATTCCTTAATAAAAAGTGTGTTTCTTACCCTAATGAGACTAGATACATATATCGTTTTTTTAGTGTTTGGTTTTCTTTTTCATCCGTAAGATATGTTTCTTTGCGGTTGTTTTGTGGCCTTTGTGTTATAACTACCACAAAAGTTGGAATAGACAACATAGATTACACAACGGTTTTACAAAAACCATCATCTAAAAAAGGATTGCCTTATGATTACATGACGGTTTATTGAAACCGTCGTGAAAAATGGAGATTATACGATGGTTTTAATAAACAGTCGTGAAAACTGAGAAATTACAGGATGGTTTATTGAAACCGTCATGTAATCTACACTTTCCACAAAAATCGAGAGATTACACAACGGTTTCAATAAACCGTCGTGTAATCTCTAATTAAAAATCCTTATCAACCCTGATTTTATTTTGCAAAACAGTTCCGTAGCAGCAAAAAATATTACAGAGACCTGCAATACTAGATCCTCCACTACCGTTCAACGTCATTATCACCGTTCACCAAACTAACATTCTCTTATAGTCATTATTTGTAAGTGATTACTTACTCTTTTGAGTTATTTTATATTCATTGTAGATATTTTAAATATATAAACTTTAGATTTTCGTTTTTTTTTTTGAAAGCATGATTTGTTAAATTATGCCAAAAGCTTGATATGTGTTATTCTAATTGCAAAAAACTTGAATATTGAATGTATTTTATGATCTTTAATTTGGTTTAGGCCGGGTTCTTGCAGATGAATTGAAATTGGATATGAGATAGTAGATTGACTAGAAAATATCAAGATGGTGTTGAAGAATTTTTGTCATTGCCAAAACTCACGCGAAAAATGATAAGATTCGGTGTCCTTGTGTAGATTGTGAAAATCATAGGTCTCATTCAGTTGATGAAGTTATAAGACATTTGCTTGCACGTGGGATTATTTGTTCATACTAAATATGGTATTTACACAGTGAAATTTGTTTGAATCCAATATCGAATAACAAAGGAAAAGAACATATTATTGAGGAAGATTTAAGAGATAATTTGTTTGATATGATTAATGATTTGGAAGAATACTTTGTTCACCGTCCAAAGTTATTTGATGTTATGATAAATGATGTCGAGATGTCCTTGTATGACAGGTGCACTAAATATATGAAATTGTTGACATTGGTCAAATTATGGAACATGAAGGCATCAGGAGGGTGGACAAATTCTAGTTTCATGACTCTTTTAGAATTTCTAATAAAGGTTCTACCGGTTGATAATAAAATACCAGTTAGTATGTACGAAGCTAAGAAGACGTTGAGTACTTTGGGAATGTAATATGAAAAAATTCATGCATGTCCAAATGATTACATCCTTTACCGAAATGGATATGATGATTTGGATGAATGCCCAGTTTGTAAAGAGTCAAGATGGAATAAGGGCAACAAGCGAACGAATGGTAGCAAAGGAGTGCCGGCAAAGGTGTTAGGGTACATTCCTCTAGCGCCACGTTTTCGGCGTTTATTCCGTAATACCGATCATGTCAAGAATTTAACTTGGTACCATGATAAATGTATTGAAGATGACATGCTTAGATATTCAGCCGATTCACCATAATGGAAGACCTTTGATGATGATCATCCTAAATTTAGTGCAGAGCCACATAATCTATATCTAGGTTTATCAGCGAACGAAATGAACCCACATGGTAATATGAGTAGTAGGCATAGTACTTGGCCCGTCATACTTGTCAACTACAATCTCCCTCCAAAATTGAGCATTAAGTGGAAGTTCTTGATGTTGATTTTATTGATCTCCGGTCCTCAACAATCAGGGAATGACTATTTGTACTTAGCACTGCCAATTGATGATTTAAAGAGCTTATGAGAAAAATGGATCAAAGTTAGAGATTCTTACCATCAAGAGACATTCACACTTCGTGGAATGTTGATATTGACAATTATTGACTTTCACGCTTATGGAAACTTATCTGGTTATTTAGTAAAGAGTTCTATGGATTGTCCCGTCTGTATAAAAGAAACATCTTCCATCCGGTTGAAGAATGGTAAGAAAACCATTTACCTTGGTCATAGAATATTCTTACCAAAAAATCATCGATACCGCAAACAAAAAAGGCTTTCGATAGTAATACCGAAGAAAGAATCCCTCCCCGAGTTTTGATGGGCGAAGACGTATTTGAGATGGTTAAAGATTTGAAAGTAGTGTTCGGGAAAAGAAAATGAAGTAATAAGGATCCAATGGTTGATGGACCTTGAAAAAAGAGTTCAATCTTCTACGAACTTCCATATTAGAAGTCACTTTTCATTCATCATTGCTTGAATGCTAAGCATATTGAGAAAAATGTTTGTGAATTAATAGTGAGCACATTGCTTGACATTGCTAATAAGATCAAAGACGATGAAAAAACACGGTTGGATCTTAAGGATTTGAAGATTAGATTTAATTTGCTCCCTACGAAAAGAAAGAATGCCACTTACTTACATCCGACAAAGTACACATTATTTATAAAAGAAAGAAGAAAATTTTGTGAATGGCTCGCTTCTGTAAAAGTACTCAACGGGTATTCTTCCAACTTCAAAAGGTTGGTGTCTATGAAGGATTTGAGGCTCATTAGAATAAAAATACATGATTTTCGTATCTTGAGGCAACAATTATTACCGCTTGCCTTATAAGGAGTTTTAACGAAGGATGTGAGATTCGCAATTACCAAGTTATGCTCATTTTTCAATTCGATGTGTTCTAAGGTAATTGATCCACTTATGCTAGATTCACTACAATTAGAGTTGGTTAAGACATTGTGCTTACTTGAAAAGTATTTTTCACCATCCTTTTTGACACGATGATTCATCTAACGGTGTACTTAGTTCAGGAAGTTAAGCTATGTGGATTGATGTACTTAAGATAGATGTATCCTTTTGAAAGGTACATGAAGATTTTGAAGGGTTATGTCAAAAACCAAAATATGCTGGAAGGATTTATAGTAGAAAAAAAAAAAAAAACAACAACAACGAGAGCATACAAAAATAATGACCGGAGAAGATACCTTGACCGGCTTGTCTATCATCTCCTTGTTGGCCTGAATGTTGATGGTGTAATCGTCTCCACACTGGAAGGCCAAAGTGCATTAGGTTTATTTCAGTGGGTTGGCCTCGGTGTTCTTAGGAGGGGGTAAAAGGCATCTGTTTATCATTGGTGACCACCTATGAATCAGGGAACGAGGTGCGTAAGAACCAGTAAGCTCCTTTTGCCTACCCAATGGGGAAGATGTGACCAGACTAGAGTAGTCCTTTCTCGGGTCACGGGCTGGCCTATCAGTGCCTAAACCCTAAACTACCTCTTCTTTAGGAACCTTAAGTAGATCACCATCGGGTTTTAATATACTAGCCCGAGCAATACTTCCCCGACCACAACTAAGTCCTTCGCGGGATGGTTGGCCCAGGCTGCCCTTATCATGCTGCTCCGTACCACCTGACGACCGTACCTTGGGAGGGCGTACCACACCCACTACTCTATACTACCTGACACCTGATACCTGACATCCGGTACTTATCACTGTACATGTCATTATTCCTGCTGCGGCACCACCTTTCATCACTTGATCGAACTGACATTGCACTGGCCGCCTGCACCAGTACTGATGACTTGCACCCATGTCCTCCCATCACCTGAATGGTAGGGCACGTGGCATCTGTCCAGTGGAGGTCAAGTATGCGTACACCCGAAACATGTTTACCCACCGGGACCATTCGAAATACAACCCATTAGGATCACCCGAGCACCCGAACCTGTGGAAAAGGCCTATAAATAAAGGAGTGCCTCACTCACTCAGGTATGGTCTAATTTACCTTGTCAAAACTCTACTTCTTCACTTGCTCATCAGTTCCCCTTACTGACTTAAGCATTGGAGTGCACTTAGCAAACACCCCACTGGTATCTCCCTTACTCTAAGATACTTCTCTTTTGCAGGCGATTGGACAGAGCATGACGGTACAAGGCTGATCACGTCAAGTGATCCCATCTGGTATTGTGTCAAAGATTTTTGGCATCAATAGGTGGCTATGTGTTTATTTGGATTAGTGGTCTTCAAAGTGGGTTTAGATTGATTGTGTTGTAGGTAATGGTCTTCTTCACGGTGGTGGTTTTGTTCATAATGGGTGTGACATCGTGAAGAAGATGGTGGGGCTAGAAATAGAGGAGGATGTTTGGAGTATTTGTGAAGAGATTTTGGAGAAGGGAGTCGTCGGTGGGCCCTCCACCTTTGAGATCTGCATCTCTGATCGCTTGAATCTCCAGCTCCGTTCTGTCGAAACTCTTAATCCACCATAAAGGCCTTCGCTCCACACTCATCTGCGTTGAAGCGGCTCCAATCATCGACCATGGCTACTATACCTCCCCGGGAACAACCAAGGATTCTGATACCAAATGATGCAGCGAAAAGGAAGAACTAAGCCAAATCCATGGCTAAACGAGCTCAAAGCTCCAAAGAGGCGCACCTCTAAAAAGATTCAATACAATTTTTTTGAAATTAGCTCTCAAAAGCTGACTCCCAAAGACTCCCCAATACAGCTTAAATATAACCTAGCAAAAGACGAAAGTAACCCAAACGACTAAATACCCAAACACAAATATTAAAACGTCTACAAAAGCTCAAACGACCATAGACTTCTCCTAAATAATTAAAAAACGACATAAATAAAGAGAATTACAAGTAGCCCAAATAATTAGCACTCCAGCCGCTACATCAGAACATCACAAAGACAATTGAAAAGAACAAAGAAAAGAAAAGCAGATTAAGAAATCATCTTTTTGGCCATAGCACTCTATGGAACTAACATTAGTACAATTTCCAAAGATAAGCAGAAAAGCTTCAACATTTACTCTAGTAATAACATGATTAATACCTTAAAACCTCCAACAACAACAACAAAAAAAGCCTTAAAATAAACTAATTTTTACAATATTTATAATTATTTCACACTAGCCGAATCCATTCATTGGGGTTACCGTCCTCCTTTTTTCTCTTCACTTCGATTCTGTACATTCTCTCGCTGCTTTCCTCTTTTAAATGGAGAGAAAATCGCCGCTTCGGAGATTCCTCTCGCGAACAAACGACAACCACCCTGCCGAAACGGCTAGCTTGTGCCGATTCGATCCGGTTCGGATGATCGACAACCGAAACGTCCATGTTGAGCCGTTCTGGTTTCGGAAGAGGAGATCCCACCGCGCCTCCGCCGCCATTAAAGGACTGAAAAAACTCTGCGAAGAAGTCATTGGGAACCATAAGTTTGCTATTTAAGTCTGTCTGTGTAAGGGACTTTGTGAACTGCATTTTGAGAGGTTTAATTTTCTGTGTGTGTTTTGATACAAAGATTTGGATGACTTTCATATTGACCAAGAATATTTCTGTATTTATAGGTAGATGATCAAGAGGGAGAGAATTATTTTTTACGAATGTTTACTGGTATAGTTTTTTATTCTTTTTTTTTTTTTGGCTAAAAAATAAAATAAATTCGTTTTTGAGTGTTCATTTACCATGCAGGTGCGTCCCACGAGAGATGTTCATAATTACAATAGCATGAAAAATATTTTTGGACCACCAACCAAAAAGAAAATCAAGACGGTCACCTAATTAAATATTTTAACAAAAAGAAAATCAAGACGGTCACCTAATTAAATATTTTAAAATTCAAGAGAGACTTGTGTATACTGTTCTATTCTACCCATGTTGCTACCTCAACTAATGATCCAATTGCATCATAGATTTAAAATCAAATTTTTTGTAAGAAAAATAGTAAATACTTAATTTTTTTAAAGTTCTAAAAACAATTTTTATATGGTGATTCAATCAGAAATTTTTTTATTATTGTTTTGTTATGTTTTCATGAAATTATAATAACAAGATACTCCTATGAAGACTAGTTCGATAGATGATCTTAGACCTTGAATTCGAAAATTGAGAGATGTTTTTTTTTTTTTAATTTTTTTTAAATTAAATAAAATAGGTGCCCATATGTAACCTCCTGCCCCTCTCTTTTTATTATATAATTCAAGTATAGTTTTGCAAATGCCATGATTTTTGACTTTGGAAAATACCGATTTAGGCTATCTTAGTTTTATTGCTATATACTATAATGCAATCTTTGTTTAAAAAGTCTCAATTGAAAGGTAAGTCCCTTTAGAATTTCGAAGCAAGTAACCATTATGTCATCTACCTTCTTTCCCCATTAAAGTCTATTTAGACATTAAGAAATAAGCTTATAAAGAAATAAGTTTGCGTTTGATACACCTGTTTAGAATGAAATTTTTTATTTATTAAAATTGATTAATTTTTTAAAAACTAATTATAATTTTTTTTAACTATTCAGAAAAAAATTAGAAATAGAATGGAAATTTTAGGTTCGTAATAAAAAACCAAACAACCATTAAATAAATAAATAAAACAAACTTCGAAATTGTTAATTCAATCATACTTGTCCAAAAGGACCTTTCTCTGCGTTTGCAATGAAATTTCATTGCAAGAAATAAAGGAAGCCTCTCAAAGAAAATGAAAAATCTACTCAGAAGAGAAAATGATATTAGGATTTCACATTATTGCAATGCAAAATAAAACATGATTTCATTAATCAATCAGCTTTTTATTTTTTTTATTTTTAGTATGTTGGAAAACCATGTGTACTTTCCTAGACCGGTTGAATTGCAAGTGTAGGAGATGGACCCACGTCAATCACGCCTTGCTTTCCTTCCTTTGTTTACATAATTTCTCTATTTTTTTTTTCTTATTAAAATTTAGTTTTTATACTAACTTAAAGTACTTTTCGGTGTTCAGCGATTATGTTTATTAGGATACCTTTGCTTTCTCTCTTCAAATCTCACCGTTTATTTCTGATCCAAGGGTCCACAATCAACTGTTTGAATTTTGTTGTATATGAAGCTGCCAGAAACAAGACCTATCTTATTTATGTATATAGTAGTTACCATATTAAAGCAAGACTTACTGTATGAGGTCAACAAGTCAAGTTATATATGCATTTGCCAAGAAATTTCCCAGGTAGACTTTCAGTGAACTGCATGGTAACTTCTCATGGCATTACACTATTGAGTTGTCTTCCACTACCTACAAGGCTACAATAATGCAACCTTTGTTTAAAAAGTCTCAATTGAAAGGTAAGTCAAGTATCGATTAAAAAGGTAGTGTTTGGTGTGTAAGTTTGAGTTGAAATTGATAAGTTTAAATAGTAAATTTTGTTGACTTTTCAGAAAAGACAAAAAACTTTTTGAGAAAAAGACAAAAACTTTTGGGGAAAAAGACAAAAAAAGTTTAAACAGGACCGGTTACCAAACAGGGCTTTAAGCCTCTTTGGAATTTCGATGCAAGTAACCATTATATTATTATTATTATTATTTTAAATTCCTTGTTTATTTAGACATCTAAATATTAGTACAACTATTTCCATAATTAGGTTTTTTTTTCCCCTTTAAATTATCATGACAATAATGATAGACGTAACCGTTGTAACTATTGTGATATCTTACTAAATAATAATAATAATTATAAAATTATGTGATATCTCTTTGAACAAATCTCTTGATTTTGAAGATTCATTAACTGGTCAGATTTTGTAATTATACTTTATATTTATATGAAATGTATTTATAGTGCTCTTAGTTTATTAGTGAACCTTCTCTATTTTTTTAATTTGTGAGTGACTCATTATTGGACCATGTTAAATTTTTATACTCTCTTTTCCCTTTCGTATCATCTTCTTAATTAATCTTTGATGTGTAAATGCTTTAGAGGAAGTCTGGTAGTGGAGTTAAAAGTCAACTAATGAATTTACATGGAAGTTTCACTTGGTTCTTCCAAGACTGTCCTCCGGTACAAGAAACCGGAAACGAAAACAAATGAAATTTCTATACATGCTCGAAAATCTGAACATGGACACTTGAAACACGTAATAGATACCCTTTTCTTAAAGCGTTATTTGTCCTCTTTCAAAATGAGATTGTTTTAGGTTGATAGCAAATCGCTTTCAAGATATGACAAGCCTTCAAAAACGAAGTTTACACCAAGCAAAAATGAAAATTTGAAAAGTAAAAAACACAATATTTATGGAAGAATAGTAGTGGAAGACAGAGAGATATCGAATTTTCAGTAAGTATACTCTGATTTCTCTACAACTCTTTATACAAGTTTGACAACCTTTGGTGATACATTTTGAGAAAAAACTATCATTCAAAAAAAATATTTTTTTTTTCTGAAAAATACAACCTTTCAAAATGTTACATTTTTTAAGAATTTGAATTTAAATTTAACATAAAATAAAAAAATAAAATAAATTTATTTAATAATAATTTAATCACAATGCGTCACGTGTCACGCACACGCACCATGCTTCCAAGTACCAAGTGCGCCTAATAAGCATCAAAAGCACCTCTATAGTTTCACCGCCTGCGTGTGCGAGCCACATTGGCTATTCCCACATCTCATCCGTTACCCTTTCAAGGGTGGAAAAACTATAAAGTGCTCAACCCTTTCATTCCTTTTCCATATGGGACTTTTAGACTTGGTTGTCAATACCCAACAACACTAATGTTTATATATGAACAAAACCCAACAATACATATATACATACATATATATATATAATATTTTTGTATATGCAGTGCATTTTGGAATTGTCTTCCACTGCTTACAATTTAGGCCCCGCTTGGGCGCCTCTGGACGTGGTTTTCACGTCTGGTTTCTAGTTACATGTTTGGCACTGCATTTGGGTTGATGCCATTACGAAGTTCAACAGTGAACCCCATATGGGTTGCATTGTTCAATAGTCTTCCCCCTTTCTAAGATGACAGACGCTGTCACACCCACCTTTCCACATTTTTTCCCCTCCTCCATAAACACCAGGTTGTTCTAACAAACCAAGTTGGTTCTTGTTGGATTTAGGAAAAAAATTGTTTATTTTTTTAAATTAATATCAATTTCCCAAAACACACATCCTAAAACATATTTTATTGCAAAAGTTCTTCAATATAAAACAAAAAGTTCAAATATACTTTTTTTAAAGAAAAAAACTTTTTACCTCATACACACATCTCCAAAATCAAATCATATCTCATCTCTAACACAAATTTCTTCAAAATTCAATCTTCAAAACTCCCCCGAACAGGCCCATAACAATTTATCCTTGTCCCATTTGTCCATTCTTGTCCAAATTTGGAACTTTTTCTGCGTGCCCGTTGAAATTTCATTGCAAGTAACAAAGGAAAGATTCCTAAAGAAATTGACATATCTGTACATAACGTGAGAAATACCCAATACAAAATAGAGAAAAGAGATAAAAGAGAGAAAAAGATGAAAGGATTTTATATTATTGCAATAGCAAACAAAATGTAATTTCATTAATCAATCAACTCTTTTGATAAAATTACAATGATTGAGCTATTTATAAATATCCAAACTAACAAAAAAATATACTTAACTTAATTCTAAATATTGTAAATAATCCTAAAAGATAAACATATGTGATTTCTTTTGATTACTGCATGCATGTCTAATACTAAGTAATAAATTACCTCATTTCCTATAAGATGTCACTACTATGGAATGAACATCCTTGTGAATAACAATCAATATATATATATATATATATATATATTTGTAAGTCTTCATTTTTCGAACTACTTGTCAAAATAACAACCTAAAAAATTAAAATTAACAAAATACTATTCTTTAATTTTAATATAGGTACGGCCATCTAAAAAACTAGTTATTCTTGATCGTATTAAAATCATTTTAATAATTAATATTTTTACAAAATTATTTAAAAAAGTGCTTGAGTCATTTTATTTATTGACTCTCATTTTTTCAAATGATCTCATATATATCTAATAAGAATTGGGTTCCAGGTGGTTTTTTTTTTTAAACCAAAAAGGATTCAAGTTGGGTCCCACATTTGGAGACTCAACATCCCCACCTACTAGAGGTTGGGCCTCACCGATCCCCTTATTTATTGAGAGTTGTAGATTTGCTTTCTGCTTTGAGTAGGATCATAAGTTTGTAGAAAAAGCAAAAAAAAAAATTTCAAAATCTAAAAGGAGAAACGATGGACTCGTTTGGCACAATTTTTAATTTTGTTTTACTGATAACTCTGTAAATAGAGTTATTTTAACACTGTTAAGTTTATATTTTTGTTATAATCTTAGTAATCTATCTTAACTTTTTCTCTAAATTTTTTATATTTTTATAAGTGTATAGGTTAATTATATTAATAGGGTTAAAAGTAACCATTTGGAATTAAAATTTAATAAAAAGAAATTAAAAATCGTAAAAGGTAACTCGGAGTCATCATCCACCACTCTCAGGAAGACCCACACGCTTTCTAGGCCGTCGGATGATCTCCATCAGTGCTCCCGATCGCGAGTGTGCTTCACTTGCGCCAAAGCACGCATCCCAAAACGTGTCATTGTATCCAGTGATGTGCCAGATTCGGTGCTTCGCGTTCAACGGAGCTCATGTGCACTACGTGCTTTAGCCAGCCAAAGCGCACCACATGTCCCAGCTAAGCGCTCTCCCAGTCGTTCGTCACCACCTGTCCGCGTGGGTCCCCAATGCTGCTTTGTGTCAATTTGCGGTAGGTAAAAAAAAAGTAAAAGAAAGGGAAAAACCTAGGGCTAAAGGCGGTGGCTTGGAGGCTTATAAGAAGGAGCCTAGGGCTCCGTGCAAAGAGTTTTTTGGTCACGGGAAAAACTGAAAACCAATGAAGAAAAAGAAAAAAAATATATTGTAAGTTTTAGGTTTAGTTTTCTACGAAATTGAGGGAGATTATCTTAGAATCACCAAGAGGAGAGGGAGAAGATATTGGGTTAATAGGTTTCCACATTTTTTCCCCTCCTTTATAAACGCTAGGTTGTTCTAACAAACCAAGTTGGCTCTTGTTGGATTTAGGATTTTTTTTTTAATAATTAATATCAGTTTCCCAAAACAGGCATCCTAAAACATATTTTATTCCAAAATGTTCTTCAATATAAGACAAAAAGTCCAAACATACTTTTTTTTTTTTTTTCCAAAACTTTTTACCTCATACACATCTCCAACGATTCTTAGCAAGTGTAAAAAAAAAAAAAAAAAAAGTTATGTAGATTAGATTGATTTAATGGAGGGATGGGCGTTTACCAATTAAAAAAAAAAACAAAAAAGAATCATGTGAGAAAGAACACATAGATAAAACTAATTTAAATAAATAAATAAATAACACAAATCCATTTGTCCATACTTGTCCAAATTTGGAACTTTTTCTTCGTGCCCGTTGAAATTTCATTGCAAGTAATAAAGGAAAGATTCCTAAAGAAAATGACATATCAATACAGAAAGTGAGAAATACCCAAATACAAAATAGAGAAAACAGATGAAGAGAGAAAAAGATGCTAGGATTTTATATTATGGCAATAGCAAACAAAATATAATTTCATTAATCAATCAACTCTTTTGATAAAATTACAATGATTGAGCTATTTATAAATATCCAAACTAACAAAAATATATACCTAACTTAATTCTAAATATTCTAAATAATCCTAAAAGATAAAAAAGTGTGATTTCTTTTTATTACTGCATCTCTAATACCAAGTAATAAATTATCTCATTTCTTAAGCGATGTCACCACTATGGAATGAACGTCCCTGTGAACAACAGTCAATAATTTTTTTTTTTTTTTGTAAGTATAAGTGAATTTTAAACTATAGAAACACCTTCATTTTTCAGACTACTTGCCAAAACAACAACCTAAAAATTGAAATTAACAAAATAATATTCTTTAATTTTAACATAAGAACGATCATTTAGAAGATTGGTCATCTTAGTCGTTTTAAAATCATTTTAATAATAAAAACTTTTAAAAAATTATTTAAAATTTTTTAAAAAAGTGCTTGAGTCATTTTGTTAATTGACTATCATTTTTCATATACAAATGATCCCACATGCACCTACTGAGAATTGGGTTCCACACTTCTTCTTCTTTTTTTTTTTTTTTTTTTTTTTCTCTCTCTCTCTCTCTCTCTTTCTCAAAAAGGATTCAAGTTGGGTCCCACACTTGGAGACCCAACATCCCCACCTACTAGAGTTTGGGCCCCACAAATCCCCTTGTTTATTAAGAGTTGTAATTTGCTTTCTGCTTTGAGTAGGACCATAAGTTTGTAGAAAAAGCAAAAAAAAAATTCAAATTCTAAAAAGAAAAATGATGGACAAGTTTGGTACAATTTTTAATTTTGTTTTTACCTATAACTTTGTAAATATAGTTATTTTAGCACTGTCAAGCTTATATTTTTGCTATAATCTTAGTAATTTATCTGAATTTTTCTCCCAAATTTATTATGTTTTTCCAAGAGTACAGATTAATTCTGTTAACAGGATTAAAAGTGACAATTTGAAATTAAAATTTGATAAAAATAAATTAAAAATTATAAAAGGAAATCCGGAGTCATCATCCACCACTCTTAGGAAGACCCATGCACGCCCACACACTCCCTAGGTCATCAGATGAGATCCATCAGTGCTCCCGATCGCGAGTGCGCTTCACTCGTGCCAAAGAAAGCATCCCAAAGCATGTCATTGTATCCAATGATGTGCCAGATTCGGTGCTTCACGTTCAACGGAGCTCATGTGCACTTGCGTGCTTCACCCATCCACAGCGTGCCACATGCCCCAACTAAGCACTCTCCCAGTCGTCCATCGCCACCTGTCCGCATAGGTCCCCAGTGATGTTGCGCGTTAGTTTGCGGCAGAGAAAAAAAATAAAAAAATATATAAAGGGAAAAACCTAGGGTTAAAGGCGGTGGCTTGGAGGCTTATAAAAAGAAGCCTAGGGCTCTATGCAAAGAGTCTTTTGGCTGTGGGAGAAGCTGAAAACCAATGAAGAAAAAAAAGAAAAAAAATATTTTAAGTTTTAGGTTTAGTTTTCTACAAAATTAGGGGGAGATTATCTTGAATCATCAAGAGGAGAGGGAGAAGAAAATTTAGGAGAAGGCTTTGAAGACTTGTGACAACTCCAAACTGGGTTTTCTTGCTTTATTTTCTTATCTTTTTGTTTTTTGTAATTTGAGAATGATTAAACCTTTATTTTGTAGATTTTTTTATTATTTATGAAGTAATTTTATATTCTAGGAGTACGATCTCGCCGGATTATGATTATTTCAGTTTTTATATTTTTAATTAATTGTTTTTCCATTATAGTTCTATGTTGTGTATTTTAATCTATGCTTAATGCTTATGAATTTATGGCCAATTTTTACATGATTTGATATTTGATTGACTGAAAAGTGATAATTGAATGAACTCTTGTTTAATCTACCATGAGATTGTCATAAGCTAGAGATAGTCATGAAACTTGTGCAGTATCATGAATTTCTGGTTCTTAATGAATTATGATAAGCTATTTGAGATTAAGAGGTGATAATGCTTATTATAATAAATTATTAATGTTTGAGAAAAATTAATGAATATATTAGAGAGATTCGCTGGCAACATAGAGAACATAAGTTGATTAATTGGATTAGCGAATTTGAATATGATTAATCCGAGGAAATCGGAAACCCTAGATTTTTAGGATTTTGAATGTTTTGTTCTTTTCCTTATTTTGTTATTTTCATTTAAAAATCTCTTTTTAGTTATTCAAATAAAGTTGGAACTAATATAATTTTGGTAATTGGTAATGACAGTTCTCGTGCGAGCGATACTTTACTTATTACTTTATGACTTATTTACATATTGTGCACTTGCAATTTTCCGCAACAAGTTTTTGGCACAATTGCTGGGGACTGTCTTTTTTTTTTTTTTTTTTGTTACTAATATCGATATCAAATAACTCTAGTTTTTATTTTAATTTTTATTTATTTATTTTCTTTTGTTTTAATTTTTTTTGTTTTTGTCTTATTGTGGTACTTAAAGATATCTCATCAACAAGTCCTAATGTGCTTTGCCCAACCAGACATGGAACCAATGTATGGTGCTTAGTGGAGATATGGAGAACTTCCCGTTATTCCAAAGACCCGTTGACGAAGCCTATTACATGTTGGAACACATGGCCAACCATGATTATTGGGAGAAGAATATTTTCGGAACGACCAAGATAGTCAACGTGAAGAGTTGGTAGCATTCATTCCTATCATCGATGTGCCAATTGAAACCATTGAAGATTGCCATCTTGAGGAGCCGATGCAACGAGAGGAGTACTTAGAGTTGTTTCATAACAACAACTCTTTAAGTGAAGTAGGGATACAAGACTTAGCCATAGAAGAAGAATCATAAGAAGAAGTTTCTTGTGCCCAACCGATTGTGACCACATTAATCATCCAAGATCTTATCTATGAAGATCCGATGTGGCCAATACCTCATTCGCCTATATTAGCTTCATTCGTTCATGTCCCCCCAAACACATACATGGAAGCCTTGTCTTGTTGGAGCCACATGCTGAATTCTACCATATCTTGCCAAGCTTGAGGGCATCAACAATCAAGACCCGCATGTGGTGTTATATGACACCTATTATGGGCGAAAGCCGCTCTTTGATGAACCCTTTTCCACAGTCAAGCCAACGACTATAAATTAAGCGCTTCTTGGGAGGCAACCCGAGCTTTTTACATGCTTTATATTTGTTTTGTTCAAATTTCTATTTTAAGTTTTAGGATCTTTTTGTTTATTTGTTTAATTATCTTTCTTCCTTGTTTTTCTTCTCTAGGTACAAGCTTTGAAATCAAGGAGCCAACTCGTGGAGCCAAGCAACAAGGAGGGAAGTTTCCAATAACCCTTCTTATTTTCATGATTGCTTACACATTAAAGACAATGTGCATTTTAAGTTTAGGGGTAGAACCATTAAAAAAAACTTTTTGAGCATTGATTAGGTTTGATTGTCAAATGCCGATCGTAAAGAATAGATTGAACTAATTATAGCTCTTGGAAAATGATGAATATTGTATTGTTTGTGTGCTTGATTCTTGTGTGAGTTATATCTTGCTTGCGATTCTTTTTAACACTTTGTGCACATAGCCTTGATCACTTAACTATTTTGCTTACTTAGAGAAAGTTTATGTGAATTAAGTAACCTTTTCGTTTGGGCCTTTTAAGCCAATCCTAACATCGAATTTTAGAACTTGTTTGATTATTACTTGATGTGAAATCCTAGACTACACTTTATCAAGGACATGATTTAGGCCATCTTTGGATCGTTTGGGCCTTTTAAGCCAATCCTAACATATGCATATCCCTAGTCACCTCCTTTGAGCCTAATGTTTGCCTTTTCTTTGTTACCCACATTTTTTTAGCCTAGCTTTTTAATAATTTTCAACCTTTTAACCCTTTAACATATGCAGGTGATCATTCTAGAAATTATCTTGAGCTATGCTAAAGTTTGGGAGGATGGGTGGAGTTGTGAAAATCTTACTTTGGTTAATTGAAGAAAAAAAAAGTGACACACCTTGTTTCATAAAAATAAAAATAAAAAATAAAAAAAGAGTTTGAGGTGTAGTAAGTAAAAAAAAAAAAATTTTTAAAATCAAGTTAGGGGGTATTATTGGGAGTGTTGCAAAAGCTCTACAAAGATCCTAGAATGATTATGTATTTTGGGTGATTCGAGCCACATGATTATCCTTATCCTAACATTACAAGCCTAAAAAATCCTAATGATCCTTGGTAAAGTGTTTGTCTACATTAATGGAAAGTGATAAGAAAGGTAAGCACATAGAGTTCGAAAATTTCTTCATCTAGAGATCAATCATAATTCACTTGTTTGCATAAATTGATCAGAGTTATGAGTGGTTGAGTGTAAAAGGCTATATTCACACACACACACATCGAAAGAATTTAAGGTGATGTGAGACGAGCATTTGAATTGAAATTTTAAACTTTCACGATGTTAAAATTTTCCTTGAGCTATAATCTATGTGAAATCTTTGAGGCATCCTTTGTAAATCACACTAAATTAATATTCACTATTTTCTATTATTTTTCTCTTTCTTTTGCTCGAAGTCTAGCAAAATATTAAGTTTGTAGTCGTGATAATTCTATAAAATAGAGTTATGTTAGTACTATTAATCTTATATTTTTGTTATAATCTTAGTAATTTATCTTAACTTTTCTCCTAAATTTATTTTGTTTTTCCAAGTGTGTAGGTTAATTATGTTAATAAGGTTAAAAGTGATAATTTGGAAATAAAATATGATAAAAAGAAATTAAAAATTACAAAAGGAAATTCAGAGTCATCATCCACCACGCTCAAGAAGACCCACGCGCTCACTAGGCCATCAGATGAGCTCCATCACTACTCCCGATCGTAAGGCGTATCCAATGATGTGCTAGATTTGGTGCTTCGTGTTCAATGGAGCTCATGTGCACCTGCGTTCTTCAACCAGGCAAAGAGCGCCATGTGTCCCAGCTAAGCGCTCTCCCAGTCGTTCGTCGCCATCTGTCCGCATGGGTCCCCAGTGTTGTTGTGCGTCAGTTTACAGCAGAGAAAAAAAATAATAAAAAGGGGCAAAACCTAGGGCTAAAGGCGGTGGCTTGGAGGCTTATAAAAAGAGCCTAGGGCTCCATGCAAAGAGTCTTTTGGCTGTGAGAGAAGCCGAAAACCAATGAAGAAAAAGAATAAAAAATATTTTAAGTTTTAGGTTTAGTTATCTACAAAATTAGGGGGGAGATTATCTTGAATCATCAAGACGAGAGGGATAAGAAAATTTAGGAAAAGGCTTTGGAGACTTGTGACACCTCTAAATTGGGTTTTCTTGCTTTATTTTTGTTTTTTATTTTTGTAATTTGAGAATGATTAAACCTTTATTTTGTAGATTTCTTTTTTTAATTACTTAGTAATTTTATTTTGTAGCTTGCCGGATTATGATTATTTGAGTTCTATTCTAGTTCTATATTGAGTACTTTAATCTATGCTTAATGCTTGTGAAGTTCTGGCCAACTTTTGCATGATTTGGTATTTGATTTGAAACTGATAAGTGATAATTAAATAAACCAATCTACCATGAGATTATTATAAGCTAGAGATAGTTATGAAACTTGTGCAGTATCATGAATTTCTGGTTCTTAATGAATTATGCTAAGCTGTGATAAGACTTATTATAGTAAATTGTTAATGCTTGAGAAAGATTAATGAAAATATTAGAGAGATTCGTTGGCAATATAAGGAATACACTTTGATTAATTAGATTAGAGGATTTGAATATGATTAATCTAGTGAAAACCCTAGATTTTTAATATTTTAAGTGTTTTGTCTTTCTACTTATTTTGTTATATTTATTTAAAAATCTCTTTTCGGTTACTCAAATAAAATTAGAGTTAATATAATTTCAGTAATTGGTAATGACAGTCCTCGTAGGAACGATATTTTATTTATCACTTTATTACTTGTTTACGATATTATGCATTTTTAATTTTCCGTAACATGTACTCAAAAAGAGAAGTAGAAATTATAACTTTAGTAAATGTTTCGAATCATATTTTTATTAGAATTTATAAGGTCAAAATGATTGTAAAGTTTTTTGATAGAAAATAAAAATGGTAGACTGAAGTTTATAATGTATAATTTAAGTTCAAACACAAGTTTACTATTAATCCCAAGGAAAAGAAAAGCTGCAGCTATAATCATGTACAATAATTACGATAAGTGGCCCTTAGAAAAAAATAATTATATATATTATGTGTCCTCCAACATTTGCAATATCGGCACCAAAAAAAAAAAATTTGTGGATTGCCCCTTTAGTGTATAGGAAACCAGAAAAAGAAAAGATTCTATTCGCTTATATCTTGCAGCTCTTTAGAGCATTAAGAAAGCTTACCAACTCTCACAACTTTTGCATTTTAAACGAATTGCATTTAGAGATTTAGTTATTTTGTTTTGTATTATCTCCAAATATATCCGTATGAGTTTCATTGCAGTACTTTCTTCAAAATTTTAGAGGGGACCATTCTAACAAAGCTTCAGCAAAAAAAAAAATAAAATAAAATAAAATAAAAATCTAACAAAGATAGCATTGAGAAAGGACAACAAATAAAAGACATTTGATGAGGGAACAGGTGATTACAAGATTGCTGTGAAGTGAAGTTGTACTTGTTTTAGAATATAACATCACTCACTAATGATGTTTAACAACTCAACCACCTATCATAGCATTATGCTATATTTGGTATGAGTGAAAGGTGGAAGGAAAGAAAATATACGAGGGACTTTAGGGGTGTTTGTTAGGATGAAATTTTGGATGGAAAGGAAAGGAGGGTGGAAGAACAATGTAGTGGCTCCCACCAAAATTAATCTTTCCAAATGTGGAAGGATTTTAGAAGTAAAAAGATTCAACACAAAGTATAAAAGTAAAATTACACAATTGTTCTTATCCTTGAAAATTCCAACAAAAATGATTGATAGTATTAGGGTAAAATAGTAATTTTGTATTAGAAGTTTTCCATTTCTATGGTTCTACTTACAATATCAAACAAAGAGAAGGTAAAATCATTTTCTTTTCACCTTCTCGTAACAAACAATTAAAGGGAAAATCAAAATATTTTCTCCCCTTACAATTTTCTTTCCATCATAGTTTTCCTTTTCCGCCTTTTTTTCTTTCCTTCTTACCAAACGGAGTGTTAGGGACAACTCCTAATTTTTCTACCTTTTTTTTTTTTTTGACCTTTTCTACAGGTTGCCAAGCCCATGTTCTGGTTCAGCAGCACAAGAAATAGACCAATGTTATTCTGCTCAATATTATTGAAAATTTTAAGATATTACAAAGCTGTCAATATCTCAACACCAAACTCAATTGATTAAGAAAGATAGGCTGATTAACTAAGAAAAAAAAATTATATTATTTATTTGTGGCTGGACTAGCCAAAGCTTAGCTGCCTACGTACCCGGTTAGGGATCAAGCCACTCGTAGTTCATCTACATTCTCACCAAAAAACACTTGAAGTACATTAGTAGTCCTTGGAAGGTAAAAATTAAGTACAAACCAAAATTTAAAAAGTACTAACTACCGTTTGAGTAATCCTTGCTCAAATTGTCCCCCAGTAATTCCAAACTTCTCAAGAAGCAAGAAATAATATATGCGGTTATTCCAGCGAACTACAAGAAAGATGTGAATGAAGAAAAATAGAAGTGTGTGAATGAAGATTACTAAAATATAAAAAGGAAATACTTACTTGCAATATGTGTTGAAATTTAATCGCACTCTTGTTTGATGTTATTCCAAATGTATCTTATGGTGTAGAAGATGTTTGACAATCCCAGATTATTTTGAAGAACGCTAAACAAAGGTTAAAACTAATTAGCGAGCAAAATTAGTGTTGTTATGTTAAACGTATATGGTATGAATTTGAGCTTAATTGATCCTGTTTTAACAATACTCAGAAGCTTACCTTTCCTACTCCAAAATTAGATCAACTCCATTGCCTTCCTACATGAAGTCAAGCCGATAGACCTGGTCGCCCCATGTATCAATATAGGAAACTGAAATCCGTTAAAGAGCTCAAAAAGAGCATGACTTGAAGATTTATAGGTGTATTTGGACTTCCTGCTCCTATAAGAGACTAGGATGGCAGTTTCCTTCATTACATAAGTGCTTGAGAAAAAAGACGCAAAATGGGCCAGATATAGTTAGGTCGAAGAGGCTAACTGAGTCTTCTTCTGTAGCCTTTAATCATCACCACCACCATGGTCATGTAAGATCCAATGCCAACAAGACAGAACCCAAAATTCGTTGGAATTCAAAAGCATCAAGGTCAAACCACGAGGAAATATTGATTAGGGAAGATGGTCATCGAAGGAGGCCTAATCCACTGCACAATGAGGCTGCAAGCAAAAGAAAGACCAAGCGACAGAAGGCCTGAACACAGCATTGAAGACTCACAGTTGTATTCGAATGGGCAGGAATGAGTTGGAGTCGGAGGCAGTGGAGTTTCTTCTCATCCACGAGAGAGAAAGGCTTCATCTCAGAGTTGTACTGGCCGGTTTTGCTCCCTTGACTTCTGGAAGATCTCAACTGAAATCATGAAGCTGAGGCTTAGTTTGTGTTTTTGCTCATTGCATCAAGCATGCAGGATAGATTGTTCATTAATCTACGTTATGCAAAAAAGAAGACTATATTTTGCTTAGAACATGTTTTTCTCATTCTACGAGTTTCTCTATAGGATTGATAGAAGTTACTAGAAAATGATAGATGAAACTTGTAATTTGAAGATGGAAACTTGAAGAAAAACTTATGATAATGGCAAGGAGTTGGATAAGTTCTTTCATGACATCTCAAATGTAAATATCAATCTTTCTTTCTTCTTTTAGAGAGTTGAGGAACACAAGTATAATAAACTCGATATTTTAGAAACACTAACCTCCCACATCCTTCTAGTTACCCAAACTTGACCTAAAATTGATGTCAACTTGCTCCAAGAAGAATGATTTTACTCCTAATGGCAGCCTGATCACAGCTCTGCTCTTTCGAGATTCAGCAACTGGTATGAGAGCAACCCAACATCAAGTGAATCCATCACTGTCATTTTCAACCAAATGCTTCAAGAGAGGCAGAGTTAAGAAGCAGGGGTGCCTGTTTCAGAGACAAGTCGGACTCCATATTGTAATGAGGAGAAAATCAAAATATCTGGAATCATTTTTATGTAAACTACAAGAATTTTTCAAACAGTGTATAATAACGGCTATGCACTAGAAGGAGAGATTACCCGAAATCGTTGTAGAAGAGATACCAATAGATCTTTCTATGAAGCTGCAAGCTTAATCATTTATTAAGGAAAATTAACTCAACTTGATGTTAAGAGCTTTAGTAGATTGTCCAATGAAGCAGGTGTTGATTAAACAGCAGTTACATAACTTGTCTCTATATGCACATATAACCATCGTCATCATTATTTTACAGAGGATGTATAGTCTGATAAAAGGGTGATATTTCTTTTCTATTTTTAAATTTGGCCGTCTAGGTTGTTTTCTTGCCTTATCTTAAGGTTGCCGTTCAATGTCCTAGTTCAGTAGCACAAGAAATAAAAAAGATGTTATTCTGCTTAATACGGTTTTTGTTTTTTAGATGATACAAAGCCATCAACATATCAACACCAAACTCGATAAAGAAAAAAAAATTGTGTTATTTATTTGTGGCTGGACCAGCTGAAGCTAGGCTGCCTACGTACCCGGATAAGGGATCAAGCCACTCGTAGTTCATCTACATTCTCACAAAAAAAACACTTGAAGTACATTAGTAGTCCTTAGAATGTGAAAACACACAAAAGTAAAAATAAAAATTACAAACTACCATTGGAGAAACTGATCCCACTTGTTCCACACTTGGGATGAATATGAACAATTTACTCAGCAAATCCAGAAAACTGCATGAAAGAAGTAGATGAAGTTACAAATAAGTGTGCAAAAAAAGATAAATAGACAATCATAAAGGAGATACTTACATGTGCCGAAATTGGGTCCCAACCATATTTACTTAGATCCCACATGCATCTTGCAGTGTCGAAGAACTTACATTTGACATTCCGGGTTGTTTTGGAGAACACTAAAACAAATATTAAAACTAATTAGCTGGCAACATTATTGTGTCAATCTGTTACACACATGCTCCGGATTAATTTGGTCTTAATAGATTCTCTAAAAAAAACAACGTTGATAAGCTTACTTTTCGAACACGAATGTTAGATCAGCTCTGATGCCTTTACAGATGGAGTAAAGCCAACAGGCCTGGTCGTCCCACGGTTAAATGATGCCAGAATTCAATAAAATCTATGTAGATCAAGAATTATATATGATCGAAGTCTAGAAAATCGAAAGAAATGGTTGGGGAGAATCAATGGTTAGCAAAATCCCTTACTCTTCATTGTACGGCAGATAAAATATTGGCCTCTCCTAGCTTGTCTTGTGACTTCATAGAGCATATCTGCTTTTTCTTTGTGGATCCCATGTTTGGTTACGAATGAGGAAAACTGGAAAAGACAGCTTCGGCACCAGAAAAAAAAAAGGAGCCCTCAAGATTAGTACAGAGTGTTCTTAGATATTTGAGAATACATATTAAAGTCCTAATGTCATAGAAGAGTGATTGGAAGTCCAAAATTGACCATATAACAAAATAATTAGGATACTGAAGCACAAAAGAAGAAATTTTATTGGTTAATCTCTTGGAGATCATTCAGAGGACTACGAAAGCATAACAACTCTTACAACATTCACATTCTCAACAAATAGTGGTTAGAGAATTAATCATCTGATAGAGATAGATGACAGATGTCACTAATTGTAAGATTTAAGTATTAAAACAAACACTATATTTAGAAAGGACAGTAAATACAAATTTGCACATCATCTTAAGGTTTTCTCTTCCCCTCCCCCACAATCAAAGAAAACAGATAAAATATGCCATTAGAAGTTAAACCTGTTTTCGCTATGGAATGATTAAAACTAGAAGAACTTACAGGAAATACAGGAAATTGCAATAAAGGGATTAGGACTAAGCTTCTTTTGGCTGTCTTGTTATGACCAATTTCTACTCCTAAAAACTGAACCTCCACCCTTCCAATAATTAAATATCGATCTTATAATAAGGTGATAGAAGGAGGAGAAGTTACCAGAACAGTCGTGATAAGATCTGCAAAGATCCTCTTCTACCAATCCAGTAATTGGATGTTTTGGAGGTGAGAAATCTTGGGCCACTTCTTTCCCACTCCATCTTGGCAACATTCTGTCACAATTGGGCAATCTTCGATGATCAACTTTCCAACACCAATTTTAGATAAACTCTGATGCCTTTCCAAACAGGGTCAAGCCAATAGACCTGATCGCCCCACGGATCAATGATGCCAAAAATCAATAAAATCGTAGTTCCAAAAATATTTATGACAAAGCTATTTGATCTAAATTAATAAAATGGTTGGTGAGGATAAAAAATATACCAAAATTCTTACCCTGCCATTGTATGGTAGACAAAATGTTGGCCTCTCCTAGCTTATCTAATAACTTCATCGAGCATATCAGCTTTCCCTTTGTGGATTCCCAGTTTGATTGCAGATAAGGAAAGGGAAGATCATTGGGCACCAGAAAAGTGGCGGCTCTCAAGATTAGTACCTGAGTTCTCCAAGCTAGTGTCAAATCACAGGAGTGATTAGAGGAGATTAGAAGTCCAACATTCACCATATAACATAACGTTAAATAGGACCAACGAGGAAAGGGATACTAGATCATGTAAATTGTGGTAAAAACTCAAAGATTGGACAGTTTCGTACTTTTAACTAATAAATAGGACGCTACACACGAAAGAAGAAACATTATTTGTTTATTTCTTGCCGCTGTTCGTATATCATTGCAGATTTCTTGAAAATTTTAATTATATAGATAGACGACGGGGTGTGTAGTAATTGTGAACTTTAGTTATTCAAACAAAAGGACACGAGAGGAAGGATTAATAACGCATCTTACTTGTGAGTGATACAAGATTCAGATATCTGGAATGATACTAATCTCTCTCTAGTATTTGCCGTTGAGTAGACATAATGCCTGTTGAACAACTTCTTGGGTTGTTGAGTTCTCCCCACCTGTAAATACATTAAGTGATAAAATGAATACAACTAAATGAAAATAAGTTAAGTAATGTGAATTTTGGAATATTTTTCCAGAACTTATTATTTACTGAATCAAGTTTACACGGCTAAATAGAGAGGAGAAAATAACAACTTCCTAAAACTTAGGAACTAAATAACAAACAAGTAACAACCTAACAAATTAGCAGCTAACAAGAGAAGATTTGGGTAAATCAGTACCCGAATCTCATTACTCTAGGAATACAACTTAAATACATAATTACTATCTTAGTCTGGTATTTCCACACTCCCCCTCAAGCTAGGTTGTATATGTTGAGTAAACCTAGCTTGGAAATAAGGCCTTCAAAGATCTTCCTTGGCAAAGCTTTGGTTAGAATGTCAGCGGTTTGTTGACTGGTAGGAAGATACAGCAGTGTTATAATGTTGTCTTCTATCTTCTCTTTGACAAAGTGTCGATCTATCTCCACATGTTTGGTTCTATCATGGTGGACTGGATTTTTGGCTATGTTGATTGCTGACTGGTTGTCACATAAAACTTTCATGGACCCTGAAATTGGAACTTTCAGCTCCTGAAGTACTCTCTTCAGCCATATTCCCTCACAAATGCCGTGTGCAAGGGCTCTGAATTCAGCTTCTGCACTGCTGCGTGAGACTACTGATTGTTTCTTGCTTCGCCAAGTAACCAAGTTGCCCCATACATAAGAGCAATAACCAGAGGTAGACCGCCCATCAGTTATAGAGCCTGCCCAATCTGCATCAGTGAATATTCCAACTTCTCTGCTTGCTGATTTCTGGAAGAACAGCCCTTGACCAGGTGTCATCTTTAAGTACCTTAAGATCCTGTACACAGCCTCTATGTGTTCTTCAGTTGGGTTGTTCATGAACTGGCTTACTGTGCTAACAGCAAAGCTGATATCCGGTCTGGTGTGAGCCAAATAAATAAGTTTCCCAACTAATCTTTGATATCTTCCTTTGTCAACTGGAGTACCGCTGTCCTTGCTGCCTATCTTCGTGGTTGAGTCCATCGGCGTGTCTGCTGGTTTGCACCCAAGCATTCCTTTCTCCTTTAATAGGTCTAGGACATACTTTCGTTGAGAAACCGAAATCCCTCTCTTGGATCGAGCTACCTCCATACCGAGAAAATATTTGAGATTGCCTAGGTCTTTGATTTCAAACTCTTTAGCGAGAAAGCTTTTGAGTTTTTGAATTTCTTCATTGTGATCTCCTGTTAAGATGATGTCATCTACATACACAATAAGGATTGCCTTCTTGCCCGAGGGAGAATGTTTGACAAACATGGTGTGATCTGTTTGACATTGATCATATCCTACTCTTTTCACAACTTTGGTAAACCTGTCGAACCATGCTCTCGGTGATTGTTTAAGTCCATATAAGGACTTCTTGAGCTTGCAAACTTTGTTGGAGTTGGTTGAAGTTTCAAAGCCCGGTGGGATCTCCATGTAGACTTCCTCTTCAAGATCACCGTTAAGGAACGCATTCTTCACATCTAACTGGTAGAGGGGCCAATCAAGATTAGAGGCTAGAGAGAGTAATACTCGAATAGTGTTGAGTTTGGCTACTGGTGCAAAGGTCTCCTGGTAGTCTATCCCATAGGATTGAGTGAAGCCTTTGGCCACTAGACGAGCTTTAAATCTGTTTATGCTTCCATCAGAGTTGTGTTTGATCGTGAAAATCCATTTGCAGCCCACTGGACGTTTTCCTGATGGCAGTTCAGATATTTCCCAAGTTCCATTCCTCTCTAGTGCACGGATCTCTTCCCAAATAGCCTTTTTCCATTCTGGAATACGAAGTGCTTCATGAATTGATTTAGGCTCCTGAACCTGTAGTCTGTCTAGATTACTCACAAAACCACGATGACCAGATGACAATCTCCCATATGAAATAAAGTTATGTATGGAATGATCAGTACAGGACCGTGTGCCTTTTCTCAAGGCAATGGGTAAATCAAGACTTGTATCAGGTACATTACTGGAACTATCATTACCTGGTGAATTATGTAGTTCCAGATCCGGATTGGACTCATGACTGTGCTCGGTTGGCTGGGGTCCTTTCTCCTGTTGAGTCTTGTTCCTCCTAGTATAGACACGTAACTCACGAGTGTCAGCAGGTTGTGTGTGACTGACTTGGTGTTCTATTTGAGATGGCTGTGATGACCCGGTTTGAAGTGACGTGTCTAGTGGTGACTTGGTGGAGGGGAACTCGGCTGATGGTGTGACATATGGGATGGCTGAAGGTATTTCTATTGGTGGTGACTCGACTTGTAATGGGATAGACGAAGACAAATGCTGGTCGGTTGATGAATCTAGTTTTTCAATGTCCCAAAGTTGGTATTCTTGAGTAAAATTCTCCCCCTGAATATCAACTTTGGAATAAAAGGGTTGGTGTTCAAAAAATGTAACATCCATAGAATTATAGAAACTTCTAGTGACTGGAGAGTAGCATTTATACCCTTTTTGATTTGAAGAATACCCGACAAAAATACACTTGAGAGCTTTTGGATCAAGTTTGCTGCGATGTTGAGCATGGACGTGAACAAATGCTGAACAGCCAAAGACTTTAAAGGGAAGAGTTGTTAAGACACGGGTTGTGGGAAAAGTGTGAAGGAGGGTGTCGTATGGTGACTTAAATTGTAGGATACGAGAAGGCATTCTATTTATCAAGTAGGTAGCTGTGAGAACTGCCTCTCCCCAAAAGTGTTTTGGAACATGTGTGGTGAACATAAGGGAACGAGCAACTTCAAGGATATGTCTATTTTTCCTCTCGGCTATCCCATTTTGTTGGGGTGTATCGACACAAGAACTTTGGTGAATAATTCCTTGGTTTTCAAAATAATCACCCAAACTAGCCTCAAAGTATTCTCTTGCATTGTCAGATTTCAACACTTGTATTTTTGTTTGGAATTGAGTTTGAATCATAGTGTTGAATTTTCTGAATATTGGACCTACTTCAGATTTTTCTTTCATGAGAAATAACTAAGTGATTCTAGTGTGATCATCAACAAAAGATACAAACCACCTAGTTCCAGTAACATTCTTGATCCTAGAAGGGCCCCACACATCACTATGAATCATGGCAAATGGATTTGAAACTTTGTATGGTAAGGCAGGATAAGAACTTCGACAATGCTTTGAAAATTGACACACCTCACATTGAAACAATTTCGAACTTTTATTGATAAATAAAGATGGAAACAATTTCTGAAGATACAAAAAATTAGGATGACCTAAGCGATAGTGCCATAACATGACTGCACTTTCTTTATTGGAATGATCAACAGAAATTATGTTTTTATTAGTCTTACTCTCGGACTCTACACATACTGCATTGTGAGTTTGTCTCCTAGAAGGACTATCGACTTGAAGAAGATAAAGACCCGAGCACATCCTAGCACTGCCAATCGTCCTCCCCGAGTCCAAAACCTGAAATTCACACAAGTTAGAGAAGAATTTAGCCACACAATTGAGATCCCGAGAGAGTTTGCTAACTGACAGCAAGTTACAGTCCAAGTTTGGAACATGAAGTACAGGTTGTATTGTTAGGTCTGCTGAAAGAATAATAGAACCTGTCCCAGCAACTTTAGATAGTGAACCATCGGCAATTTTTACTGTAAGACCTTCTCTACATGGACTGTATTGTTGAAATAGTGAGGCGTCCCCTGTCATGTGGTCGGATGCACCAGAATCGACTATCCACGGTTTGCTGCTTATGGAATTAACAAAGAGGGCACTTAAGTAATTACCTTTATGTGCAAAAGATCCAGTACTGACGTGGTTTTGCTGGAAGAACATTTTCTGGAGTGCTTCAATCTGTTCTTTGCTGAATGGACTGGTTTCCGAAGGAGCAGGAGATCCCTCTTCAAGGGCAGCATGATTGCCACGGGTTTCTTTGTTAGAGGCAGGTTTCGAAGGCTTCCAATCTGCTGGTTTTCCGTGTATTTTCCAGCATGTTTCGCGTAGATGGCCTGGTTTCTTGCAGTGGTCGCACCACGGTCTTTCTTTCTTTGGTCGGTTGTCATTGTTGCTGCCTTGAGTTGTTCGAGTGGCTAGGGCGGACGAGTTATCTGTGATGGGTGCAGGTTGTGAGGTTCCCATCATCACCTTCTTCCTGCTTTCTTCTCGGCGTATCTCAGAAAAAACTTCTCGGATGCTCGGTAAAGGCTTTAGTCCCAGTATTCGTCCTCGAACCTCATCCAAGTTCTTGTTGAGTCCCATCAAGAACTTAAAGATTCTCTTCTTTTCCACGATCTCTCTGAACATCTTGGCATCTTCAGGGCATCTCCACTTGTGATCTTCAAAAACATCAAGTTGCTGCCAATGACGGGTGAGAATATTATAGAACTGAGTGACAGAGAATTCTCCTTGTCGGAGATCATGAAGTGTGGTCTCTATCTCGAAAATTGCAGAGGTGTTTTCCTTGCTTGAATAGAATTCTTTTGCAGCGTCCCATATTTCATAAGCCGTGTTGTAAAGCAAGAAATTCTCCCCTATCTCGGTAGTCATGGAATTGACTAACCATGACATTACCATGTTGTTCTCTGTTTTCCAGAGTCGAAAATGAGGATCTCCTGCCTGTGGAGAAACGATTTCTCCTGTGAGATAGTCATCCTTCCCTTTTCCACTGATGTACATCATAATGGACTGCGACCATTGAAGATAGTTGTTCCCATTCAGTTTGTGTCCTGTAATGGGAAGAGGGACAGATTCGGCTATGGTGTAGCTGCTGGAAATAGGAAGATCAGAACCTGAAGTAACTTCAGGTGAGGAAGAGGACTGTTTTTCTGTGGCCATACCGTATTTGACCATCAGGAAATCTGATTGGATTGGTTCAGAGAGTGCTCTGATACCATGTGAATTTTGGAATATTTTTCCAGAACTTATTATTTACTGAATCAAGTTTACACGGCTAAATAGAGAGGAGAAAATAACAACTTCCTAAAACTTAGGAACTAAATAACAAACAAGTAACAACCTAACAAATTAGCAGCTAACAAGAGAAGATTTGGGTAAATCAGTACCCGAATCTCATTACTCTAGGAATACAACTTAAATACATAATTACTATCTTAGTCTGGTATTTCCACAAGTAAAAATCTCAGGGGCAAGTTAAAAGTATTTCCTTACAATTAAACATACAGATAAGTTAAACCTATTTTTGAGATCATTCAGAGGACTACGAAAGCATAACAACTCTTACAACATTCACATTCTCAACAAATAGTGGTTAGAGAATTAATCATCTGATATAGATAGATAACAGGTATCATTAATTGTAAGATTTAAGTATTAAAACAAATACTATATTTGGAACCAAAAAGACTTCTTTAGGGCATAATATTCTCATTGTAGGTAGTATAGCACGAGAAGCACATATTGTCATACACAATAAAAGCCACTTTTTTATTTTATTTGTATACACTTTATCCTATCTCCTACAATCTAAACTAGGCAAAAATAACAAATAAATAAAGGACATTGACTTGAGAAACTGAAAACTCAGCTGATAACAAAAAAAAAGTATACAAGGACGAAGAGAAGTTACCAGAAGCTTCCATGTAGCCACAGACTATTTCGTTTTCAGCTGATGGGTTTCTTGAAATTAGATGCTCTGTGGAAATCAATATAGTAATTGGATGTTTGGGACGTGAGAAATCTTGGGCCACTCCTCTCCCACTCCTTCTCGGCAACGTTCTTTCAGGGCTCGGCTAATTGCGATCCGTAAATGCTGCAGAGGTGTCTTTTTGAGGAAGTCTGGTAGTGTTGTTAGCCTCTGGCAAACACTAATTTTCAAGGATTGAAGAGATGGCATTACTACTAAGCTATTATCTTCTTCTTCTCCTGAATTAATCCCTAATTCCCACTTTTCCCACCTTTCCAGGCCGGTAAACTCAAGTCGTTTCAATTTCGGGAATAATGAAATTTGGTGGCCCCTAGGTGCCCCTGCATTATCATCATTTTCTATTCCCAAAAACTCAACCCCCACCCTTTCCACTCTGGAGAAATTCCCTATATAGAGTTCTTCAAGGGAGGGCAATTTTCCCAAAGGAGGTAAGAACTCACACTTTTCGCAAAAAAGTAGCACAAGCCTTTTGAGATTAATTAAAGCCATCATCCACTTCGGAGAAATAGTGTCGCCCATGTACCTCACAATTGTTAAATATTCCAAGTTTGGATGTGGTTCCAACGCCTCAAGTATCTCATCATGAGCTCCTCCATTCTCAATACTATTAAAACTTAGACGCAAACTGACAAGGTATTCTTTGTTCTTGAGTTGTGCCCTCTCCGCCTGACTCCCATTTTGTAGGTTTCCACACTTGTCTATATTCAAGCTGCCTCGAAGTTCTTTCAACATATTTAAATCTTCAATCTCTAATGCCTCAGTTCTATTCTCGAGGCTATTGTAATCAGGCACGACAAACCTATCTAATGTCTGGAGGCAACTTAATTTTCCAATCCCTTTTGGCAAATGCTCTAGCTGGAAACACCTGTCAATGTATAGATGGCGTAAGTTTACCAGTTTCCTTATTTCTTTTGGCAGTTGTTTAAGCGAAGAACAATTGAACAGATTTAAAACCTGCAGATTGAATAAATCACACAAGGAGTTTGGTAATTCCCTTAGTGATGTCCAAGACAGGTCCAGATATCTAAGATGGATCAACTTTTCAATCCCTTGTGGTAATTGCTCAAATTCCCCATCCGACAAATTCAATGTCCTGAGAGATGTCACATTTAAGAACAATCTTCCCAAACTTAAGCTATCAACATTCCAATAATTTGGCGATTCAACAAAAAGTGTACGCAAACCTTTGTTCTCATACAGTGAACTAGGAATAATGAAGTCTATCACAAATGAATCGGGTAATAGTGTTGCATGACGAGGCTTTTTTCCTTTACATTGCATATTCTCCTTAACATCCTCATTATCTATGATGCAATTTTCCTTCTGTGTACGAGATTGAACAAAGTCATGCATTATGTCATGCATCTTGCAACTTAAAATGCTTCCATTAACTTCATCTTTTTGAAAATCTTGAAAGAAAGATCGCATTGCTAAATTTTCAAAGCAAGTCGCACCTTCTTGCTCAAGATTTTTGCCCTTGTTTAAATAGCCTTGGGACATCCATAGCTGAATCAAAACATCTTTTTCCATCGTGTAATCTTTCGGAAAGATAGAACAATATGACAAACAACGTTTCTCAACAGACGGCAAATCGTTATAGCTTAACAAGAATGGAGCAAAAATGCTATTTTTGCCATTGTCGTTCTCTAAATGCCATAGCTCGCTATGTAAAACATCCTTCCACTGCTTGATACATGTTTTAGAGCGCATGAGACTTCCCAAAGTCTTTGCAACAAGAGGCAGACCCTTGCACTTGGCCACAATTTGCTTGCCGATATCCTCTAGTTGTTCGTTCCCATCCCTACCAAAGAATGCTAATTGACTAAATATGGACCAACAAATCTCCTCAGACAAAAGCTTAATCGGAACCATACGACTTTCTGCTCCCATCATGATGGCAACTTCCTTTTTTCTTGTTGTGACCAAAATTCTACTCCCGGGAGCACTACTCTTCAGTGCTTCCTTTAATGGATCCCATTTTGTTGCGTCGTCAGTCCACACATCGTCTAGGACAAAAAGACACCTCTTTCCCTCAACAGATTTTTGGATGAGTTCTAACAAAGGTTGCATTTCAGTGAAATTCGAGGCACGGCCTTCGAGAGTTTCAATGATTGCATTTGCAACCCTTTTCTCATCAAAAGGATCTGAGACACATATCCAGATTCTTTTCTCAAAATGAACCTGAACCTGGTCATCATTATATATAAGTTGGGAGAGGGCTGTTTTCCCTATTCCCCCCATCCCTACAATAGGGATGATATCAAGCCCCCTCGTATCGCTGCTCTCACTCAGCAACTTCCTCATCAGAACTTTCATTTCTTCTTCTCGACCGTACACTTTTGATACATCAATGAAGGAAGTAGTCTTCGGTCTTTCAGGTTCTTTAATATCTTCGATGTTTGTCGTGCAAAAATTGTATCTACTTTGCTCAACGGCAATAGCATCTAGTCTTCCATTAAGTTCTCTTATCTTGCTTGCAATGTTGCGCCGCAGAATCAAATCATGGACAAGTACTGGAGAACCCGAAAACCAAGAAGACATGGCCAGGCTCAAACGTACCTTCTTCACTGGAGGAGGAGCATCTTGGCCTTCTTTTTCGTCCTTCTCAAGGCTTGATTTGCTGACCGCCGTATTCCACTCATCCAACACGTCATCTATGTCGAAAGATACATCTTTGAGCTTATCCAACCAGTCTTGGACGCCGGCATCATTGATCGCTCGCTTCTCAGCATCGAAGAGCACGGCTTGAATTCTGGTGAGCTCGCTACCGAGATTTTCAACTCCTTTCTCAACGTCCTTGATCGCTTTCACTTCTTCTTTTGTCATTTCATAGGCAGCCGATTCCAACTGTCCCACGACTCCGGAAATCATCGGCACAGCCATGTCTTTGAGCAGTTGCAGGCATCCGGAGATCAGCTGCCTAGCCATAACTTAGAGACTGAAAGTGGAAACAAGAGCCTGATTTTCTGTAACAGAAAAGGAAAATGAGATTTGACACCAAATAGTTCTAATAATCTAATTCGAATACAACTATGTTGAGAAAATGAAGGTGAACAAGTCAACCTAACTGGCTATTAAAGTATTTACCTGGAAATTTCACTTGGTTCTTCCTGGGATTAATTTCCTCCCGTACAGGTAACCAGAAAAGAAAACAGAGGAAATTTGGGAAAAATGGATGTAAAGTAGGCCAATAATTTCTATGTATATAAATATATGTGTATCTATATATATATCGTCAATGCATACTCATCTGTAAGGTTTAACTGGTCAACTTCAGATTTTGGTATTTTCTTCTTCTTCCTTTTTTTTTTTTTTTTAAACTTGACATATATATTTATATGTAATATATATATATATATATATATGCGCGCGGGACCCAGCTGCACAGGCCTGAGCAGACGTCCATTACTTGCCAACAATTGAATTATTCATCCACGACTTACTCTTATCTTAAAGTTGAAAAGTCAGAATTGAAAGGTCAGTCCAAAAAAATTAAAAGAAAAAGAAACCTCCCAGAAAGCTTGAGGGAAGGAAGAAAAAAATACATATATATATATATATATGTATGTATATAGATAACTTGCCTTTTTTTAAGTTATTCTGATTGTAGTTTGTAATGCTAGAACTGATATGTTATCTTTCTCTTTCTTTTTTCTTTTTTCATTTTTTTTTTCAGAAGTAGCAAATGATAGATTTAGTAAACATTTTCATTACATTAGATATTTTCTTCCGAGTGTATATCAAATATTCATAATGTGAAAAGATATCCTCGATATATATGCATGAACATTCAATCTTTTTATATATATTTCATATAATTTCCAAAGACCTTAGGCAAAATTTATTTTTTTTTTGCAAAAAGTTTCAATTTTGTAGAACATTTAGTTTTAGTCTTAGTTTGTTTTTTGTTTTTTGTTTTTTATAAAATGTGACGACATTCTTTAACACAGAAGAATAAATCAAATAGAAAAATTGTAGTAAATAGTATGTTTATAAAATAATTGAAGTAAATAATAAAAATTCAAAATGTTTGAAGTGAATTATAAATTTATCACATAATTGAAATATTTACAAAATGTTAATAAATCATTTTCACGATAAATACGTTATATATTTACTTTAAATATTTTAAAAACCTTCTATTTATATTAATTATTTTCTTAAAAATATTATTTACTTCTTTCTACAAAAAAAATTCATATTTTTATGGCTATTATTTTGAAACTTATATATAGGTGCGGGGCTTTGATTTTTTTTTAAAAATGATGAAAATATTGACGAAAACAAACAAAAGAGGTATTTTAACACAGATGTTATAGATCAGGGTACAACAGATACAATTCGCAATATACGAAAGTATGTTGATACTAGTGAAATAATTTAAGAGAATTTGTATGATTTTTCTTCCTTTTAAAACTACAGTTTAACAATCATACACAACAACTTTTCAAAACTCTACAGCCTTACTAAACGCTTGTTGGAAACTACCTTTGGGATGGTTCTAAAAGGGCCTCGTTTGGTATCGTTTTGAAAACTTTTTTTTTTTCATATTTTTTCATAAAGTTGTTTCCAAAAATGATTTTAAAATAATGTTTGTTTCGCACCAACTTAGAAAACATAAACAAACAAACAAAAAAAGTGTTTCATAATGTTCATTTTTCCCATTATCATGTTCATTTTTTAAGGCTAATACACCCATAAATATTTTTCAACGCAAAAAGGACTATTTTGTATATTTTTAAAGAATTTAGAGGTCTTTTAACTACAAAAAAAAAAAAAAAAAGGTTAGGTGGCAAATTGCAATATCGTAAAAAGGTTATGAACTAAAGGAGCAATTTATCAAGAAAAAAAAAAAAAAAAAAAAAAAAAAAAAAAAAAAAAAAGAAGAAGAAGACAATTTCAAAACGTATCTCAACATCATTCACAAAATATTCTCATTTAAATTTTACACCAAATCAAAATCATTTTCAAAATACTAACTATTTTCAAAATAGCTTTTGGAGACTTAATAAAACGAAATTAAAAATAAATAAATAAGAAAAAAGTTCTCAGATTGAGTTAATAAAATTGGAAAATGCCCAAAAGTTATTTTTCCTTTTCGTTTTCATTTTCTAATACTTATATATTCAATATTTTAGAACATATCCAAACGCAACTTTTCTTTTTATTCAAACCACATTTTTTTAGTCTGTCTAGATCATATATTTCATTTGAATATTCATTCAAAATAAATATTGTATTTAATTAGAACTTGAATTACATATTCAAATTAAATATGTGCTTAAATAATCTTTATTAAATATAATTTTTAAATAATATAAAAGTAATAAAATAAATGTGATACAGAAATTTTTAAATCTGACAATTCAGATTTAAATTAAATTATTATAAAATAATAAAATTTATTCTAATAATTGACGAACAAAACGCTTATTATATTCGAGCACAAAACTAATTATTACAATAATTATCTAAATGGGAAATTTTATAATACAATCAAATAGAATTGATGCCACGTTGCTAAAGATTCCCATTTCTTAAAGAAAGAGAGGGAAAAAAAAAATGCCTTTTCACATCAAACGACGCCGTACTACCGGTGAATGGATGGAACCCCTATTAATTTCCCTTCTAAAAAATGAAATGAAACAAGGTGGGGAGGAGAGAGTTATCAAAGCCTAACAACTCGTCGTTAGAGAAGAAAAGTCCCTCTGGTCTTTGCAGAAAATGATGACAAGAGATACTGGTAAACCTTCTTTCTCTAGCTAATTATAATTAGTTTCTTACTTAAGTTGTTCTTGTTTTTCTTTTTAATCATTAATCATTAATCTTGCTGAAGATATTTACGTGATAAACTATAACATTTTTGTCTGCAGTATACAGTTGTTGGAAAGAAAGACGAACAAAATTGGGACTTTTCAGTTTTTTTGAGGTATGATCAGCTATGCAAAAATCTAAATATTGGGACATCATTGATAGCGGAGAATTTATTCAAACAATTATCTTTCCATTAATCCGAACGGCACGATCTAAGTGGCAATATTTGGCTTTAGATCTATTTGAATCACTAGATCAAGTACACCAAGTGCTTTTTTTCATCATTCTTTGCTTGCAAAGAACATCCACTAGGTTGATGAAGGGATATAATATTCCGTGGGACTACTTGATTTTTCATTTTATCAAATTATTTGATGGTTAACTCTATTGGCCTGAACGGCAAAATCAATGAGTTAAAAACAATTTTAGGTGATGATGTCAGGCTTTAGACCTCTAATACTCATTGCTTCCACAAGATAAAGTGCCTCTAAAATTCATCCTTCGCTTGGGGAAATTATGTTACAATCTACTCTGTGCGAGCCTGGTCAATGAAAAAGAAAACATTAGATTGTAGAATTAGCTACTATTTTGGGAATCTCACTTCGTGTTGTTTTATCCGATATTTGGGATTATTGTGGAGTCACTTGATCTTGGGAAGCAATGACTAACAGAGGTTCAAAGCCTGAAATCATCACCTAAAATTGTCAAGTCATTGATTTTGTCGTTTAGGCCAGTGAGGGAAACCATCAATTTGTTCGATTAAATGAAAATTTTAGCTGTCTCATGGAATGTTATTCTAGTGGATGCTCTTTGCAAGTAAAAGTTATGAAGAAAACCCTTGTTGTGTTTGATCTATTGACTCAATGAGATTTAAAGCCATACGTTGTCACTTACCGAATATTACTAAAAGATTGTGCCATTTTGGTTAATGGAAAGATTTTGTCTGATCAAACAAGGTGTTAAGGTGCCTGATATTGTCACACCACATCGATTGAGGAAAAGGAGGTTTTTGAACCAATGGCATTAAGCAATGTCTAAACCCGACATTATTTCCACGCAAGACCGTGGTCAAAGGTTACATGGAAGTTGAGAAATAGCTGTTGCTCTAGCTTCTAAAGTACATGATCTTGAAGAGTTGATGTTGGTACTCTATCCTATAACATGAAACACTTTTAAAGGCATTCACCCCGTCCTAAGAGGGATTGTCATATCCATTCATTTGATGAAGATCACGAACTCAGTAAGTTATAGAAATCTTTGTCATTCATGACTTTCTTAATGTTTTCAAATTGTTTTAGGACGAAGTGTCATGAGTTTTCTATAAAGAGATATCACTTGGTTAGGACTTATTTCTCGAATGACATAAGAAATAACAATGGTTTGGAATGTGGATTAGAGTTCTCTTTATTTGCTTCTTAGGATTTTTTTTTTTTTTATAACTAAAAGTAGAAAGAGGCTAGAATTTCTCTTGTGATGATTTGCTCTACAGCATCTGTTCATTGATGAATTGCTACTTTATTATAGTCGGGATAGGATGATAATCATGATCATCATGGTCTAAAATATCTATAGTTAATTGCTAACTTGTTGAAATCATAGTCTAGCAATCGTCCAAATCCATTCAACTTCACCTTTGAATCATTTCTTAAGTGGTATTTTATTCTTGTTTTCTCTCAGGTTGAGCTGCTCAAATATGCTCACGGAGAGCGTTTATTTTCCTGGGATTTGAATGGCAGTTTGATGATATTTATTCCCAAAGTAACAAGCATCGAAACGCTGCTAGTAGAGTTCCACAGTAACGCATTTCTGGCTTCTTGCTAGGACATTATGTGAAAGACGAATCCAGCCAGTTGTTTGTGCAGTGTCAGCCATTCTCTACGAAGACAGTTCAGTTGACCTCTATCATTGTATGTTTTTCAAATTTCTTGGTTCAATCTTTGGGAAAGCCAAAGAAAAATATGTCAATCATATCGAAAGGGAAGAAAAAGCCCCTATGTTTTCATTGTTGCTTCTGCGTGTTTGCCATTCTTGGTACTGGTGGAGGTGTTGCTCTTTTTGTAAGATACAATTCTTAAAAAACAACAAAGAACGAGTTTATGATCCAAGCATTTTGGATCGAGCGCTTCTATTATTTCAGGAGGGTTTTAACCTAATTATAACGTGGGCAAACAGCACATTTAACAGCATTTTTTAATTTAGACATGCCAATGAAGGGAAGGCCTGTTAGTTAATTATTTTTTCTAATTTAGACATTTTTTTTCTTTATTTATCTCACCTCAACATTGTACTTTCAACTCCTTTTCGTGTTCAAGACATGTCAGTTGTTGAACTTCAGACAGCAGAATTTTTGAGACATTGAGTGAAAAGTTGATTGAGGTTTGCAAACATGTTTTTGTTCTCAAATTACCGCAATCTTTCCAAACCTAAACTCCATTTATCCAGCTTCAAATGAAGCTACTTCTAGATGTCATCCTGTCTTTTGAACTTTAAACCATGTCTTATGGCGAAATAACATCATGTACGCACAGAATGAACACATCTTTTTCCCATATTTGGAATGACATTGCCTAAACAACACATAATTGTATGTCAACACATTAGTTAGTGCTGAGTAAAAGGAGTGTCAGAACAATGCATAGATCTTTTCTCTGAAACTTGAAGGCATCAATCCAATCTATGTAAATTAGTTTATTGAAATGTAAGAAATGATATAAAAGTTAATGTTGGGGAGAAAAAAAAAAGTTGGCACCTTTGGCCTTTGATCTCACCGAAGGATGGCGCTTCCTATATTCTACTTCCACTATCAAGCTCCGATAGCAACAAGAGACGAAAGAAGTAGTGAGGCTGGTATGAAGTGGATAACAGCATAGTTAGTTGGCTTTTCTTGAGATGCAACAAAATCTTCGTGTCCTCCGCTGAGTCCCGATCGAGGTTGGACCGATTGGTCCGCAAACCATATAAATTTGAAGTTTGGTTCCCATTTTTTCATATGAATTAACAGCCTGACCTCTTGTTCTGGCATCAAGGCCTTGTTCACTTTGGTGACCCATCAGTTACCTGCTCACTAGTCTTGTCAGTTGCAACCTTTTCCACATCAGGGAGACTTCTTAAAACCTGTTTAACCACAAAACAACATCATCAATGGTAATAGGAGCGGCAGCCTTTATATCATCAAAAGGTATTGAGAGTACTAACTACCTCGTATAAATACCATGATGCGAATGCATCGGTGGCAGCATAGTGTAACTGATCCTTGGATAAGACTTTGGCCTCCCAATTTCCTAGTCGAATCTTTTTGGGCTTTGGAAGCTGTATGATTTTGAAAGTCTCATTAGAAATATTTTACTACGATAACTCAAATGATTTTTTATTTAAAAATTAAAAAAAAAAAAAAAAGGATATTGCTACGATTAAAAATTGAAGAAAAGGAAAAATACATCAAGAGTAACACTTGAGGAAATCGTAGTGTAAATACTATAAAACTACATTCAAGAAAGTAATGCCTCGGTGATAGTGGACTATGCGTTCAGCTCTACCTCCACTTCCATAGCAAGGGCATTCGTAGAGAACCCATTGCGAGCTTAAAATGCATCATGAACTACTAATTATACGAAATTGCATTGAGATGAAACCTATTAAAGGCATAGAGCAGGAGCCTCTGCAAAAGTTTGTTATGACAGGCACAGGAAGCTAATTGACGGTGCTCATATTGACTTTGTTTACAGGCAACATTAACCAACCTTATAGGTTTAGTTGCTTTAGTGAGAGTTTTCAAGAATAAAACATTCGTTGTGGACTACAAATTCCAAGGAAAATTATTGCCAGAAAACATAAAAATGCAAAAACAAATTAACACCTGTTTGGCGATTAGGTTCTCAGTTAGAGAGGCAAGACTCCACTTTTGAGAATCTCCGCCAAGTTTTTGATTAGCTAGATAAGAAAGATCCTCCACTGCTTTCACAGATACATTATAATCTTTGAAAACCTTAACTGCATCATTGCCAATGCCGATTCCAACCTGGGGATGTACAAAATGCCACATTAAACTATTAAAAATGATGTGTACTTCTAAAAAAGAAAAATCTGCATATCCATATAGAATAGGCTGCAGCTCTTGTAGCCTAGATTACTTACCTTCAGAAGCATAGAGTTCTCAAGAAGTAACCGCAGGCTTTTAGGTATTCCGGAGTGAATGATGTGCATTACATGACAATGACTAGTGTCCGCACATATTTGCATAACCGCAGCCTTCCCAGGTGGAGCACCTGCAGTTTTAGATTTATTTCCGAGATTATCGTATTGCAATTATGAAGTATCATTTATTCATCTAGTTTCAAAAAACAACGACTGCTACAAGAAACCAACAAATTAGTCAAACCCCCACACAAGCCATTGAGCAGTACTTCAATCTAAAATGTTAGGCAGAACATATCTCATTTAAATGCTTTATCATGTTGGATGTGTACAAATAGAATATGAAAGAAGGTTAAAAAAATACAAAGAACGTGCAGATACTTCATGCTAAAAATTCTAATTTATTTAAGCTTAATCTCATCCTTCTTCAGTGCCAAGAAACTGAACTGAGAGACAGTCAGGCAGCTAATTTATTTAAGACTCCCTATGAAGGAAGGCAGAATCAATGATTGAGAAAGAAATGAGATTACCTACTGAATGACAGTTGTCAATATACAGACTTAAAACTTAAGTTGGATCAAATAGGAAATTACATTAGCATGCTTGTAGTTGAAGATAATTGATGGAGTATCCAAATGAGAAAAGTGACTTGAGACGTATAACGAATATTACTGAATCCAACTTGCTCTTGTGTTGCAATATGCCTTTGATAGTATGCTACAAGAACCTAATAAAAGACACACAACAAACCTTTTCTAAATGAGGCTCTCCACTCGATATCAAACCCAATTGCAGGCAGACTCACTTCGTTTTTCTTCGCTTCAATAGTCTTTAAAAGCTCCATTGCAGCTCTCTCCACCTCAATTTCAGTCCTGCTATACGTAATCCGGCCTTTGAACGTCATCTCAGGATATCTCATTTTTAAGTTTGCTGCTTCAAAAAAAAAAAAAAAAAAATTGAGACTGATATCATATGAACTCTATCTAACTTACAGTACATACAAAAGATTCATGAGGTCCAGTAGGTATAAACAAATGCAAGTTGAATAAAACTCGAAAAAGAGGGGAAAAAAGTTGAAATCAAGTTGCCATTATTAAAACTTTTTCCTCAAAAGTGGTGAATAGAACCTACTCCCTCATTCGTCCCTAGCATTCCCAATTCTCGCCATCGTGGTATTCAAACAGGTTATGTTTACTTCACATGAATGGTAAAGCGAAAGCCAGGAGTGTTTCTCTTTCATACCAATTAATGTGAGTACTAAGTACCAACAAAATCAAGAATGGCAATCTAGGGAAGCCCACATGGTACAGGTAATAAGGAGAAGAAATGTCAATCCTAACTCCCGCCTTGACATTGCTTTCCTGTAAATTAGAACAAACGGGACGTAGTCAATGATTATTTACTTCTGGACAATAATAGTATTGATTATCAAATTAAGTTAGATTCCCATTCCTAAGCTAGTACGCACTAGAAAGAGGATTTGATTGTTTCCAATTCTACTTCCTTACGACGTTCCTCATTCTCATTCCTTATCTTTCCTTTCCAAACCCATTGCTTCTCCCATTAAACTCTATGTAAACATGCCCTACAAGTAGAAACTAAAGAAAGAGAAAATACCACATTTGCATTTTACCAATCCTCTGTAGAACAACTTGAGAAAATGTGCACAATACATAACTAATATTCATTACAATTGCAAACATCAATTTCTGTTTCAGATTTCCATAATTCAGATGTTTTCCTAGTATGTGACTAATAAGAGGATTTAAATTTTCATTCGTTAATACCAAATACAATATTTTCTTGGAAAACAAACAGAAATTTTACACCAACTTGAGTACAAACAAAAGATCCATGGAAATGGATCTCATGTACGTGTCATCTTCCGATTGCCACAATTTAGATATTGCTGACCAATAAACTGATGAAATTGGGGAAAATCCCCAATTTTCCGTTTTCTCGGAATCCAAACAGTAAACGGAGGGAAGATTAAGCAAGAGAGAAACCTTGGCAGGGTGAGAGAGAGAAGGAGTCGGGATGCTGGAGAGCGAGGATGGAGTTGGGCAATCGGCGGCCATTGACGAGGTCTTGCTCGGGTCGTGGCTTCTTGGAGACAGATTGGAAGACAGCTTCGATGGCCTCGAGGTCTTCTTCGGTGAAGGGTTCGTCGTCGTCGTCGCCATCCCACTCCGTTGCCGACGGCAAGACGCCGCCATTCCTGAACTCCGCCATTGCTTGGAGGGAATTTTAAGTTTTTGAATTCCTTTTTGGTTTTTTTGGCATGAATTCATAGGCTGTTTCCCACTTGAAATTATATGGAAAAGTCCAAAAAGTACCTCCTTATGTTTTTGATAATCCAAAAAGTATCCCTGAATTGTATAACTATCACAAAATTATCCTCTAAATTTTCAAAAAAATAAAGTTAAAAAAATAACCCCTTTATCCACCCAAAAAAAAAAGAAAAAAGTTCTTAGTAATTAATGTTAAATTATTTTATGCGTTAATAATTAACAAGAAAATAAAAAAAGTAAAATTTAAAACAGAAAATCCAAAATAAAAATATAAATATTTCTCTATCTCGTCGATCAGCCTTTTAATTTATTTGGTGAAAGTAGAATTTGTTCAACTCACGTGCACATGAGATTGAGAAATCTGATTTGTGGTAGAAGTCATCGACCAGGTAATACTTTATTTTTATTTTTATTTTTTTTTAACTACTTGATTGTCCTTTCTTGTGATAGTTAACTTGCTCAAAAAGATATTTATAATATTTTTACAAAATTTAACACTTTTTTTTAATTTTTTTTATGGTTAAATTGCGAGAAAAGGTGGGAGGAGTGCATAAATAGTTTTATGAAGGTAAAGGAGAAAGGCCTCTGACAAGAAAAATAAAGAAAGCTTCTAAACACAAAAAAAATTCAGAGAAAGTCTGTAGTCACAAAATCAAATAAGGAAGGCTAAAGGCAAAAATTCTCCAGATAAAGTCTCTGACCACGAATCTAAAGAAAAAGACCAAAGACAAAGAGTATCTAGAGAAAGTCTCTAGTCACGAAATCACAAAAAAAGACTAAAGAGCAAAACTCTCCAGAGAAAGTTTCTGGTCAAGAAATCAAATAAAACATCTAAGGATAAAGAATTTCTCGAGATAGATATTATTAGAAAGGAGATGATTTTGAAAAAGGCACGGTCTTGGTAAGGGACCTATCGATAGAGGCTTCCATACTTGCTCTTAAGACCTTTTAAGAGCATAAGAAAGCTTTTGGCATATATCCTTTTTAGAGAAAGTAAGTATGTTTACGTGTGTTCTCGCCGTCTAAGATGGATGGGTATTTATAGTGTAAGAAAACTTATCTACCTAATTAGCTTCTGGAAAAGCTACCTAGCTCCCTTACCTGGAGAGGAAGAATTTGTGTTCCATTCCCACACTTAGTTACTCTTACATAGCTAATCAATGCAGTATTAAGAACTAGAAGAGATTTAAATTAATCTTTGGACATTGTCAAACTTTAATTTTGGTGGAAAAAAATGTACATGGGGATTGACAACCAATAGACTTCTTTTGGATCTCTTTTTAGGTTGTCTGAGTACATTGGAAATATACTCAGTTGAGCAATGTATTTTTTACGTGATAACCAACCATACAAGCGAATGTTGAAATATGAGTGGACACTACCTCTGTCTCTGGACAAATCTGAAAGCTTAATTTTGGCTTTCTACTTAATAAATATTCTAATGGGATATTCAAAAAATTGGGCTTGCTGGACTAGTTGAAGTGAAGAAACAGATTGTTTTTTTTTTTTTTTCCTCCATTTGTCCAACTTATTCTTTTGGCTCAATGAGTTCATTACCCCCAAACGGGTTAAGAACTACTTAAACCATAAAATAAGTGACCCGTTTATGCTCTCATGGCCCACTAAATCATAGTCCACTAATATTCCCTAAGCATGACTAGGATACATGTACATATCTTTTTCACGTTGCATAATAGTTATTAGATTTGAGCTTCGTTTTTTGGGCCTTGTGCATTTTTGGGCATCAACAAACTTTACGCTTCTTATTATCAATCTCACATATATGCAGTTAGTAGTTCTTTCAAAATAATAATAATGTAGCATAATATTTCATTTCTAAAGTTATTTATTTCTTAAAAAAAATCGATATATGCTCTCAATGAAATAAAAGACTCTGAGTTAGTTTGGTATTGTTTTTGAATATCCAAAAGTCCTTTACACAAACTATGATGCAAATATTGTGTTTAATAAAAGTATTCAAAAGTCATTTCCACAAATACCAATGTCCTTTTAATAGTCAATTGAAAAAGTTCAAATTTCTAACTTTTGCTTTTAATTTCTACTTCTTCTTTTGCTATAAGTAAAAGTAGAAATTATGGAAAAAGTACAGCAATTCCAAACTAACCCTTTGTCATAGTATTCCTTTCCTAGCAGGGGAGAGCAAAAATAATCTTCATACTCGAACTTTTGTTTAGGGAAGAGAGAAAGAGAGAGAGAACAAGCTTAGTTACAAAAGTAAACTTTTGTTCAGAGTAATTTTATACTTAACTCTACTTAGAGGTATAAAGTCTCTCACCATCAATTTAAAAAAAAAAAAAAAAGATAAAAATCAAATAAAAGAAAAATCAAACGATAACTTGAAACAAGTCGCAAAAAAAAAAAACAAAGCAAATTACATCCAACCTTTTAAGATAGAAATCTAGATAGATGTTTTGAATGTCAAACCAGAACCAGCTAGTTTTTCTTCAAACACCTTTTTGATAGACTCAACCATCGTTGGACTAAGGTGATTGACCCAATCCCCAACTTCACCTTTTCTAAAGTGGCTTGCATTTTCAATGTCCGGAATGAACTTTCCATTTTTGTTCACCTCTAAACCCTTCAAATTGTTTAAACTACACATCTCTAATATTTTTTTCAATTACTCCTTTGCTTTCTTCCGCCTTGGAAAAAGGAAACCCTAGGAACTCCGCAACCCTTTCCATCTGAGGCACATGATCTTCCTCGATATCCTCATATTTGACTCCATAATGGCCCGTATACATGTTCTCCTTCAAGGAACTTTTTGAGATACTCCTCCATACTCGTCGATGACTCTAAGCTCCATTCCGGCCGCCACTCAGAGAAATGCCAAAATGATACAAGCACATCAAGAGGGGTTTCGACGAATACACTATTCGACATTTGGAATTAATGTGTGACCGACTCGGGCAAGGACGTGTAGGGAATGTGGGTCGAAATAATTGCAGGGATGGGATGTCATCATAGAGGGTGAACTTGAAAAAAGGCACGAGTTGATTAGAGTTTATGGTAAGCAAGGAAGTATTAGGGGGCAAGTCATTATGGACACGGTTAACGATGGAAAACACGAGAGCTTTGAGCCAGGTGGTGCCGGATTTAGGGCACGGGGCTTGAATGATGTCTTCGTCGTGAGCTTGGAAGTGTTGTTGAAAGCGGATGATGTAGTGAAAAAGTTTTGAGGGATACCAAAAACCCTCGTACAAGTAGACATCGGATTTTAACCAAGCTTCATCTTTAGAAAGTTGGGAAAGGAGCAATTCTTGTCCATCTTCTGTGCAATTCATCTTCTTCTGGTTGTTTTAATTTAGGTCAGAGAATTAAGGCCTAAGGTGTGTATACATATAAATGTAAATATAAATATGTATGTATATGCATAGCTGATATCCGCATTTAGACGGTACACCTAACAAAAGCAATAAAAAAGAAAAAGAAAAGAAAAGATGAGATTCGTCACAATGTTATTGGTTAAGAATTTATATTTAAAAGCTATTCTCTCAAAACATATGATTCGCATTTAATAATATAATATTGTAGGTTATTTTAGGTGAAGAGAGAGGTTTAGCAAATTGTACTACTAGACACAAGTATCTATCATATACATATTGCTCGCTTATATTACGTAAATTAGTCTTTTTTTTTTTTTTTTTTTTACTTGTTCTTACTATCAGCCTATAAAAACATATATTATTATAGATTACTTGGTAATATCCTCATACTATAGTTACATGCATGGTGTAGTGATCACCTGCTTCACTAAAAGGAAGAGAGTTTGAATCTCTCATCCCTAATTAAAAAAAAGAAAAAAAAGAAAAACGAAATCCTCTTGCCAATCTTTTTCTTCTTTTATCTAATAAGAAAGAGAAATGAAAAGGAATGATTCCTCAATTGACAGAAAAACAAATAATTAGAAAGTTTTTCCAGCACCTAACAGAAAGTAAACGAATTATTGTTAAAATAAAAAAAAATAAATAAATAAAAAAACAAACGATTTTATTAATTTTTAATTTAATATTTTTTATATGTCTGGAAAAGGTGTATTGATTAATTTCATTTCAAAAAAAAAAAAAAAAAAAAAAAAAAAAAAAAAAAAAAAGAAGATCAGATTCGCCACAATGTAATTGATTAATTTAATATAGTAGGTTACATATTAGGTTGAGAAAGATGGTTCAACAAATTGTACAAGTATCTATCGTCGTTTATATTACAGCGTTTAGTGTCTAGCCAGCAATAATTAAGCTTCGTTTTTTTTTCCCCCCACATATTTTCACCATCAGTCTATAGAACAATACACAATATATTATAGGTTATTTTAAGTTGAAATAGATGGTTTAGCAATTGATTATGCTCACTAATCATATGCGTACAGCGTTTACTGTTAGGTGGTATTTTTATGGGTGATTTGTAAGATTATTTATCAAAAAAACACATATCTAGATTACTCACCAGGTTATAATATTTTCAGTTTTTTTATCCTACGCTTTTTAAACTATCCAAAAAGTATCCCTATATGTTAATTTTCAGTCAAACCAACATTGTGAAATGTAAAGTCTGCCCACAAGTGAAATGTGGCTTTTCATTATCTTGGACGGGATCTTGTTAAAACCATAGCAAAACACGAAATTGATTTTATTTTGGGAAATTTATGCCTTGTGAACTTGGTTTATGCACGTGGGTTAGCTAAATTATTTGAATTTTGAAATGATTTTTGGTGGATTGTTTTTTATTATTATTATTATTATTTATTTTTAGAACTAGCCTCTGTTAAAGACTTCATGTAGAAATATGATTAAAATCATACTAATCAAGAATTAAGTAACAAAACTAAGACTAATTAAAGACAAGTAGAGTGTCGTATAAACCTTTCGTAGATCGTGGAGGCTTATAATGTATGTTTCAAGATTCTCATAATTGTTAGGGACCTTACAAACACTAACTTTCTGTGGATTGAGCGCATCCGGTACGTACACAAATGACTCACATGTTAAGTAAGATAAATAATCCATAATGGAAGATAACAGACCCATAATTGACAATAATTAGATAATGCGTTAACAAACCCATGACGAATCATAAATAGTTAATGCATAAGTTATACGATGCTTGATATGTTTTTGTGAGAATGAGTTTGTACTTGCTGAGCGTAAGTTCATTAGTATATTCCATGCTATAGGTAAGAAGCCTATAGCTTAATTTGGTGGGCCATGTGGACGATGTGATAAGTGAATGGCAGTGTGTTATAACACTACACAGACTTATTCTGTAAAATCTTTTGAACTATAAATATATACATATATATTTAAATAATTTGTATTATGCTACGTATGTGATATTTCAAGACTTTGGTTAAATGTAAGTGTTATGTATGACTTTATAATTTGTTAAATAAGTAATATGTATGCACGGTAAAGTTTACTTATATGGATTAGTCTATTTATGTTGTGTTTTAAAAAAAAATTATGCTAAAATTTTCAGTAAATTTAAGATTTAAAAGTAAGGCCTCGTTTGGTGAACGAGTTCAAACTGTACTTTTTCATCTCAGATTTTATCTTTTTCTGAAAAAGTTTTTGTCTTTTCTGAAAAGTCAACAAAAATTTTCATCTCAAACTGTACTTTTTCAACTCAAACTCATTCACCAAACATACCTTAAGATTTAATTTAAGTAAGTATGATAATAGCCTACGTAGTCAGGTCGTTACACTTTTTCATAGTTTAGGGGGAAAAATGTTACAGATTAAAGTTAGTAGGGTCCTTTGTGATGAGGCCAAAAGTTCCAGAGAAAAAGTGTAATTTGCTTTAATTACTATGCTGTTCTCCAGGACATCCAAAATGACACCGTGGGGACTCTTCACAGCTCTAGCTGTTCACGGAGTGAATTAGCTCTAGCCTCCTTCACGGTTCTCCTGCATCAGCCGTTGTCGTTTTTTCCTTCTCAAAACGAAGATGAAGACGAAGATGAAAATCACCGTCTCAAAAGCCACCGGTAATTTTCTTCTCTTCTTTCTATTCAGAACCCATTTTTCTTCTCACTCCATAGACAATATCGAAAACTTCTACACTGCTATTCGTTTGGAGAATTTCATAAATAATCGATGTAAATCTGGAAACCTTACTGTAAAAGAAGCTCTAGGTTTCTTCAATTCCATGGTTGAAATGCGATTTTCAACTTCCATTTCGGCTCTCAATCACTTGCTTGGAGCACTCTCCAAGATGAACCACCATTCCACTGTCGTCTCAATGTACAGAGAGATGATGGGTTGTGTTTATTTTCGACCCGATATATGTACGATGAATATATTGATCACTTGTTTTTGTCGTTTGAAGAGGGTGGAATTGGGTTTTTCTGTTTTGGCAACTATCGTTAAAACCGGCCTTTCTCCGGATTTTCGTACAATGAGTGCTCTGCTTCATGGGCTTTGTGAGGGAGGCTCAATGGTTGTAGCAATGGAGTTGTTTGAGGAAATAGTAGTGGAGCAACACTTGTGTAATGATGTCATTTACGCGACTATGATTAACGGGTTCTGTAAAGCTGGAGAAACTCGGAAGGCGCTTGAGCTGCTTGACCGAATGCGGGGCGATGAGAGGATTAAGCCTTATGTAGGCTGTTACAATCCAGTTATTGATAGCTTGTGCAAAAGAGGGCGGATAGACGAGGCGTTGAATCTGTTTCGAGATATGATCAGCTGTGGTGTTATGCCGGATGACATTAGTTATAATTCTTTGTTTCACGGTTTAAGTAAACTAGGTTGTTGGGAAGAAGCCAAGGGATTGTTGATTGACATGCTTGATCGTAGAATTCCGCCTACCGTGTATACCTACACTGCCCTGATTGATTCGCTATGCAGGAGAGGTAAAACTCAGGAAGCGCTTTCGGTGTTTGGTTTGATGATTAGAAAAGGGATAGATCCTACAGTTATCGCGTTCACTTCTCTGATTTATGCTTTGTGCAAGTCTGGTCGGTGGAAAGAAGCGGCACAAGGCTTGAAGAACATGACTGATTGCGGAATCTCTCCTGATATTATTACGTCTAATGCTATGTTGGATTTGCTTTATAGAGAAGGAAGGACTATAGAGGCATTCGATCTCTTTGAAGAACTGAGTAATAGAGATCTAGAGCCCGAAGTTATTACCTATAGCTCTATAATCTATGGATTGTGCAAGTCGGGGCAATGGAAGGAAGCAATGAAATTGTTAGATGTAATAGAGGAGCAAGCTATCCCGCCGAGTGTTATAACTTTTAACGTTCTTGTAGATGCTCTTTGCAGAGAGAGAAGGACAAAGGAAGCTTTCAAGTTTCTAAAGGACATGATTGAGAAAGGGTTGGTCCCTGATCATGCAACTCGAAGAATTCTGAATAGCCTTCTCGCTAAACGGCGTGAAGCAGATGTGAGATAACTCTCCATTAGGTAGGATTCTGTGTTGAATGCTATAATTCTCATATATGAATGCTATAATACTATGAGTGCTCTGCTTCATGGGCTTTGTGAGGAAGGCTCAATGGTTGTGGCAATGCAGTTGTTTGAAGAGATAGTTGAGGAGGAACACTTGTGTAATGACGTTTTATGCAACTATGATTAACAGGTTTTGTAAGGCCGGAGAAACCCAGAAGGCGCTTGAGCTGCTTGACCGAATGCGGGGTGATGAGAGGATTAAGCCTTATGTTGGTTGTTACAATCCAATCATCCATAGCTTGTGCAAAAGAGGGCGGATAGACGAGGCGTTGAATCTATTTTGAGATATGATTGACCATGGTGTTTTGCCGGATGTCATTAGTTATAGTTCTTTGAATCACGGATTAAGCAGATTGGGTTGTTGGGAAGAAGTGAAGGGATTGTTGGTTGACATGCTTGATCGTGGAATTTCGCCTACCTTATGTACCTACACTGCTCTTATTGATTCTCTATGCAGGGGAGGTAAAACTCAGGAAGCAGTTTCGGTGTTTGGTTTGATGATTAGGAAGGGATAGACCCTATAGTTATCACATTCACTGCTTTGATTTATGCTTTGTGCAAGTCTGGTTGGTGGAAAGAAGCGGCACAAGTCTTGAAGAACATGACCAGTTGCGGAATCTCTCCCGATAATGTTACGTCTAATGCTATGTTGAATTTACTTTATAGGGATGGAAGGATTAGGAGGCATTTGATCTCTTTGAAGAACTGAGCAATAGAGATCTAGAGCCCGAAGTTATTACCTATAGCTCTATAATCTATGGATTGTGTAGGTCGGGGAATGGAAGGAAGCATTGGAATTGTTAGGTGTAATGGAGGAGCAAGCTCTCCCGCCAAGTCTATTATGTTTTTTTTTTTTTTTTTAATCTATACCCCTTACTTTCTTTTCAAAGAATTCCCGATGTGAAAACACAGAGACAAAGGGACTTTTAACGTTCTTGCGGACACTCTTTGCATGGAGAGAAGGACAAAGGAAGCTCTAAAGTTTGTCAAGGACATGATCGAGAAAGGGTTGGTCCCGGATCATGCAACTCGAAGAATTATGAAAAGCATTCTTGCTAAACGGCGTGAAGCAGATTTGAGATAACTCTCCATTAGGTAGGATTCTGTGTTGAATACTCTAATTCTTATATATGCAAAGTGGAACATGTTAGACCTAGTCTTTTTACAAGAATATGATATTGACACCATACAGTTGAACTACGGATACGATTTAGGCGTTTACAACGACTAACATTTTAATGCAACATTCTTTTAATTCATTTATCACCGAGCGATTCATATGTATTTAGTTTTAGTGTTTTCGTTCTTTTTAGTTACTTGTACTGACATTTTGAAAAATGAATATGATCCTGGAGAATTTTTGAGTTAGAAAAGATGTGCTTTCGTTCTTTCTATGTACTTGTAGTGAACTTTGATTAATGAATACAATCCCAGAGAATTTTAGAGTTTGAAAAGCTATTGATCATGAAGTTAAGCTCAGTAAGTGTGTAGCGGAAATTTTCTTCTTCCTCTTCTTGTTTTAAGGCCAAGATGATATGCAATTTGACAAGTAGCATCCGGGTAGGAAAGCATACATTGCCTCTCATATCAAGTTAAACATCGACGATGTGTGTATGATTGCGGCATTACATTTCCTTCTGATCAATTGTCTTTTACCACGGTATGTTTGAACAAAAATAGTTCAATTTCTCAGCATTCTGATGTTTGCATTAGAGAATGATTTGTAAAGAAGAATTAGAGATGAGATCAAGAGGTAACAAAATACTAAATAGTTTTAAAGCCAGTATCTCAGACCTGTCCAGTTAATGACACTAAATTTTCCAAAGAGTTCAAACTAACATACTGGAATGTTGTTAAAAGTACCTTTTGGCAGTTAGTTAAGAATCTGATGTTAAAAGAGTTTGTGTTTTTGTTTGTCCTTCAAATTGCTAGCAAGAAACTTGTAGAATTGGTCCTTTTGCACTTGAATATTCGGTAGATATATTGATCTGTATAGATGTTTTATTCTTGAAATAATTACAAGTTGGTCATTTTTTTAGCATCCCTTCCTATCTAGTTTTCAATATCTATATGTTGCTTACTATGAAAGCGTTCTTGATCGTCGTACTCAGCTGTGTATTGATTGAAAGGCAGGGCGGCATGGCCCCCAACCAAGGGAGTGGATATGTCCACTAGGTCCCCCCCCTTCCCGACATGCTACTAGTGCCACAGGTGTGGGTAGGGGCGGTCCAGTCGTATCGCCGAGGGAGCAACAGCCGTGTCCAGATGTGATCTATCTACTCGACAATTCATTCAGTGACCTCACGACTGACAAAGAAGCCCTAGGAAGCATCAAACTTTTCGATGAGATCCATAGGAAATAAATAGCGTTTTACAGTGAATTATTTGCAGATTTTAAAAACATTTGGCAAAATAAATATTTTACCTAGTAATTTGCTATTTATTATTATTGATATTCGAGTATCTGCATTAAAAATTATAATATAATTATTTATTTGTAAATAGATTATTTATCAAATAAATTTTCACATTAAACATTTATTAAAAAAAATTAGTGGACTATTGGGTGATGTTATATATATATATATATATATATGTATATATTAAATAAGTATTGTACTTGCTTTCCACTATATTGCAAAATCATATTTAAAAAAAATTCTCAATTGAAATTAAATAGATTAAAAAAATTGGCTCTATATTCATTGATATATGTATAAATCATTTAAAAATAGAATCAAGGGAAAATAGAAAATTTTGAACAAAAGTATGAATAGATTTACTTTAGAAAGTTTGATTCGTAGTTATAAGCATAATTTAACGGTAATTGCATACTAATTTCATGATAAGGTGTAAAAATTATAAAAAAAAAATGGTTTTAGTTTCGTTGACCATGTATGTTAAAATCACTTAAAATCAGAATCCAAATCAAGATCGAACAAAAATAAAAATGAAAACAAATGGTGACCACTTCAAGCTCAAAGCCTGAATCCAGAGTCAGAGTCTAAACCAAATAGCTTATCTTCTACATATATATATATACATATGTATGTATGTATGATCTCATATCTCCAACAATAAGAAGAAGAAGAAGAAAAAAGAAGAAGAAGAAGAAGATGCAGATATTCATCAAGGCACTGACCACGAAGACCATCGCTCTCGAGGTCGAAAGCAGCGACACCATTGACAATTTCAAGGCTAAGATCCAGGATAAAGGAAGGAATCCATATTGATCAGCAAAGATTTTTCCTTTCAAAAATGGACACGTAATCTAAACGGAACCGATCTTCTTCTTCTTTTTTTTTTGTTTTTTTTTTGTTTTTTTTTTTTTTTTTGTGTTCTTTAGTTTTCACAGCTAGTTTGCTTCTAAGAACTAAAAAAAAAAAAAAGCCAAAGCATAAGAGACAGATACAAAGATTTCGTTGTAGGAGATTAACAAAGTAATTCTTCTTAAACTTGTGCTCTTGAATGACAAAACATAGTGCTCAATACCAAAAGCGGTGCAAATAAAAGCAAGTAAACATTGCCTTCTTTTCTTTTTCACTTTTCGGAGAAAAACACCAGAATCATAGCTGCATACTCAAAACAAACAAATTCTGTCTTCTCACAAACTGTCTGTAATGCTATGGAGAAACTCCCAGTCATAATTTAGCATGTCATTAGTAGGTTTTACCCGACATATGACTTTCCTGTAAAATTTGAAATTAACTAAGAAATGTTCCACAACACGAGTAGGGCCAGATACGCTGGAGATACGGGGTAAAAAAAAAAAAAAAAAATTCTTGTGGGAAATACAAAAATTAAGGAAAATCATTGATACGGTCAAGCTAAGCTAGTATCAAATCGTTGACGACATCGCAGAAAGTGATCTGTCATGTTGTAAATACTTGGAAATGTATTAGATTTATTTAATTTAATTTTTTTTTAGTATACAAACAAGTTATTTTTATGTATCAAAATCACTTGGGGAATCCATATCGTATGCCTTTCACGCTCGCTCTTAATCATACCACACTATTGTTGGATATTGGCTCTTTGGCTGAGTCCCACATTCATATTGTATAATAAGTCTTCATATTTTAAAGTTTTTAAATAATAGCCCGGTTCGTAATTTTAATCATCGTAAAAATTAGAAATTGTTTATTAATTAGTATCGTCACTTTAGGGGTTCATCAATTATTTTCAAATAACTTTTCATTTTAGTATTTCCGAAGCTTACTACGTTTGTTATCTTTTTTGTTAGTTATAGCGGAATTATAGGATAAAAAATGATTTTGTTAAATTAAACTCAAAGTCAAATCCATGACTAAAAATCGAGAAAATGGGCATGCCTATACCAATGCTGACAATCAGTATCTCATTGGCACAACGAATTAACATTTGATATCATATATTTGGTATCAGAGCCAGGTTTCTAGTCTCAGGTTTGCGTATCTTTTAAATTTTCTTTTTGTCTGAATTCTAGTGTATTTCAGTTCCTGATTGTTCAAAAAAAAAAAAAAAACGTCAAAAAAAAAAAAAAAAAAAAAGGCAGAAAAGAAAAGAACAGAAAACAGAAAGAAATCTGCAAAAAAAAAAAAAAAAAAAAAAAAAAAAAAAAAAAAAAAAAAGAGAAAGTTTTGTTTGTTTCTGAATTTGTTTTTAATTAGAAATTTCTTGTTCTAGTTTCCTTTTTAACTAGTCTGGTCGAATTTGTCAAAAAAAAAAAAAAAGAAAAAAAGAAAAAAAGAGCAGCTAGTTTGATTTGTGCGTGGACAGATTTTGATTGTTGTTTGTGTAGCTCCAAAAGAATCAAAAGAGAGAATAAACGAGTGGAAAAAGGCAAGAGTGGTGAGATCATTCGAGGGTAAAAGCCATTAAATCAAGTGAAACACGAGTGAACAGAGTGATCAATTATTTGAGAGAAACACGTGAGGGAGAGAAGTGAGGTCCTTCTTTTGTCTTTTTTTTTTTTTTTTTTTTTTATCTAACGTCATTCTGCAGGTTTAAAAAAAAAAAAAAGAATCCAAATCAAGAAAGCGAAGCTGAAGATGACCTTCCACAACAAAACGTTCCAAATCTCCAACTGCAAGCATTAATGGGGCACATGGAGCGGTTGTTGACACGTGCATTAGAGCCTATTCAGGAGAAATTAGATGAGGTTGATGCTAGAACACGTAATAGGCAGCCATTAAACGTGCAAAACAGGCGTAGGGGTGGACGTGATATTTCGGATGAAGAGTTGGAAGTGTTGGAGGAACCACCAATTAATAGGGGCAGGTTTAGGCATGGAAATGGGAATAGAGAAGCTAGGAACCGGGAAGACAATAACATCGGCGGTATTAAGATGAAGATTCCGCCATTTCAAGGGAAAAACGACCCCGAAGTTTATTTAGAGTGGGAAAAGAAGGTGGAATTAGTGTTTGATTGCCATAATTATTCGGAATTAAAGAAGGTTAAGCTTGCTGCCATTGAATTCTCGGATTATGCGATTGTGTGGTGGGATCAGTTGGTGATGAATAGGCGACGGAACCGAGAGCACCCGATTGAGACTTGGGAGGAGATGAAAACGGTGATGAGAAAACGTTTTGTGCCCAGCCATTACTACCGGGAATTGTACAAGAAGTTGCAAGGACTTAGGCAAGGAAATAGGAGCGTGGAGGAGTATTATCAAGAGATGGAAATAGCCATGATACGAGCCAATGTTGAAGAAGATCGAGAAGCAACAATGGCGAGATTTTTGCAGGGGCTAAATGCGGACATTCAAGATAGGGTGGAATTGCAACATTACGTGGAGATAGAAGACATGGTGCACATGGCTATCACGGTAGAACGGCAGCTCAAGAGGAGGGGTAATTCACGTTCGAATATTAATTCGGGACATTCTACATGGAAGCCGAATTATGGGAAGAAAGAAGAGAAGTCGATTGCGAGGCCCAAATTCGAGCCAAAACCAGCAACTATTAGCCCTCCAAACCAAGGTAAAAATGATTTGTCCACTTCTCGAAACCGTGATATTAAATGTTTCAAGTGTCAAGGTAGGGGTTATATTTCAAGTCAATGTCCGAACAAAAGGGTGATGGTGTTACGGGACGACGGAGAGGTTGTTACGGACGACGAATCGGACAAGGACTCCATGCCACCTTTGGAGGACGTGGATGAAGAAGAATTTGCTGCCCAAGGTGAGTTGTTGGTTACTCGTCGAGCCCTTAGTTTGCAAGCCAAAGAGGACGAAGAAGAGCAACGTGAGAATATTTTTCACACTAGGTGCCACGTGCGAAATAAGGTATGTAGTGTGATAATTGATGGTGGTAGCTGTACAAATTTTGCCAGCACTACTATGGTTGATAAATTAGGGCTGCCAACGACCAAGCATCCTCGGCCATACAAGTTGCAGTGGTTAAATGATAGTGGCGAGGCAAAGGTAACCAAACAAGCGCTAATTTCGTTTCGCATTGGTAGATATGAAGACGAAGTTTTGTGCGATGTAGTTCCAATGCAAGCCGGGCACTTGTTATTAGGACGACCGTGGCAGTTTGATCGTCAAGTCAAACATGATGGTTATACTAATAAATACTCTGTTGTGCACAACCAAAGAACGTTCACTCTTGCACCAATGACACCTAAACAGGTTCACGAAGATCAAGTGAGATTACAAAAGGAGAGTGAACAAAAAGGAGAGAATGAGAAAAAGAAAGCGAAAGAGGATAAAAACACCGAGTGTTGGAGTGCGGAGAGAGAGTTCGGCCAGAGAGGGAAAAAAAATAGAGAGGCCGAAAAAGGAGAGTAAAGGAGGGAAAAATGAGAGGGTCAATAAAAAAGAAGATTCGGCCACTGAGGTAAAAATTGAGAGAAAAACGAATTTCTATGCAAGAATAAGTGATGTGAAGAGAGCTTTGTGTTCTAATCAGCCAATGATTTTACTCGTGTACAAGGAGGCATTGTTAAACACTAATGATTTTGATTCTCCATTGCATAGTTCTGTTATTCCTCTTTTGCAGGATTATGAGGATGTCTTTCCCGAGGAAACACCGCAAGGATTACCTCCAATCCGCGGGATTGAGCATCAAATTGACTTCGTACCCGGGGTTGCCATTCCAAACCGACCAGCATATAGGAGTAATCCCGAGGAGACGAAGGAACTCCAACGACAAGTAAGTGAGTTAATGGAGAAGGGATACGTGAGAGAAAGCATGAGCCCGTGCGCCGTACCAGTTTTGCTTGTGCCTAAGAAGGATGGGACTTGGAGGATGTGCGTTGATTGTCGAGCCATCAACAACATCACAGTAAAGTATCGACATCCCATTCCTCGCCTTGATGACATGTTAGATGAATTGCATGGTGCTTGTGTATTTTCTAAAATTGATCTGAAAAGTGGATATCATCAAATTCGCATGAAAGAAGGAGATGAGTGGAAGACGACTTTCAAAACAAAACAAGGTTTGTATGAGTGGTTGGTAATGCCTTTTGCTTTAACCAATGCACCTAGCACATTTATGCGTTTAATGAACCATGTTTTGCGAGCTTTTATCGGAAAGTTTGTTGTAGTTTATTTTGATGATATTCTGATCTATAGCAGCAACTTGGATGATAATCATTTTTCTAGAGAGGTGAATTCTTTCTTTGGTTCTTTGACGAACTATTCGAACTTATCGGAATCTTCCGTGGAGTTCAAAACCGACTTATCAGTCAAGCCTTCCATCCTTGATTGTGGCGTCTTCGATATACCAAGGTTCTTGCTTCGATATAAGCAACGGGTCGCGGTGATTTCCATCCGAATCTGAAGTAGAAACGGTCTTGGTGTCTTTTTATTGATAACGGGTTTCGTCAGCATATTGGCGTGGTTCTTATCATTTGTTGAAAGAAGAATTAGGGAATAATTGACTGTATTTTTAATATAATGTTGAGAAGAATACATCACACATATATACATAATTTTAGTCTCCATAAACGGGAAACCAGAAACTACTGTCCCTAAAAATCTGCTATACAATAATCCCCCTAAACAATCGGGAAACTGCCCTAAACAATAGGGAAGCAAATATGCTATTCTAAATCTAGAAAGAATAATATTCGGTAAATACTACCCGAATATTCCTACACTCCCCCTCAAGCTGGAATGTAAATATTTGTCATTCCTAGCTTGTTCACCAGATCTTCAAAGTGTGGTTTGTGGAGACCTTTTGTCAGGATGTCGGCAGTCTGTTCCTTAGTTGGAATGTATGTTATGCAGAAGCTTCCATTGTCAATTTTTTCTCTGATAAAATGACGATCCACTTCTACATGTTTTGTTCGATCGTGATGAACTGGATTGTGAGCGATACTAACTGCAGCCTTGTTGTCGCAGTAGATTCTCATGGGAGAATGACTTGAGATCTTCAATTCTTCCAGGAGTCGTCCAAGCCAAATCCCCTTACACATACCATGTGCTAATGCCCGAAACTCTGCCTCTGCACTGCTCCTAGCCACCACTGGTTGCTTCTTGCTTCTCCATGTCACTAAATTACCCCAAACATAAGTACAATATCCTGAGGTTGATCTTCTGTCCACTGAAGAACCTGCCCAGTCTGCATCAGTATAAATTTCCACAGCCTTGTAGTCACCCTTTTTGAATAACAGTCCCCTTCCAGGAGTTCGTTTCAGATACCTCGAAGTCTAAGAACTGCCTCGAGATGTCTTTCTTTGGGTGAGTGCATAAATTGACTAACAACACTCACGGCAAAAGCTATATCAGGACGAGTATGAGACAAGTAAATGAGTTTGCCCACTAACCGCTGATACGACTCTTGATCAATATCCTTTCCACCATCCATCCCAAGCTTGACGTTAGACTCCATAGGTGTCTCAGCTAGTTTACATCCTAGCATGCCTGTTTCTTGAAGAAGATCGAGTACATACTTTCTCTGAGAAACAAAGATTCCAGAGCTGCTTCTGGCGACCTCCATACCCAAGAAATACTTGAGAGCACCTAGATCCTTCAACTCAAACTTGCTAGCAAGATACCCCTTCAATGATTCCAACTCAGATTGATCATCTCCAGTAACAATTATATCATCTACATATACTATAAGGATTGCTCTTTTTCCCTCCTTAGAGTGTTTGTAGAAGATAGTGTGATCAGATTGTGCTTGAACAAAGCCCCGTTCCTTCACAGCTTGAGTAAATTTCTCGAACCACTCCCTTGGAGACTGCTTCAAGCCATAAAGTGACTTCCTTAGTTTATACACCAATTCTTTCTTCTCAAATCCTGGAGGAGAATCCATATACACCTCTTCATGCAAATCCCCATTGAGAAAAGCATTCTTCACATCTAGCTGCTGAAGTGGCCAATCAAGATTAGCTGCTAGGGATAGGAGCACTCTTACCGAGTTAAGTTTGGCTACAGGAGCAAATGTTTCCTTGTAGTCTATACCATAAGCTTGAGTAAAACCTTTGGCAACCAGTCTTGCTTTGTATCGATTGACACTGCCATCTGCATTAAACTTGACTGTGAACACCCACTTGCATCCCACTGTCTTCTTCCCGCTAGGGAGTTTCACGAACTCCCATGTACCATTCTTCTCCAAAGCTCCCATTTCCTCTTGAACTGCTAATCTCCACTTGGGATCTGCAAGAGCCTCCTTAATGTCTTTCGGTATCTTAATATTCGTTAGAGTGGTAGTGAAGGCCGAAAAACTGGGAGACAAATTTTCATATGAGACATATTTCGAGATTGGGTGCTGTGTACATGACCGTGTACCTTTCCTAAGGGCGATGGGCAAATCCAGATCTGAACTGTCACTGAAATCAACCGACGTACTAGTAGTTTCTGGACCTGGGAGAGGAACCGGTTCAGACGCCTGACCTTGCTGGGCATCAGGCTTGCTACTATTCCGAGAATGATTCCTGCGTGAATAAACAAGCAACTGAGGTACCAAGTTAGTCTCTCCTATTTCCAATTGATCATAATGAGGCATAATAGGCTCGGATGAATCAGGCAAAGGCTGTGGTGAGGACTCAGGTGGCTCGGTTTGAATAGGTAAAGGCAGAGGGACCGGTTGTGATATGGAGGTTTGCTCAATGGTGAAATCCCACGATTCATCTTCATCTAAATTCTCCCCTAAAGATGAGAGGTAGGGAAGTATGGTTGAGTTTCATGAAAGGTGACATCCATGGATACAAACATACGACGAAGACTAGGCGAGTAGCATTTGTATCCACGCTGAGTAGAAGAATATCCTATAAAAACACACTTAATTGCTTTTGGATCAAGTTTTGAACGATTCTGGGAGTGGACATGGACAAATGCAGTGCAACCAAAAATCTTAAGGGGAATAGAGGAGAAAGATCGAAACATGGGATAGGTTTGCAGAAGAACGGACAAAGGGGTTTGGAATTGGAGAATCTTGGATGGCATACGATTTATAAGATGTGAAGCTGTTAAGATAGCTTCTCCCCAGAGGTATATTGGAACATGCATTGTAAACATTAGGGCTCTAGCAACTTCAAGTAAATGACGATTTTTCCTTTCTGCTACACCATTTTGCTGGGGTGTATCAGTGCAGGAACTCTGATGAATAATACCATTAATTGCTAGATATTCACCTAAGATAGACTTAAAATACTCTGTCCCATTGTCGGTTCTCAAAACTTTAATGGAGGTTTGGAATTGAGTCGTTATCATGGAGTGAAAGGTTTGAAAAATTTTGGAAACCTCGGATTTTTCTTTAAAAAGGTAGACCCAACAAACTCTGGTATGGTCATCAATAAATGTAATAAACCATCTAATCCCAGTGACGTTTTTTACACGAGAAGGTCCCCATATGTCACTATGAATCAGAGTGAATGGAGAAGACTCTAGATAAGGTTTAGCTGGATATGAGGTACGAGTGTGTTTGGCTAATTGACATATATCACAACGAAAGGAACTAGGATTTTTATTAATAAAAAATTCTGGAAACAAGCGTTTGAGATAATGAAAATTTGGATGGCCTAACCTACGATGCCACATCATTACATCTTTATTGGAAATAGAAGATGCACACTCAGTTATTGTAACCTGTTTATCCACACATTCATCCTTCTTAAAATAGTAGAGTCCGCCATCCTCCTTAGCAATGCCAATCATCCTCTCCGATCCCTGCTCCTGTATATGACAAGAAGTAACGGAAAAATTAGCAGTGCAATTAAGGTCCTGAGTGAGCTTGCTAATAGACACCAAATTGCATGCTAATTTTGGAACATGAAGAACTGAATGTAGCACAAGTTTGTCAGATAAGCGAATAGATCCTTTTCCAGCAACGCAAGAGAATGTTCCATCTGCTATTTTTACTCTTGAGCTTCCATGGCATGGAGTATAAGAGTAAAAAAGGAATGAATTACCTGTCATATGATCGGAAGCGCCAGAGTCAAGTATCCATGGTATTTGGTTTTCTACATGAAGGGCTGTACCTTGATGAGCAAAACGGCTGGTTGCAGTCACGGGATTAGGCACGGTTTGCTGTTTCAGAAGAGCGAGCAGCTGTTCAATTTGAACTTTGTTCAATGAAACTCCAGTTGTCTCGTGGGTGCTAGAGTCCTCGGCTTTGTCTGCTGCAGTAGCCTGATATCCCTTGCTTTGAGGCTGTCTCCTTGGTTTAGCATCGGCAGGTCTCCCATGAATGTCCCAACATCGTTCTCGGGTATGACCGAGTTTGTTACAGTACGAGCACCGTGGTCGCTGGTTTTTCTGATCACCTGAAGGTCGGTTGCCACCACTTTTTGTCATAAGAGCAGCATTCTCAGCGGGTCTATCACTAAGAGGAGCTGCAGATACATCCTTTTTTTCTCCTAGCATCACCCGACGTCTGCTTTCTTCACGTCGAACTTCCGCAAAAGCTTCACCTATGGAAGGCAGGGGTCTACGGCCGAGAATTCGTCCTCTCACTTCATCAAGTTCCTTGTTCAACCCAGCAAGAAAATCATATAGTCGCTCCTTCTCCAGATGGTTCTTGAACTTCACGTTGGCTTCAAGGTCACCCCAGTCCGCCTCATAGTGCATGTCCAATTCCAACCATAGAATCTGCAACAAATTATAATATTCGGTGATGTCTGAATTCCCTTGCTGAATATCCTTGAGTTTATTTTTAATTTCGAAAACCTGGGAAGCGTTTTCGAGATCCGAATAATTCTCCCGGACCGCATCCCAAATGGCCTTGGCAGTACGAAGAAATAAATACGTGCGACTGATGTGGGATTCCATCGAGTTAATTAACCACGCCATAACAATGGAATTATTAAGTTCCCACTGTCCGTAAGCCGGATCTGTCAAATTGGGACGCTGAATCTCACCGCTGATATAGCCGATTTTTCCTCTCCCTCGAAGCACCATCAGAACCGATTGGGACCACTGGAGGAAATTCTTGCCATTCAGCTTGTGATTTGTAATCTGCAGTGATGACCCTTCTCCAAAAGACTGAGCAACCACAGTCGGTGTGATGGGTGTGACTGGGCTGAGAGTGGAGAATGGTGAACCATCCTTGTTAGCACCGATAACTTCCTTCTCTGAACTCATTGCCGTGGAAACACACTACCCAGAGGACGATGAGTGATGAATACGAGAAGACAATGAACGATGAACGATGAAGACGATGAACGATGAACGATGAACGATGAAGATGACGAACGACAAACGATAAAGTCTTTCGACGAACGACGAACGACGAACACAACTCGACAGAAATTCGAGAATTGGAGCCTTCGCGATTGTCGGAGAGAACAGATCTCCGTGACTGCAACGTCGTGAAGGAAGACTAAAAAAAAACGATATAGTTCGAGCGTGAGGCTCTGATACCATGAAAGAAGAATTAGGGAATAATTGACTGTATTTTTAATATAATGTTGAGAAGAATACATCACACATATATACATAATTTCAGTCTCCATAAACGGGAAACCAGAAACTACTGTTCCTAAAAATCTGCTATACAATAATCCCCCTAAACAATCGGGAAACTGCCCTAAACAATAGGGAAGCAAATATGCTATTCTAAATCTAGAAAGAATAATATTCGGTAAATACTACCCGAATATTCCTACAGTACTGTACAATCCTGTTATATTGGCTTTTCAATTAAGTCCCACATCAGTTATAAAATAAACATTTAGTCTTCTATAAGATTATGAATGATAATTTAATTTCTCATTTTACTAATCCAAAAAGTTCGAGATAATTGTTTACCGCTTGTATTGTCATGAATACTTTTCAAGTAAGAAGAGTTTTGAGAGTTTTTAATGCTAAGAAATTTGTTAGATTTTTTTTTTAGTGTTAGTTTTTAAAGATATTTGATATTGATGGATGAGAGTATGCCATTTACTTATATTATGAAATATAACTTTATATGTAGCAAATGTCTCGTATACGTTATCACATAACGTTCAGTATCTATAAATTTCAATTTAAAAACTTGTAACAACTAGTTGATTTATATGTAACTTTCTTTAAATTCTTCTCACATGATAGTATTCATATATTAATGTAAATGATAAGTATCACTGAAAAGTATTACATTTAAATCAGCTAATTGATACAATATAACACAAATTAAGTTATAAGTGGCATATAGAAAGGGTGGAGTATAACAGCCCCACCCTACATATGCAGGTGTGGGTGATACATAACACTACTAGAAAAGAGGGATTACACGACGGGTTTTACCCGTCGTGTAAAGTTTTCACGACGGTTCCTTAACCGTCGTGTAATCCAGCGTCGTGGAAGATAACACGACGGTTTTTAATACCGTCGTCGTATCTAAGCTTTACACGACGATTTCAAAACCGTCATGTAATCCCAATAAAATGGAAGAAAAACAAACATTACACGACGGTTCCGGGACGGAACCGTCGTGTAATCTAAGGGTGATGCCTTGGATTACACGACGGTTCCGGCCGGAACCGTCGTGTAAGATACTTATATTACACGACGGTTCCGGCTCGGAACCGTCGTGTAATCTGCTTAGATGTAATTTATTATTTTAAAAAAATTTGGGGGTTTTTTTTTTTTCACAGGTGGCCTAATCTGTATGTTATCCAATACACGATTCAAGATATTAACTTCATTAATCAAACTAAAAATACACTCGAATTACATTACAAGTTTATACATCATAATTAACGAATTCCATTACATGTTCACACCATTCTCCCCTAATCAGATCCAAATCCTCAGAAGTATAAAATTGTTTACTTTCAAGTGCGTCAATTCCATTCAACACTATATCCCTCATAAAACCTAAAATAAAATAACCACATTCAACACTTCCCTCTTGGAGAGGACAGGGACGGTTCGAGAATTTGGTTTTACAGTCTCGTCTCCTTCTAATCCCTTCTCCGGTAGTAATCTTCCAATCTGCGAGGGCCCTAGCAAATTGGTAAAATTCAAACTAATTAAGATGCACATAATTAAGATTAAAAAAAATAACATATTCAAATTAACTTACATGTTCATTAGCTCAGTAAAATCGTCGCGCTTCTTCTCCCGAAGAGGATCAAAATAAATGACGAGGTCCTCCCATGGGTCAATGACACCCAATACCCAATGTCTCCCTCTGTTATGTGGCACAAGATAAAGTCGTTCTTTGGGTGCGTCACGCAAAAAGCTTAGAAGATTGTCGGCTCGCTCTCTCCTTCCAGCATCTTCAGTATCTGTTCTCACCGGTGAGATCAAGCTTGGAGACACAAACACAAACTTCTCTGCTTGCCCGTTAATTCTACAAAGTTCCTCCAAATATCTGCATAACCGTATCAAAAATGTTACTCTACATGAAATATATAAGATTTTCCAGATAAAAAGAAAATTTAAGATAAAGAGTGTCGTACCTCATGTAGACTAATATACAATTCGCACTGATTTCTTGTAAATTAATGAACTCATATATATCTTCAAAGCTCAGAAAGACAGGCATATCAAAACCCATAATCGTGTATGGTATTGGGACCTCAATCTGATTACCTTGACGCATGGAACTATGTGCATAATAAGCCAAATGCTTCATCGCCCTGTTCATGTTATTAAAGTCGAATACCAGTTTTTGTTCTTGGGCACCTTGTTGTACCTCAGTTCGAGAGTCGATCGTTTTATTTCCAGCCTTTTTTTGTCGTTTTTTGTTGCCAGCTACTGGGTCGGGAACGTGACTAGGCCCTCGACTCGCCTTGTTCATACTCATGTCGAGCTCAACTAAACTTTTAGGCCAAGTAACAAACCCATTAACAGCATCCTCCACAGTGGTTGCGTCGTACGTCGGTATAGGTAATGCTGATTTTTTAATTTGGGCACGTTGATTGACACTCGCACGTTCCCTTCCCCAGTGGAATCCCATGCACCGTATCGGTGGGGAGGCTCTCCCACCATACTCTTCCAAACGCAACAAGCAACTGTCCACCCTGAACTTCATCGAAGATATAGAGCTTACACTCCTGACTGTCGACCGGCATGGTTGGCGGCTCAGCAACTCCAGCTTGTTTTTCTTGTGCAGAGCAACTAGCCTTAAAGCTGTTGTGTTGGTCTACGGTTGGCACATTCTTGGGATCAACCGACGGCTCCACATCTCTTTTCGCACATAGACCACGCACTAACGCCTTTAATTCCTCTATTTCACGTCTCATTGATTGTACTTCATTGTCTTTGTTCGAACTGCGACTTAGGTTAAAGTACTGAGACGGCTTTACGAACTTTGATTGGCCACGGACACGGCCTTTGTGTTCAGGTCTAGATAATGCCTGCGACAATACATCATTAGTGCCAATTGACTCGAAAGTGCCTTGGCTCTCCTGTGTGTTGTACTCCACCTACAAGATTATTAACAGAAATCATTTAAGCAAAAGGATTGTAAGTACGTATAGTTGTGATGAAGAAATCATTGTTAGTTAGTAAACTTACTATCAACTCGCTAGCATTTTACATGCTGGGTTTTTCAACTCTCCATCAGGTCCCGTCTGTTGCTCAAGCCACAAACCATCTCTTTTCTCCCATTTCCTATTCTTCTTAAACTGTAATTGACATCGTTAGTATAACTGGGATACGATTTAGTACAAAAACAATTTATTGACATACCATTTCCTGGTCGAGCTTCCTATATCCGTCTCGGCCTCCTCTTGATGAGTATTCGTTGTTTGTCCTTATTTCGCTTCCACGATCAGATAGTTGTTGGAATTGCGAGGATGTTCTATACTGAACGAATTTCATCCAATCCTCTTCTTCAATATTGGGGTAGTTGTCAATAACTTTTTTCGGCCGTGTCCACACACTTTCTTCATTTATAAATTCCTCGACAAATGTCTTGTACAGATCGTACCGAAAATTCCTTGCAGCCTCACCACATGATTTTAAACAAGTGTTCCGAAAGCTTTCTTCCACGGTGAAAGAAGTAACAGTTTCTTTCCAAATAATTTCTTTCAATCCGTCTAAATCATGAGATCTCCAATCTTGAATCCATATTGGAACGTGCTCTCTAGCGAGCACGCCAATCCAGCTCATCAATTCGTCACCGTGCTTCCCTTCTGGTTGTCCTTTCTCGTCAAACGTGACTTGAATTCGTTCACCTCGTTTCCTTGCCATATGGACACGTTTCATTATTGTTGCCCTTCGCTTGCCCTCGACAGTGGGATCCATCGGGTTTCTCCTTCGTGCTCGTCCCTTTTTGGAATGTTCCATTGTTGTGGTTCACCTACATTTATTGGCAAAAAAAAAAAAATTACGTTAATGGGTATTCGAACTTTTTTCTTCCTTTTTTTTTTAAATTTAACTGTAATTATATTGGCACAAATAAAATATAGTGGAAAATATAACAAAAATTTTAATTGTTTTTTTTTTTTAAATGCGGACCATAGGGGCGCCTGGCGCCCCAGAAGTGCGCCTTGCGCCCCAGACGGCGCCAGACGGGGGGCGCCTGGCGCCCCAGACGCCTGGCGCCACACACGGGCGCCTGGCGCCCACATGAATTAGGACCAAAAATGACCCAAAAAAAAAAAAACTCGAAATAAAAGCATAAGTGCATAACGCTGCCCTAGGACAAAAATAACACTCGAAAAATTCATGTTTATGCTTTTATACATAAATATATGTGATTGCTTCTATATTATTCCTCCAAAAACTCAAGTTGACATTTCCTCGAGCATATTGTGGGCGGGAAAAATTCATGTGTATGTAAAGTGTAAAAACCATTCACAAACCATTAATCTACAAAGAGCATCATTATGAACTTAAACACTCATGCTAAAAAATTGAAATTTAGTGACAAACAACAAGACAAAATCCCAAATTTATTTTAAGTTTTATATGTAGTTACCTTAATTTCTTGGAAGATGAATAGAAACTCCAACACCAATGAATCGGCGGCGGCAATGACGGAGTTGGTGGCGGCGGCGGCGGCGGCGGCAATGACGGAGTTGGTGGCGGCTTGGAGGAGGAAGTGGGCACTTGAGAAATTTAGAGAATGTGAAGAGAAATGAGAAGGTATGTGGAGAGAAAAGGTAAGGAAGTTGTATTTAAGTAATAGGTTTGCGCGCGGATTTCAAAAACCCAAAGTTAAAAATTTTGAAAATTTTTAAGGCTTACACGACGGGTCCTCGGACGGGCCCGTCGTGAAAATTTTTATGGCTTACACGACGGGCCCTCGGGCCCGTCGTGTAAGCTTCTCCTTCGAAGCTTACACGACGGGCCCAAGGGCCCGTCGTGTAAACCACCGAGGACGGTGGCTTACACGACGGGCCCAAGGGCCCGTCGTGTAAACCACCGAGGACGGTGGCTTACACGACGGGCCCAAGGGCCCGTCATGTAAGCTTCTCCTCTCGAAGCTTACACGACGGGCCCGAGGGCCCGTCGTGTAAGCTACCCCGTTTACACGACGGGCCCGAGGGCCCGTCGTGTAATCCCCCTGTTTACACGACGGTTTTAATATGCTCCGTCGTGTAATCTTTCAAAAATTTTGAAAATTTGTCACCACGTTCCGACGGCCACATACCACTGTGTTGTGTACAAAAAATTACGCAAACACGTGTCCTGATTCAAATTTAATATTCAATATATATATATATATAGCAATCAACATAACAAATTAAATATAGTATAGATCATTATGAATTATAATAGAAATTATTTAATGTACTTGTACACAGTAAATGGCATAATGTTCAAGTTTTTTTCTTTTTTCTCTTTGCTGCCTCAACACGTGTCCATTCAATATCTGGTCGAACCAAGTGTGAAACATCATCATCGAATTCGTCAATCTCCTCAACCGGTGGCATTCCCTGTGTGAAAGATGGAATGTCGGAGCAATCTTCCTCATCTTCTTGCCCATCACGGTACAATTTTGGCTTCATGGGCACAACTAAGGACAACTCTGCATTGCTGGGATCCGTTGTATAAAATACTTGGATTGCTTGTGATGCCATAATGAATGGATCATTTTTGTATCCCAATCGTCTAAAGTCCACAACTGTGATGCCATCACTGTCAATCCTTACATAATTATTGTCTGCCCATTTGCACTTAAAGAGTGCTACATGTAAACCACAGTAATCGAGTTCCCAAATATCTTCAATGAAACCGAAGTAGTTCATAGTTCCATAAACTGGATTCTTGTCCTTTGCAGATAAAATATGCATTGACTTAGCACGGATACTAACACCACTATTTGAACGGGATGCTTCTCATCTCTTTCGCGAGTGTAGAATGTATAACCATTGACGAAGTACGATGTATACCGTGTAACAATCATCGACGGACCTCTAGCGAGGTTCATTAACTCTTGCGAACAGCCGTCCTTCTGAAAGACATGACTTCGTAGCCACAGACGAAACGTCCGATGTGGTCATCGTGTATCAACTTTTCATTTCGTCCTCTTCTAGGATATTTATCTCTTATTTCCTGTAGGTGAATCTCGATAAAGGGCTCAACTTCAACCCTATTATGTAAAGTATAGAGACAAGCTTTCTCCCATTCACATCGATTTACCTGCGATGGAACGCCGACGGATAGTCTTTCCAGTCAATGTTTGTAGTCTTCGGCAACCCAATCGCCTCCGCGGTGGACAAATACTCGGAGCAAAATTCGACCGATTCCTCCGCAATGTAGCTTTCTACTATACATCCTTCTGCCCGATTTCGGTTCTTGACATAACCCTTCAAAACCTTCATGTACCTTTCAAAAGGATACATCCATCTCAAGTACACCGGTCCACATAGCTTCAATTCCGGACTAAGTGCACCGTAGATGAATCATTATGTCAAAAAATGAGGGTGTAAAGCACTTTTCAAGCAAGCACAAAGTCTTAACCAACTCTAATTGTAGCGAATCTAGTGTCAATGGATCTATTACCTTAGAGCATATCGAGTTGAAAAATGAGCATAACTTGGTAATTGCGAATCTCACATCCTTCGTTAAAACTCCTCGCAACGCCAGCGGTAATAACTGTTGCATCAAGATATGACAATCATGTGATTTCATGCCAATCAGCCTCAGATCCTTCATAGACACCAACCTTTTCAAGTTGGAAGAATACCCGTTGGGCACTTTTACAGAAGCCAGCCACTCACAAAGCTTTCTTTTTTCTTGTCTTGATAGTGTGTACTTCGCCGGAGGTAAGTAAGTTGCATTCCCTTTCTTTGTAGGGATCAAGTTAAGTCTAATCTTCAATTCCTTAAGATCCAACCGTGCCTTCTCACCATCTTTGCTCTTATTAGGAATGTCTAGCAATGTGCCCACTATTGATTCACACACGTTTTTTCTCAATATGCATCACATCCAAGCAATGACGAACAAAAGTGTCCTCCAATATGGAAGTTCGTAGAAGATTGACCGTTTTTTCCAAGGGCCGTCAACCACGGGATCATTGTTACGCTGTTTTCTTTTCCCGAGCACCACTTTCAAATCCTTAACCATCTCATAAACGTCTTCGCCGGTCAAAAACCCGGGGAGGGTTTCTTTCTTCCGTTTTGCCATCGAAAGCCTTTTTCTGTTTGCTGGCATCGATGATTTTGTGGTAAAAATCTCCTATGACCAAGGTAAACGGTTTTCTTACCATTCTTCAATCGGATGGAGGATGTTTCTTTCATACAAACGGGACAACCGATAGAACTCTTGACTGAATAACCAGATAGATTTCCATAAGCAGGAAGTCATTGATTGTCCACATCAACATTGCACGGAGTGTGAATGTCTCTTGACGGTAAGCATCTCTAACTTCGATCCCCTTTTCCCATAAGCTCTTTAGATCATCGATTAGTGGTGCTAAGTACACATCAATGTCATTCCCTGGTTGTTGAGGACCAGATATCAATAAGGTCAACATCAAGAACTTTCGCTTCATGCTCAACTTCAGAGGGAGATTGTAGTTGACAAGTATGACGGGCCAAGTACTATGCCTACTACTCATATTACCATGCGGGTTAATTCCATCCGCCGACAAACCAAGACGTAGATTCCGTGGTTCCGCACAAAATTCAGGATGATCGGCATCAAAGGTCTTCCATTGTGGTGCATCGGCTGGATGTCTAAGCATACCATCTTCAACACGTTATCATGGTGCCAAGTCAAAATTCTTGGCATGCTCGGCATTACGGAATAAACGTCGTAGACGCGGTGCCGGAGGAATGTACCATAACACCTTTGCCGGCACACCTTTGCTGCCATTCGTTGGCTTCTTGCCCTTCTTCCATCTTGACTCCTTACAAACCGGAACATTCATCCAAATTCTCGTACGCATTTCGATAAAGGCGCAATCATTTGGACATGCATGAATTTTTTCATATTCCATTCCCAAAGTGCTCACGTCTTCTTAGCTTCGTACATACTAGCAGGTATTTTATTATCAACCGGTAGAACCTCTCTTAGAAATTCTAAAAGAGCCGTGGAAACTAGAATTTGTCCACCCTCCCGATGCCTTCATGTTCCATAATTTGACCAATGCGGACAATTTCGTATATTTACTACTCCCGTCATACAAGGGCATCTCGACATCATCATCATTGCTTCAAATAACTCCGGACGATGCACAAACTATTCTTCCAATCATTAACCATATCAAACAAATTATCTCCTACAACTTCCTCACAACATCATATTTCGCTTTGTTGTTCGATGATGGATTAAAAAAACATTTCACCGTGTAAATACCACGTTTGGTACGAACAAATAATCCCACGCGCAAGCAAGTGTCTTCTAACTTCATCAACTGGATGAGATCTATGATTTCCACAATCCACCAAAGGACATCGAATCTTATCATCTTCATGTGAGTTTCCGCAAATGACAAAAATTCTTCAATCCCATCTCGATATTTTCTAGTCAATCTATTAGCCCACATCCATTTTCGATCCATTTCCAGAACCCGACCTAAATCGATATTAAATTTATCATACAAATTATTCAATAATCAAGTTTTTTGCATTTAAAAACACAATGTATAGTCACAACTAATCAACCGAAAAAGAAAAAAAAGAGAATATATACCATTTTTGACATCTATAATAAATCGTCCATAAAAATCAAATAATAAAAAGAAGAGTAAGTAATAATCACAATACTTACAAATATTTATATACGAGAGTGTTGTTTCGCAGTGGAGGAGACGTGTGTTCGCAGGTGTCTGTGATGTTTTCGCGGCTGCGCGATAAATCTGTAATAATGAGATAAAATGAGTAAAAAAAGTTAGGAATACACGACGGGTTCTTAAAACCCGTCGTGTAAAATCGGACTTTACACGACGGTTCCAAGAAACCGTAGTGTAAGTGGATCCGCGAAGAACTTTACACGACGTTCATTTGAACCGTAGTGTAAAGTTTTTCCGCGAGGCACTTACACGACGGTTCTTTGGAAACCGTAGTGTAAAGTCGGACTTTACACGACGGTTCATTGGAACCGTAGTGTAAAGTTTCTCCGCGAGGCACTTTACCACACACGACGGTTCTTTGGAACCGTAGTGTAAAGTCCGACTTTACACGACGGTTTCAAGGAACCGTAGTGTAAAGTCCCTCGCGGAGCACTTTACAACGACGGTTCCAAAGAACCGTCGTGTAAAGTCCGACTTTACACGACGGTTTCAAGGAACCGTCGTGTAATCTCCGTCGTGTAATCTACTTTTTGTAGTATTGCAAGGAAATATAGTTGCAACTGAAAATTAATTTTGAACGATTTAGATACATAAACGTTCTCGATAAGTGGTTTAGTGTTTAACCAAACTACTCATCCTTATTAACGCCATTGCGCTACCCTCACTGCCCCACGCGATTAAGATTTGATTTTCTTATTGTAATATCATTAGCAGCAAGAGTCATGATAAGGTAGATTCCAAGAATCAACAGCTTAAGTCCAAAATTTAAATTTTAAAAAACAAAAAAATGTATTTTTATAAATAGATAAAAACAACTTTCATTTGTTCCCTACTTAATTCTGGATTAGTTTTAAGGGTTTTCAAAACATCTGTAAACTCATGTCAAAGGACAGCTGCAATTTTGGAGTGACTAGACTCAGAGGGAACAAAATCAAATTTGTACAATTCTACATAAGAGAATAAAATAACAATGTAAGAAAAGAAATAGGATGCATGGGAACCAGAACTTCCGATTAAAGAATAATACAAATCATATATATATATATATATATATATGTATGTATGTTTACACACACGCACACAGACAGAGAGAGAGTTTTGATTTATATTAAAGATAGATGAAAGTTCAAAAATCACTAACCTAAAAATGTTGAGCTCATGGTTATAAATAGAGCCTAACAAAAAATTCATAACCTACTTCATTGCATGATTTAGAATTCAAATCTCCGACTCACAAATTCAAAATCCTATATATGCATCAAGTCCGATATATGTATAAACCAACATATGATGAAAGTACTTCAAATGCCTGTGCAGAATCATGCAAATGCCATGGCTCATAATGCAGCTTGTATCAATAACGCTATAAAGGAGACAAGTTTCAAATCATACAAGAATAAAACTACCATACTAACGATAATTGAAACCTAAAAACAAGAACAACATTGAACAGAGAAAGCTTAATCTCATTTGCAAAAAATGAAATAAAAAACATTGGACATAGGTAAAGATCAAAGTTCAAATTCAGTGAGCGTTTGGTTGGTTTGCTTCAACCAACCAATTCCTATTGTTTTTTCTTCTTTAAAGATAAATTTAGTTTTACCATTCGTGTCTACAACTCTATCTTCAAAATTCAAACTTTAAAAGTTCATAGTTTTATTATTTCAAATCAAAAAGAGAGATTTTTTTATTAAAATAAATAAATAAATTGTATAAGATTTTTGAGTCGAAACAAATAAGATCTATAATGATTTTTTTTACACACTTCAAAGTTATATATATATATTTATTTCAACAGTTCATTACAACCGAATGCATAAAACTTGACACAACTCTAATCAAAATAACTCCGATTCTCTAATTTAAGCAAGAACCAAACAATCTCTTAGTTAAAAAAAAAAAAAAAAAACGAAAACATAACAACTCCTAAAACAGCTTTTTTTTTTTTTTTTTTTTTCCGTAAAGAAATTTTTTTTTTGTTGATGAACAAAAAAAAAAAAAAAAACCCTCAAAAGCTGCAATTGGTGTCATGGATCAACTTGACTTGTTTCATTATCAACTCATTCTTCTTCAGAAACTATTTATTTCAACAGTGCGTATGCATTCTCACTTGGCGGCCCACTCCGCTTTTTCGGAGTCGGAATTGAGAACTAATCGAACTCAATCTCCATCCTCCGATAAACTCCCTCCAAAGGGTAAGTACGGAGGATGATAACATCACATGTGCGTCACACCATATTCGTTCAATGAGCCTCTTCGACTCAGACAAGGACGAGGCTGCTCCAAAAACATGACTCTTCTTAATCTTCTTCTTGGAGCCCTCGGGCTCAACCTCCCAAGGTCTCGGCCGCTTCAAAGGAAGGCGCTTGACTTGGGTGCCGCTGTTTGAGTCCGAACCGGAGCCGCCGTCGGAACGGGAAATGTCGGACAAAGCAGAAGCTGCTTTCCCTCTTGCTGGATGGGTTTGTTCAACTTCGGAAGTTTTTTCACAAGAACAAGTCTCTGGAACGATGATTTTTTTTTCCCCCTTCTTTTCGGAGGAAGCGAAAGCAAACTAGAAGATTTGGTATTTTCTATTGTGATTCCATGGTCGTATTGCGCGCGCGCGCATATATATATATATATATATATAATAGAGTGAGAGAGAGTGAGAGAAGTTGGTGAAAATTAAAGGAGATTTTTTAATTATGGAACTTTATATTATGGGACTTTTTATTGGGGAGTTCAATCGGTGAATTAACTACGTCAGTTGTATCTAAGATGCACATATTCCCAAAATTCAATCATTCGTTTCTTATATAGTCCCTATCTTTTGGTTTTCCGTCATTTAAAGGACAATCACGTTAAATTAATTATTAAAAAGAAAAAAGAAATCGTTATCAAATAAATGAATGTTTCCAATTAGTTCATATTCTAGGATTAATCAAGATATATATATATATATATATATAGAGGGAAAATCATTAACATTAATACATAGTTACAAAATGAACAATACAATATAAAGATCCTGCAATTGTGCGATCATAACCCTCAACCATCGGTACAAATAATTGACATATAGTGGGAACAACACAAGTCTAAGCTCGAAAACAGGAAAGTACCTCGATATGCTAGAAACGAGCATACACCAAGCTCTACTTAACAAAGCCCCAACCATGACAGAAACTGTTGATCAATTGGGAGCTACGACCTTAGATTGCAGAGATCACCAAACACCCTGCATAGTCACAAGTCTAGTAGGACCAACAAATCACCAAGATCTAAATCTGATGAACAAACCATAAACTCAGACGATGGGAAGACCATCTTTATTATTAAGGAGTGAAACAAACGCACCAAAACAACAAACAAAATCAGATTTGCGTATGATATGCATTTATACACCTACACACAAACATATCAAAACAAAATGAAAATCTACCAATACCGAAAAAGCCACAAGTAAGAAGATGACCACCAGAGCCAAAGTAGACATCTTGAACGTGCCATCAAAGCCACGACCCTTCCCCGCCTCCATTTCGTTGAAATGTAGTCCTCCTAACCCTACAGTCACCTTCACACCTAATAACCTTCCCGCGAGGACATCTTTAGGGCCGGAAAACTAATGGCAAATAAGGTGCCGCCACCTATTCCTGGCCCTCCGAAAGGCTCACTTTCTAAAATCCTAAACACCCTACGAAGAGAGAGAGAGAGAGATATTTAATAGTTATATTAATGCGCTATTCTATCAATAAAGATAGTCAAACTTTCCTAATTGCAAATGTTCCCAAAGGGCCAAAGTCAAGCAACAATGATGATAAATCATTTATGTAAATTAAGTAATAATGCTCCACACCCACTGCTCTGCACCACCTGACACCTGACATTCATTACCCTGTCACTTTACATGTTCTTGTCCCTGCTCCGACGCCACCATCCACCACCTGACAAATCGACACAATACTGGTCGCCTGCGCTAGTACTGATGACCTGCACCCATGTCTCCCATTACCCGATTGGTAGGGCACGTGGCATCCGTCCAGTGGCGGTCAATTATCCGTACATTCAGAGCATGTCTACCCATCGGGACCACTCGGAATACGATCTATCAGGGCCACCCACCCAAACCTGTAGGAAACGCCTATAAATAGAGGAGTGCCTTACTCACTCAGGTATAGTCTAATTTGCCTTGTCAAAACTCTGCTTCTTCACTTGTTCATCAGTTCCCCTCACTGACTTAAGCATCAGAGTGCCCTTAGCAGACACCTCACTGGTGTTCCCCTTACTTCTAGGTGCTTATCTTTTGCAAGTGACTGGGCGGAGCATGACGGTACAAGACTGATCACGTCAAGTGATCCTATCTGGTATTGTGTCAAAGATTTTTGGCATCAACAAGTGGCTGTGTGTTTATTTGGATTAATGGTCTTCAAAGTGGTTTTAGGCTGATTGTGTTGTAGGTGATGGTTTTCTTCACGGTGGTGGTTCTGTTCATAGCGAGTGTGACGCCATGAAGAAGATGGTGGAGCTAGAAATAGAGGAGGATGTTGGGGATACCTGTGAAGAGATGTTGGAAATGGAGTCGTCGGTGGGCACTCCACCTTCGAGATTTGCATCTCTGATCGCTTGAATCTCCAGCTCCGTTCTGTTGAAGCTCTCGATCTGCCATAAAGGCCTTTGATCTGCCATAAAGAGGCACACCTCTCAAAAGATTCAATACAATTTTTGAAATTATCTCTGAAAAGATGACCCCCAAAGACTCCCCAATACAACTTAAATATAACCTAGAAAAAGACGAAAGTAATCCAAACGACTAAATACCCAAGCACAAATATTAAATCATCTACAAAAGCTCAAACGACCATAGACTTCATCTAAATAACTAAAAACGACATAAAGAAAGAGAATTACAAGTTGCCCAAATAATTAGCACTCCAGCCCCTACATCAGAACATCACAAAGACAATTGAAAGAACAAAGAAAAGAAAAGCAAGACTAAGAATCATGTTTTGGCCATAGCACTCTATGGAACTAATTGTTATGCTTTTTAGAGAAACAATATAGCATAAAGACAAATAAAGCACAATAAAGGAAAATACTTTTCTGCAGTACATGAATTTTATTAATTAATAGCCTTTATATAGGCAATAATACCAACGGATAAAAAACATGAAAATAACAACAAACAATTGACCACTAGACCATTAAAATTGACCACTAACCAATAAAGCTAACAATAGACCATCTTTCTGCACTACCAACAGACTCTTAAAGACTAGGATTATTCATAACAAACCAAACAAAATAACAAAGACTGGGTCAAGCATAAGACCGTGTGACTCAACAATTATTCAACAATCCCTCCCTTAAAACTGAAAGTTTGCAAACATTCAGTTTAACTCCAGTGAGCCAACACCAAGCAGCTTCTTAGCTTCTGAAACGCAGCCAACTTGAGGGACTTGGTAAAAATATCAGCAACTTGATCTTCACTTCTGCAATGAATGAGATCAATGACTCCTTCCTTTGTGAGATTCCTTAAAAGTGAAACTTTACATCTATATATGCTTGCTTCTTCCATGAAGAACAGGATTTTTGGAGAGCTTTATTGCTGAGCTGCTGTCACAATAAATTGCAATTTGCTCCCTCTTGCTTGAAATGTAGCTCTTCTAGAATTTTCTTCAAGCCAATAGCTTGACAAGCACAAGCTGTTGCAGCAACAAATTCAGCCTCAATAGTTGACAAAGTGACGATTGGCTGCCTTCTTTGATGACCATTGAAACAACCCTGAACCCAACATAAAACATATCCTGAAGTGCTTTTCCGATCATCTAAATCTCCAGCATAATACTATCAGTGAAACCAAACAAATTTGACTTTTCTCCTCTCTTGTAGAACAACCCATAATTAGCAGTCCCTTGCAAGTATCGAAAGATTCTTTTTGCAGCTAAGAGATGATTCTCCTTTGGACACTCCATGAACTGCTTATGAGACTTACAGCATGTATTATGTCAGGTCTTGTAGCTGTTAAATACATCAAACTCCCTACAATTTGCTTGTAAAGAGTGCTATCAATCTTCCTTTCTTCAGAATCTCGAACAAGCTTCAGACCAAACTCAGTTGGAGTGCTAACGAAGTTGCAATTCTTTATCCGAAACCTGTCTAATATTTCTTGCACATACTTCTTTTGAGGAATAAAAATTCCAGTTGCAGATTGTACCACTTCAATGCCCAAAAAATAATGCATCTTCCAAGATCAGACATATCAAATTCAATCATCATGGATTTCTTAAAACTTTCAAACATGGCACTATCATTTCCAGTGAAAATAAGATCGTCAACATATAAGCAAACAATGAGCAATTTTCCTCCATCTCCAGTTTTTGAAAAAATTGTATGCTCATATGGACATTTCTTAAATCCCTCTTTACAAAAATAAGCATCTATACGACTATACCAAGCGCGTGGAGCTTGCTTTAGCCCATATAATGCCTTTTTGAGTTTATAAACCTTATTTTCACTTCCAAGCTTCACATACCAGGAGTTTGATCAATAAATACCTGTTCCTCCAAGTCTCCATGTAGGAAGGCTGACTTCACATCCAACTGAAAGATAGGCCACGAGTTTTTGCGCTGCCATTGAGATCACCAATCTGATTGTATCATGTCGTGCAACTGGAGCAAAAACTTCTTTGTAATCAATGCCGAACTCTTGCTTGTAGCCTTTAGCAACTAAACGTGCCTTGTATTTGTCAACTTCGCCATTCTCCTTTAGCTTCGTCTTGTACACCCATTTAACACCAATGGTCTTCTGCCCTTTGGAAGCTCTGTCAACTCCCAAGTGTTGTTTCTTTCAATGACAGCAATTTCAGCATCCATAGGCCTTTCTCCACTTTAGTTCTTTAACTGCTTCTTCGAAGACTACAGGATCACAATCTAAAAAAAAGTGCAAAATGGGTAAATGGATTCTCAGATTGATTGATTCCTGTTACCTCATAATCCTCCATCCATGCAGGTGTTCTTTGAACTCGTCGAGATCGTTGCTCATCCTTTGTTTCAGCAACTGGAATGCTTTGATTGACTGTTGGTTGCTGTTCAGTTTCTACAGGTTGTGCATTCTCCAAAGGTTGCTGCTTTTCTTCTCCGTTTTCTCCATCAAAATCAGCATGTACATGTTGTTCTGTATGTTTTTATCCCAATCCAGAACCGCTCTTCATCAAAAATCACGTCACGACTAATGACAATTTTCTTGGTGACAGGATTGTACAATTTGTACGCTTTTGAATGCTCACTAACACCAAGAAAAATGCATTTTTTCTCCCTTGTCATCTAGCTTAGTCCTCTTCTGGTCTGGAATATGGGCATATGCAATACACCAAAAATTCTGAAATGATATACCGCCGGCCTCCGTCCGCTCCATGCTTCCTCTGGTGTCATATTTTGAACAGCGAGTGTGGGGCTTCTGTTCAAAATATGAATGCTCCAATTGACTGCTTCAGGCCAGAAAGTTTTTGGAATCTCGCTCCTCGTCAAAAGGCTTCGCACCATATTCAAAATAGTGCGATTTTTCCGCTCACAAACTCCATTTTGTTGAGGTGTATAAGCTGCCGTAAGTTGCCTCTTGATTCCATGGGTCTCACAAAAATTTACAAATTCCTGTGAATTGTATTCTCCACCACGATCACTGTGAAGAATCTTTATAAGCATCCCTGCTTCTTTTTCAACTAGCGCCGTGAAGTTTTTGAAAACTGAAAAAAATAAACCCAAGTTTTCCGACTATAATCATCAATGAACGTTATAAAATAACGTTTACCACCATTCGATGTCAGATTAATGGGCCCGCATATATCTGAATGAATGAGCTCCAACACCTTATTTGCTCTCCATGATTTTCCTTTCGGAAATTGTCTCGATGTTGTTTACCAACAACACATTCTTCACAAACTTGAGAAGGACTTTGTATTTGTGGAAGACCCGTCACCATATTCTTCTGCTGCAACGTTTTTAGACCACCAAATTTAGATGTCCGTAGCGAAAATGCCACAACCAGGCCTCATCCTTCACTCTTGCAGAGAAGCATGATTGAGTAGTGTTGCGGAGATAAAGCGGAAACATTCGATTTGCCGTCATGTTAACTTGAGCAATTAAGCCCAACTTTTGCATCTTGAATTCGACAAACTCACCTTTGATAGAAACCTCGTATCCCTTTTCTTGCAGCTGACCCACACTAAGTAGATTGTCTTCAAGTTAGGAACGAAGAACACATTGGAGATTGTTTAAGTAGAATCCCCTTTGGTTTGGATTGTCACCCTTCCTTTTCCCATAACTAAGACTCTTGAATTGTCACCAAACTTCACATTATCGCGAACTGACTCATCCAAATAAGAGAATACAGACTTGTCTCCACACATATGATTACTGCATCCTGTGTCTAAGTACCACAAATTCTTGTTGGTTTCCTCCTTTACATGACAAACCATTAAAAGGATACTTCTTCTTCTTTCTTTGCAAGATTAGACATCTCTCCATGTTGTCTATTCAGATTAGTCGGCATTCATTACTTGTAGTGACCGAACCTATGAAACTTGTAACACTCTACATTGGTCTTGTCTTCTGACCTCGGTCTATTATGTCGTCGAGTGGGTGACCTCCTCGTCCTCTTCCTCTTCCTCTTCCTTGAAATTGATTGTCTGGTTGGGTGTTGTGTTTGTGTTGGTTTCCACGATCATTGTTTCCTCTGCCTCTACCCTCTGCCTCTGTCTCGTCCTCTGTCTCCTCTCGGTGTCGAATGATTTTCTGTTGAGGCCTTCAATGCTTGTTTCTTATTTCTCTTGCTGGACAACTTTCTGCTCATGAACCAACAAAGAGCTTTGTAATTCATCAATTGAAAGTGCATCAAGATCTTTAGATTCTTCTATATAACAGACAACAAAATAAATTTCGGCGTCATCGATCAAAGAATTTTTTTGATAATTGTGACATCCTCCATCTTCTCGCCATGGATCCTCATCTTGTTGGCGATAGTCATCGTTCTTGAAAATAATCTACAACAGATTCTCCTGTCTTCATGCGTAACTTCTCGAATTCCTTCGAAGTCCTTGAAGCTGCACCCGCTTTGCTTTAGCGTTCCTTGGTGCTTCTTCTTCATGGAGTCTCAGATTGATTAGAGGTATCTTTGCTAAGAATTGTCTCCAAGGTTGCTTGATCGATGCTTGGAAAAGATAGTTCTTGGCTTTAAGGTCCTTCAGCTTCAAAGCCTCCAACTCTGCTCTTTGCGTATCCGACAACACAACTCCTGCTGTTGGCTCTGCTACTCCAGATTCAACAACATGCCAATACTCCTTGGACCTCAAGAGTTCTCCATCAGCATGCTCCAATGATCATAATGACCATCAAGCGAGGGATAGATGGCTGTACAAAATTTCAGAGGTCATGTCTCATCACTGCTGCTGCTGCAAAAAGAAAACAAGTGAAATAAAAAAATAAACGCTACAGCTACCAACTCTATATCACTCTCTGTTTTTACTCTTGACCTCACGTGTTTTCACTCTTTCACCAAACCAAGCTCTGATACCACTGTATGCTTTTCAGAGAAAAACAATATAGCATAAAGATCAATAAAGCACAATAAAGGAAAATTACTTTTCTGCAGTACATGAATTTTATTAATTAATAGCCTTTATATAGGCAATATACCAACGGATAAAAACATGAAAATAGCAACAAACAATTGACCACTAGACCATTAAAATGACCACTAACCAATAAAGCTAAATAATAGACCATCACTTCTGCACTACCAACAGACTCCTAAAGACTAGGATTATTATAACAAACCAAAAAAATAACAAAGACTGGGTCAAACATAAGACCGTGTGACTCAAAAATTATTTAACACTAATATCAGTACAATTTCCAAAGATAAGCAGAAAAGCTTCAACATTTATTCTAGTAATACATGATTAATACCTTATGTGATACCTTTTTGAATAAATCTCTTCATTTTGAAGATTCGTTGACTGGTTAGATTTTGTAATTATACTTATATTTATATGGAATGTATTATAGTGCTTTTAATTTACTAGTGAACCTTCTCTATTTTTTTAATTTGTGAATGACTCATTATTGGACCATGTAAAATTTTTATACTCTCTTTTCCTCTCGTATCATCTTCTTAATTAATCTATGATGTGTAAATGCTTCAGAGGAAGTCCGGTAGTGCATTTAAAGTCATCAAGATGAATTTACACGGAAATTTCACTTGGTCTTCGGAGACTGTCCTCCGGTACAGGAAACCAGAAAGAAAACAAATAAAAATTTCTATACATGCTGGAAAATCTGAATATGGACACTGAAACACATAATAAATACCCTTTTTCTTAAAACATTATTTGTCTTCTTTCAAAATGAGATTGCTTTAGATTGATAGCAAACCGCTTTCAAGATATGACAAGCCTTCAAAAATGAAGTTTACATCAAGCAAAAATGAAAATTTGCAAAGTAGAAAAACACAATATTTGTGGAAGAATAGTAGTGGAAGACAAAGAAAATCGAATTTTTAGTAAGTATAATCTAATTTCTCTGCAACTTTTTATACAAGTTTGACAACCTTTAGTGATAACTTTTGGAAAAAACTGTCATTCAAAAAATATATTTTTCTGAAAAAATACAACCTTCAAAATGTTACATCTTTTAAGAATTAAAATTTAAATTTAACATAAATAAAAATAAATTTAATTTAAATTTAACATAAAATAAAAAATAAACATATTTATTTAATAATAGTTTAATCACAACACGTCACTATCATGCACACGCACCATGCTCCAAGTACCAAGTGCGCCTACTAAGCATCAAAAGCACTTCTACAATCTCACCACCTGGTGTGCAAGCCACATTGGGCTATTCCCACATCTCATCCGTTACCTGTTGAAGGGGGGAAAACTTATAAAGTACTCAACCCTTCTATTCCTTTTCCATATGGGACTTTTAAACTTTGTTGTCAATACCGCAACACTAAAGTTTATATATGAACAAAACCCAACAATACATACAGACACGCGCGCACACACACACACATATATATTATATATTATTTTTTGTACATGCCGTGCATTTTGGAATTGTCTTCCACTGCTAAAATTTAGGCCCCGCTTGGGCGCCTCTGGAGACGTGGTTTTCACATCTGGTTTCTAGTTACGTGTTTGGCACTGCATTTGGGTTGATGCCATTACGAAGTTCAACAGTGAACCCCATATGGGTTGCATTGTTCAATAGTCTCCCCCCTTTCCAAAATGACAGACGCTGCCACACCCACTTTTCTACATTTTCCTCTCCTTCATAAACGCCAGAATGTTCTAACAAACTAAGTTGGTTCTTATTGGATTTAGGAAAAATTTGTATTTTTTTAATCAATAATATCAATTTCCCAAAACACGCATCCTCAAACATATTTTATTCCAAATGTCTTCAATATAAAACAAAAAGTCCAAATATACTTTTTTTTCAAAACTTTTTACCTCATACACGTCTCCAACGATCCTTAGCAAGTGTGTAAAAAAAAAAAAAAATAAAATTATGTAGATTAGATTGATTTATTGGAGGGTTGGGTGGGTGTTTACTAATTAAAAAAAAATCATGTGAGAAGGCATAGATAAAACTAATTTAAATTAATTAATTAATAAATAAAACAAATCCATTTATCCATACTTGTCCAAATTTGGAACTTTTTCTGCGTGCCCATTGAAATTTCATTGCAAGTAATAAAGTAAAGATTCCTAAAGAAATTGGCATATCTATACATAACGTGAGAAATACCCAAAACAAAATAGAGAAAAGAGATGAAGAGAGAAAAAGATGCAAGGATTTTATATTATTGCAATAGCAAACAAAATATAATTTCATTAATCAATCAACTCTTTTGATAAAATTACAATGATTGAGCTATTTATAAATATCCAAACTAACAAAATATAGACTTAACTTAATTCTAAATATTGTAAATAATCCTAAAAGATAAATATGTGTGATTTCTTTGACTACTGCATGTCTAATACCAAGTAATAAATTACTTCATTTCCTATGAGATGTCACCACTAAGGAATGAACATCCTTGTGAATAACATTGAATAATTTTTATTTTATTTATTTTATTTGTAAGTATAAGTGAATGTTAAACCATAGAAACATCTTCATTTTTCGGATTATTTACCAAAATAACAACCTCAAATATAAAATTAGCAAAACATTATTCTTTAATTTTAACATAAAAATGACCATCTAAAAACATGGTCATTCTTAGTCATATTAAAATCATTTTAAAAATAAAATCTTTTAAGAATTTTAAAAAATATTTAAAAAAAGTGCTTAAATCGTTTTGTTAATTCATTTTTCATGTACAAAGGATCGCACGTCCACCTAATAGAATTGGGTTCCGCACTCTCTTTTATTTTTATTTTTATTTATTTTTTATTATTTACCAAAAGGATTCAAGTTGGGTCCCACACTTGGAGACCCAACATCCCCACCTACTCTGGAGTTTGGGCCCCACCAATCCCCTTGGTTATTGAGAGTAGTAGTTTTGCTTTCGGCTCCGAGTAGGATCATAAGTTTGTAGAAAAGCTAAAAAAAAATCAAAATCAAAAAATTAAAAAAAAATCAAAATAAAAAAGAAAAACTATGGACACATTTGGTATAATTTTTAATTTTGTTTTTACTGATAACTCTATAAATAGAGTTATTTTAGCATTATTAAACTTATATTTTTACTATAATTTTAATACTTAGTCTTAACTTTTTCCTAAATTATTATGGGGGTGTTGGGTGATGAGTTTAAACTCATCATCATCAACTCAATTTTTGTCTTTTTTTCCAAAAGTTTTTATTTTTTTGAAAAAATCAACTAAAATCACTATTTAAACTTACAGATTTCAACTCAAACTCATTAACCAAACACCCCCTATGTTTTTCCAAGTACGAAGGTTAATTATATTAACAGGGTTAATAAAGTGACAATTTGAAATTAAAATGTGTTAAAAGCAAATTCGGAGTCATCATCCATCACTCTTAGGAAGACCCATGAGCACCCATGCACTCTCTACGCCGTTGGATGAGTTCCATCAGTGCTCCCGATTGCAAGTGCGCTTCACTCGCGCTAAAGTGCGCGTCCCAAAGCATGTCAGCATATCCAGTGATGTGCTAGATTCGGTGCTTGGCATTCCACGGGGCTCCTGTGCACTTATGTACTTTAGCCAGCCAAAGCGCGTCACGCGTCCTAGCTAAGTGCTCTCCCAGTTGTCCGTCGCCACCTGTCCGCGTGGGTCCCCAGTGCTAATATGCGTCAGTTTGTAGCAGAGAAAAGAAAAGGAAAAAATAAAAAATAAAAGGGAATAAACCTTGGGCTAAAGGCGGTGGCTTGGAGGCCTATAGAAAGAAGCCTAAAGTTTCGTGCAAATAATCTTTTGGTTGGAGGAGAAGTTGAAAACCAAAGAAGAAAAAATATATATATATATATTTTAAGTTTTAGATTTAGTTTTCTACAAAATTAGGGAGAGATTATCTTGAATCATCAGAAGAGAGGGAGAATAAAATTTTGAAAAAAGTTTTAGAGACTTGTGACACTTCCAAACTGGGTTTTCTTCTTTTATTTTCTTTTATTTTTATTTTTGTAATATGAAATGATTAAACCTTTATTTTGTAAATTTCTATTTTTATTTATGAAGTAATTTTATTTTTTAGGAATACGATCTTATTGGATTATGATTATTTGAGTTTCTCTATTTTTAATTAATTGATATTATATTTCAGTTCTATGTTGAGTATTTTAATCTATGCTTAATATTTGTGAATTTTTGACTAACTTTTGCATGATTTGGTATTTGATTTGATATTGAGAAGTGATCATTGAATAAAGCCTTATTTAATCTACCATGAGATTGCCATAAGCTAGAGATAGTTATGAAACTTGTGCAGCACCATGAGGTATGGTTCTTAATGAATTATGATAAGCTGTTTGAGATCGAGAGGTGATAAGTTATTATAATAAATTGTTAATACTTGAGAAAGATTAATGAAAATTAAGAGAGATTCACTGGCAACATAAGGAATATAAACGTTGATTAATTGAACTAGAGGATTTGAATTTGATTAATTCGGTGAAATTGGAAACCCTAGATTTTTAGTAATTTGAGTCTTTTGTCTTTTTACTTATTTTCTAATTTTTATTTAAAATCTCTTTTCGGTTATTCAAATAAAGTTAAAGTTAATATAATTCAGTAATTAGTAGCGACAGTCCTCGTAGGAACAATACTTACTTATTATTTATTACTTGTTTACATATTGTGCACTTGCAATTTTCTGCAACATGTTTTGGCACTGTTGCCAGGGATTTTTTTTTTTTTTACTAATATCGATACCAAATAACTTTATTCTTAATTATTTATTTTCATTTTTTTAATTTTATTATTTTTGTCTTATTGAGGTACTTAAAGATGTCTCATCAACAAGTCCTCATGTGTTTTGCCTAATAAGATATGGAACCGATGTATAGTGCTTGGTGGAGATATAGAGACTTGCTTAATAGATTTCTTGATCATGGTTCTCTAAAGAATATATTCTTCAAAATTTCATCAATGGCTTATGTGACACAACAGATATTTGGTTGAAAGTGGACATGGCAACTTCCCATTATTCCAAAGACCCGTTGATGAAGCCTAGTACATGTCGAAGACATGATCAACTATGATTATTGGGAAAAGAATATTTTTCGGAAAGACCAAGTTTGTCAACATGAAGAATTGGCAGCATCCACTCCCATCATTGATGCACCAATTGAGACTATTGAAGATTGCCACCTTGAGAAGCCGACGCAAAGAGAGGAGCACTTGGAGTTGTTTCATAACGACGACTCTTTAAGTAAAGTAGGGATACAAGACTTAGCTATAGAAGAAGAATCATAAAAAGAAATCTCTAGTGCCCAACTGATTGTGACCACATTAATCATCGAAGATCATATCTATGATGATCCGATGTGGCCAATACCTTCGCCACCTATTTAGCATCATTCATTCATGACCCCCCAAGTACATACATGGAAGCCTAGTCTTGTTGGAGCCATGTGCCGAATTCTACCATATTATGCCAAGCTTGAGGGCATCAACAATCAAGATCCGTGTGTGGTGTTATATGATACCTATTATGGGCGAAAGCCACTCTTTGACAAGCCCTTCTCCACAATCAAGCCGACAACTATAAATTAAGCTCTTCTTGGGAGGCAATCCAAGTTTTTTACATGCTTTTTATTTGTTTTGTTCAAATTTCTATTTCAAGTTTTAGGATCTTTTTGTTTATTTGTTTAATTATCTTCCTTCTTTGTTTTTCTTCTCTACGTACAAGCTTTGAAGTCACGGAGCCAACTCGTGGAGCCAAGCACAACAAGGGAAGTTTCCAATAACCTTTCTTATTTTCATGATTGCTTATACATTGAGGACAATGTGCATTTTAAGTTTGGGGGTAGAAGCATTTAAAAAAAATAAAAAAATTTGAGCATTGATTAGGTTTGATAGTTAAATGCGATGATAAAGAATAGATTGAACTAATTATAGCTATTAGAAAATGATGAATATTGTATTGTTTGTGTGCTTAATTCTTGTGTGAGTTTTGTCCTGCTTGTGATTCTTTTTAACACTTTGTGCATATAGCCTTGATCTTTTTGCTATTTGCTTATTTAGAAAAAGTTTACGTGAATTAAGTAACCCCTTTGATCTTATCGAATTCTAGAACTTGTTTGATTATCATCTGAGGCGAAATCCTAGACTACACTTTATTAAGGACATGATTTAGGCCATCTTTGGATGATTTGAGCCTTTTAAGCTAACCCTAACATATGCATATCCCTAGTCATCCTCTTTGAACCTAATCCTTATCTTTTCTTTGTTACCCACATTTTTTTAGCCTAGCTTTTTAATAATTTCCAACCTTTTAACCTTTTACCTTAAGCATGTGATCATTCTAGAAATTACCTTGAGCTATGCTAAAGTTTGGGAGGATGAATGGAGTTGTGAAAAGCTCACTTTGGTTAATTGAAGGAAAAAAAAAAAGTGCTACACCTTGTTTCATAAAAATAAAAAAAGGGTTTGAGGTGTAGTAACTCAAAAATAAATAAATAAATAAATAAAAGATAACAAAGAAAGTTGAAATCAAGTTTGGAGGTGTTATTGGGAGAATTGCAAAAGCTCTACAAAGGTCCTAGAATGATTATGTGTATAGGGTGATTCGAGCCACATTATTATCCTTATCTTACCATTACCCTAACCTAACATTACAAGCCTAAAAAGTCCTGATGATCATTGGTAATGTGTTTGTCTACATTAGTGGAAAGTGATAAGAAAAGTAAGCACAAGGAGTTCAAAAATTTCTTCATCTAGAGAAGAATCATAATTCACTTGTTTGCATAAACTGATCAGAGTTGCGAGTGGTTGAGTGTAAAAGGCTATATTCACACACACACACATCGAAAGAATTTAAGGCGATGTGAGGTGGGCATTTAAATTGAAATTCTAAATTTTCACGATGTTAAAATTTTCGTTGAGCTATAATCTATGTGAAATCTTTGAGGCATGCTTTGTAAATCACACTTAATTAGTATGCACTCTTTTCCATTATTTTTCTCTTTCTTTTGCTAGTGGACTAGTAAAATGTTAAGTTTGGGGTTGTGATAACTCTATAAAGTAAAGTTATTTTAGCACTGTTAAGCTTATATTTTTTCTATAATCTTTGTAATTTATTTTAACTTTTCTCCCAAATTTGTTATGTTTCCAAGTGTGTAGATTAATTATGTTAATAAGGTTAAAAGTGACAATTTGTAATTAAAATGCAATAAAAAGAAATCAAAAATTGCAAAAGGAAATTCAGAGTCATCATCCATCACAGAAAGACCCAAGTGGGCCCACACATTCTCTAGACCGTCGGATGAGCTCCATCACTATGCCCGATCGTGATAGCGCCTCACTCGCACCAAAGCGCGGGGTCCTAGAGCATTCAGCGTATCCAATGATGTGCCAGATTCGGTGCTTCGCGTTCCAGGGGGCTCCTGTGCAACTGCATTCTTCAGCCAGCCAAAGTGCGCCACGTGTCCCAGCTAAGCGCTCTCTCAGTCATCTGTCGCCGCTTGTCCGCGTGGGCCCCTAATGCTGTTATGCACCAGTTTGCAGCAGAAAAAAGAAAAGGAAAAAAATTAATATAAGGGGAAAAACCTAGGGCTAAAGGCGGTGGCTTGGAGGCTTATAAAAAGAAGCCTAGGGCTCCATGCAAAGAGTCTTTTGGCTGTGGGAGAAGCCGAAACAAAAGAAGAAAAAAAATATTTTAAGTTTTAGGTTTAGTTTTCTATAAAATTAGAAAGAGATTATCTCGAATCATCAAGAGTAGAGGGAGAGAAAAAGTTTAGAAGAAGGCTTTGGAGACTTGTGACACCTCCAAACTGGGTTTTCTTGCTTTATTTTCTTATCTTTTTATTTTTGTAATTTGAGAATGATTAAACTTTTATTTTGTAGATTTCTATTTTTATTAATTGAAGTAATTTTCTTTTCTAGAAATACGATCTTGTCGGATTATGATTGTTTGAGTTTTTCTAGTTTTAATTACTTGATATTCTATTCCATTTCTATGTTTAGTATTTTAATGTACGCTTAATGTTTGTGAATTTCTGGCTAACTTTTGTATGATTTGGTATTTGATTTGAGACTGAAAAATGATAATTGAATAAGCCCTTATTCAATCTACCAAGAGATTGTCATTAGTTAGAGATAGTTATGAAACTTGTGTAACATCATGAATTTATGGTTCTTAATAAATTATGATAAGTTGTTTGAAACTGAAAGATGACGAGGCTTATTATAATAAATTGTAATGCTTGAAAAAGATTAATGAAAATATTAAAGAGATTCGCTAGCAACATAGGGAATATACATAGATTAATTAGATTAAATTATTGAATATGATTAATCCGGCGAAACCCTAAATTTTTAGTATTTTGAGTATTTTGTCTTTTTACCTATTTTGCTATTTTTATTTAAAAATCTTTTTTTGGTTATTCAAATAATGTTGGAGTTAATATAATTTTGGTAATTGATAACAACAATCCTCATATGAACAATACTTTGATTATCGCTTTATTATTTATTTATGATATTGTGCACTTGCAATTTTCCGTAACATTTACTCAAAAAGAGAAGTAGAAGTTATAATTTTAGTAAATGTTTCGAATCACATTTTTAATAGAGTTTACAAGGTCAAAATAATTATAAAATTTTCTAATAAATAATAAAAATGTTAAATTGAAATTTATAATGTCTAATTTAATCTCAATTACAAATTCACCATTAATCCAAAGAAAAGAAAAGCTACAGCTATAATCATGTACAATAATTACGATAACCTGAGAAAAAAAAAAATCATATATTATGTATCCTCCAACAATCGCAATATCAGCTCCACCAAAAAAACAAAAAAAACAAAAAAAACAAAACAAAACAAAAAACAAAAAGGAAGTTGTTGATAGCCCCTTTAGTGTACAGGAAACCAGAAAAAGGAAAAGATTCTATTTGGTAATATCTTGCAGCAATGAGCGCTAAGAATGCATACCCACTCTCACAACATTTGCATTCTAAATGAATTGCAGTTAGAGATTTAGTTATTTTGTTTTGTATTATCTCAAAATATATCTGTACGAGTTTCAATGCAGTACTTTCTTGAAAATTTTAGAGGGGACCATTCTAACAAAGCTTCAGCAAAAAAAAAAAAAAAAAAGGGATAGCATTGAGAAAGTACAATAAATAAAAGACATTTGATGAGGGAACAGGTGATTACAACATCGGTATGAAGTGAAGTAGTACTTGTTTAATTTTTTTTTTTTTTTTTTTTTTTTTTGGGAGTTATAACAACTACTCAACTTCCTATCGTAGCATTATGCTATATTTGGCATGAGTGAAAAATGGAAGCAAAGAAAATGTAGGAGGGATTTTAGAATGGAAATTGATAATTTGGGGTGTTTGTTAGGATGAAATTTTGGATGAAAAGGAAAAGAGGGTGCAAGAACAATGTAGCTGGTCCCATCAAAATTAATCTTTCCAACTATGGAAGGATTTTGGGAGGGAAAAAATTCACACAAAGTATAAAAGTAAAATTACATAATTGTTCTTGTCCATGAAAATTCCAACAAAAATTGATTAATAGTATTAGGACAAAATAATAATTTTGTAATAGAAGTTTTCTATCCATATGGTTTAACTCACAATATCAAACAAAGAGAAGGTAAAATCATTTCTTTCCACCTTCTCATACCAAACAATAAAAGGGAAAATCAAAATTTTCTCTCCATACAATTTTCTTTCCATCATAGTTTTCCTTTCCCTCCTATTTTCTTTCCTTCTTACCAAACGGAGTGTTAGGGACAACTCCTAATTTTTCTACCCTTTTTTTTTTTCACCTTTTCTACAGGTTGCCAAGCCCATGTTCTGGTTCAACAGCACAAGAAATAGAACAATGTTGTTTTGCTCAATATGATAAAATTTTTAAGAATACAAAGCTGTCAATATCTCAACATCAAACTCAATTGATTAAGAAAGATAAGCTGTTTAATTAAGAAAAAAATTATATTATTTATTTGTGGCTGACTAGCCAAGCTTAGCTGCCTACGTACCCAGTTAAGGGATCAAGCCACTCGTAGTTCATCTACATTCTCACAAAAAAAACACTTGAAGTACATTAGTAGTCCTTGGAGGGTAAAAATTAAGTACAAACTAAATTAAAAAGTACCAACTACCATTCGACAAATCCTTGCTCAAATTGTCCCAAGTAATTCCAAACTTCTCAGGAATCAAGAAATAATATACGCAGTAATTCCAGAAAACTACAAGAAAGATGTGAATGAAGATAAATAGAATTGTGTGAACGAAGATTACAAGAATATGAAAAGGAAATACTTACTTGCAATATGTTCTGAAATTTGATCCCACTCGTGTTTGATGTTATTCGATATGTATCTTATGGTGTAGAAGATGTTTCAATCCCAGATTGTTTTGAAGAACGCTAAACAAAGGTTAAAACTAATTAGAGAGCAAAATTAGTATCGTTATGTTAAACGTATATTGTATGAATTCGAGCTTAATTGATCCTGTATTAACAATACTCAGAAACTTACCTTTCCAATGCCAATAATAGATCAACTCCATTGCCTTTCTGTATGGAGTCAAAAAGAGCATGACTCGAAGATTTATAGGTGTATTTGGACTTCCTACTCCTATAAGAGACTAGGATGGCAGTTTCCGTCGTTACATAAGTGCTTGAGAAAAAAAGACACAAAAAGGGGTCTTTAATCATAAGGTCGAAGAGGCAAATTGAGTCTTCTTCTGTAGCCTTTAATCATCATCACCACCACCATGGTCATGTAAGATCCAATGGCAACAAGACAGGATCCGAAATTCGTTGGAATTCAATAGCATCAAGGTCAAACCACGAGGAAATATTGACTAGGAAGATGGTCGTCAAAGGAGGCCTAATCCACTGCATAATGAGGCTGCAAGCTAAGAAAGACCAAGCGACAGAAGGCAGTGTCTGAACACAGCATTGAAGACTCACGGCTATATTCGAATGGGCAGGAATGAGTTGAAGTCGGAGGCAGTGGAGTTTCTTCTCATCCACGGGAGAAAAAGGCTTCATCTCAGAGTAGTACTGGCTGGTTTTGCTCCCTTGACTTCTGGAAGATCTCGACTGAAATCATGATGCTGAGGCTTAGTTTGTGTTTTTGCTCATTGTCATCAAGCTTGCAGGATAGATTGTACATTAATCTACGTTATGCAAAAAAGAAGACTACATTTTGCTTAGAACATGTTTCTCTCATTCTTCGAGTTTCTCTATATGATTGATAGAAGTTACTACAAAATTATAGATGAAACTTGTAATTTGAAGATGGAAACTTAAAGAAAAACTTATGATAATGGCAAGGAGTAGGATAAGTTCTTTCATGACATCTCATGTGTAAATATCAATCTTTCTTTCTTCTTTCAGAAATTTGAGGAACACACAAGTATAATAAACTTAATATTTTAGAAACACTAACCTCCCACATCCTTCTAGTTACCCAAACTTTACATAAAATTGATGTCAACTTGCTCCAAGAAGAATGCTTTTACTCCTAATGGCAGCCTGATCACAGCTCTGCCTTTTCGAGATTCAGCGACTGGTATGAGAGCAACCCATCATCAAGTGAATCCAACATTGGCATTTTCAACCAAATGCTTCAAGAGAGGCAGAGTTAAGAAGCAGGGGTGCCTGTTTCAGAAAAGAGTCGGACTCAAATTGCAACGAAGAGAAAATTAAAATATGTGGGATCATTTTTATGTAAAGTATGAGAATTTTTCAAAAAATGTACAACAATGGATATGCACTAGAAGGAGAGATTACCCGAAATGGTCGTAAAAGAGATACCAATAGATCTTTCCATGAAGCTGCAAGCTTAATCATTTGTTAACAAAAATTAACTCAACTTTATGTTAAGAGCTTTAGTAGATTGTCCAATGAAGCAGGTGTTGATTAAACAGTTGTTACATAACTTGTCTCTATATGCACATATAACCATCGTCATCATTATTTTACAGAGGAAATAGAGTCTGATAAAAGGGTGGTATTTCTTTTCTATTTTTAAATTTGGCTGTCTAGGTTGTTTTCTTGCCTTACCTAAGGTTGCCGTTCAATGTCCTGGTTCAGTAGCACAAGAAATTGAAAGATGTAATTCTGCATAATACGGTTTTTGTTTTTTAGTTGATACAAAGCCATCAACATATCAACACCAAACTCGATAAAGAAAAAGAATTTGTGTTATTTATTCGTGGCTGGACCAGCCGAAGCTAGGCTGCCTACGTACCCGGTTAAGGGATCAAGCCACTCGTAGTTCATCTACATTCTCACAAAAAACACACTTGAAGTACATTAGTAGTCCTTAGAATGTGAAAACACACAAAAATTAATATAAAAATTACAAAATACCATTGGAGAAACTGATCCCACTTGTTCCACACTTGAGATGAATATGAACAATTTACTCGGCAAATCCAGAAAACTACATGAAAGAAGTAAATGAAGTTACAAATAAGTGTGCAAAAGAAGATAAATAGACCATCATAAATGACATACTTACATGTGCCGAAATTGGGTCCCACTCATGTTTACTTAGATCCCATATGCGTCTTGCAATGTCGAAGAACTTACATTTGACATTCCGGGTTGATTTGGAGAACACTAAACAAATATTAAAACTAATTAGCTGGCAACATTATTATGTCAATCTATTACACACATGCTCCGGATTAATTTGGTCTTAATAGATTCTCTTTTAAAAAAAAAAAAAAAAACAACAACAACAATGATAAGCTTACTTTTCGAACACCAATGTTAGATCAGCTCTGATGCCTTTACAGATAGAGTAAAGCCAACAAGCCTGGTCGTCCCACAGATCAATGATGCCAGAATTCAATAAAATCTATGTAGATCAAGAATTATATATGATCAAAGTCTAGAAAATCGAAAGAAATAGTTGGGGAGAATCAATGATTAGCAAAATCCCTTACTCTTCATTGTTACGGCAGATAAAATATTGGCCTCTCCTAGCTTGTCTTATGACTTCATAGAGCATATCTGCTTTTTCTTTGTGGATCCCATGTTTGATTACGAATGAGGAAAACTGGAAACGACAGCTTCGGCACCAGAAAAAAAAAAAAAAAAAAAAAAAAAAAAAAAAAAAAAAAGGAGCCCTCAGATTAGTACAGAGTGTTCCTAGATATTGAGAATACAAATTAAAGTCCTAATGTCATAGAAGAGTGATTAGAAGTCCAACATTCCCATTCAGAGGACTACAAACACATAACAACTCTTGCAACATTCACATTCTCAACAAATAGTGGTTAGAGAATTAATCATCTGAAATAGATAAATGACAGGTGTCACTAATTGTAAGATTTAAGTATTAAAAGAAATACTATATTTAGAAAGGACAGTAAATACAAATTGCACATCATCTTAAGGTCTTCTCCCCCCCCACCCTCTGTCTGTTTTATTCTCTTTGTTGACATTTTGAACAGCATAAAAAGATAAGCTAGAATAAAATGAATACTACTGGACCAAAATTTTTATTAAAAAAAAAAAGTAAAAATCCATGAAAACACGTGGACAAGTTGAAAGTATTTCTTAACAACAAACATATCTTGAATCAAAGAAAACGCCATTAGAAGTTAAACCTGTTTTCGTTGTAGAATGATTAAAACTAGAAGAACTTACAGGAAATTGCAATAAAGGGATTAGGAGTAAGCTTCTTTTGGCTGTCTTGTTATGACCAATTTCTATTCCTAAAAACTGAACCTCCACCCTTTCAATAATTAAATATCGATCTTATAATAAGGTGATAGAGAGAAGTTACCAGAACATCGTGACAAGATCTGCAAAGATCCTCTCCTACCAATCCAGTAATTGGATTGTTTTGGAGGTGGAGAAAACTTGGGCCACTTCTTCCCCACTCCATCTCGTCAACATTCTGTCACAATTGGGCAATCTTCGATGTTCAACTTTCCAACACCAATTTTAGATAAAGTCTGATGCCTTTCCAAACAAAGTCAAGCCAATAGACCTGATCGCCCCACGGATCAATGATGCCAAAATTCAATACTATGTAGTTCCAAAAATATTTATGACAAAGCTATTTGATCTATTAATAAAATGGTTGGTGAGGATCAATAATATACCAAAATTCTTACCCAGCCATTGTATGGTAGACAAAATGTTGGCCCCTCCAAGCGTATCTAATAACTTCATCGTGCATATCAGCTTTCCTTTGTGGATTCCCTGTTTGATTGCAAATGAGGTAAGGGAAGATCATTGGGCACAAGAAAAAGTGGCGGCTCTCAAGATTAGTACTGAGTTCTCCAAGATCTAGTGTCAAAGTCACAGAAGAGTGATTAGAGGAGATTAGAAGTCCAACATTCACCATATAACATAAGGTTCAATAGGACCAATGAGGAAAGGGATACTAGATCATGTAAATTGTGGTAACAACTCAAAGATTGGACAGTTTCATACTTTTAACCAATAAATAGGACGCTTACACATGAAAGAAGAAACCTTATTTGTTTATTTCTTGCCGCTATTCATATATCATTGCAGATTTCTTGAAAATTTTAATAAGATAGATAGATGACGGGGTGTGTAGTAAATGTGAACTTTAGTTATTCAAACAAAAGGACACGATAGGAAGGATTAATAACACATCTTACTTGAGAGTGAAACAAGATACAGATATCTGGAATGATACTAATCTCTCTCTAGTATTTGCTGTTGAGTAGACATAATGCCTGTTGAACAACTTATTGGGTTGCTGAGTTCTCCCCACCTGTAAATACAGCGAAGATAATGTCAGATACTGAAAAAAAAAAAAAAAAAATCCCTCATATTGGTTTAATCTGAATCTTGAACTAAAATCCTAGATTAGTATCCCTAGCTCTAGCTTCTTAAAGGGTATAATTTAGTTGTTCCTAAAGGTTGACAAAAGCTCCCAAGGAAAGAAAACATTCAAATTACTTTAAACTTTAATCGGATGCCTTCTCAAAAATGAAGAGTTCCCATCTTTTACACTCGACGACTATAAATGGACATACAAATTTGCATTCCGTAAACTTTTATTTTTTTTGGCTTATTTAATTCTATTTGTTGGCACACTTAACAGCACATTAAGTGATAAAATAAATACAACTAAATCAAAATAAGTTAAGTAAAAATCTCAGGGGCAAGTTAAAAGTATTTTCTTACAATTAAACATACAGATAAGTTAAAACTATTTGGAGAGCATTTAGACGACTACGAAAGCATAACAACTCTTACAACATTCACATTCTCAATAATAGTGGCTAGAGAATTAATAATAACAGGTGTCACTAATTATAAGATGTAAGTATTAAAACAAATACTATATTAGAACCAAAAAGACTTCTTTAGGGTATAATATCTCATTGTAGGTAGTATGGCACGGGAAGCACATATTGTCATACACAATAAAAGCCACTTTTTTTTTTTTTTTTTTTTTAAATATACTTTATCCTGTCTCCTACAATCTTATGCTAGGCACAAGCTGTCTACTTATAAAAAAAATAACAAATAAATAAAGGACATTGACTTAAGAAACTGAAAACTCAGCTGATGACAAAAAAAAAAAAAAGGTATACAAGGACTAAGAAAAGTTACCAGAAGCTTCCATGTAGCCACAGACTATTTCGTTTTCAGCTGATGGGTTTCTTGAAATTAGATGCTCTGTGGAAATTAATCTGATAATTGGATGTTTGGGACGTGAGAAATCTTGGGCCACTCCTCCCCCACTCCTTCTTGGTAACGTTCTTTCAGGATTTGGCAATCTTTGATGACTAAATGCTGCAGAGGTGTCTTTCGGAGGAAGTCTGGTAGTGTTGTTAGCCTATAGCAAGACCAAAATTCCAAGAATTGAAGGGATGGCATTACTACTAAGCTATTATCTTCTTCTCCGGAATTGATCCCTAATTCCCACTTTTCCCAACTACAAAGGTCGACAAACTCAAGTCGTTTCAATTTCGGGAATAATGAAGTTTGGAAGCCCCTAGGTGCCCCTGCATTATCATCATTTTCTATTCCCAAAAACTCAATTCCCACCCTTTCCACTCTGGAGAAGACCCTATACGGAGATCTTCAAGGGAGGGCAATTTTCCCAAAGGAGGTAAGAACTCACACTTTACGCAATCTGATAGCACGAGGGTTATGAGATTAATTAAAACTATCATCCACTTCGGAGAAATAGTGTCGCCCATGTAACTATCAACTGTTAAATATTCCAAGTTTGGATGTGGCTCCAACGCCTCAAGTATCTCTTCATGAACTCCTCCATTCTCACTACTACTCCAATTAAAACATAGATCCAACCTAACAAGGTATTCTTTGTCCTTGAGTTGTGCCCTCTCCGCCTGACTCCCATTTTGTAGGTTTCCGCAGTAGTCTATAAACAAATAGCTGCCTTGAAGTTCTTTCAACATATTTAAATCTTCAAGCTCTAATGCCTCAACACTATTCTTGATGCTATTAGAATCAGGCACGGTAAACCTATTTAATGTCTGGAGGCAACTTAATTTTCGAATCCCTTTTGGCAAATGCTTTAGACTGCAACACCCTTCAATGTGTAGATGGCGTAGGTTTACCAGTTTCCTTATTTCTTTTGGCAGTTGTTCAAGATTAAAACAATCGATCAGCCTTAAAACCTGCAGATTGAATAAATCACACAAGGAGTTTGGTAATTCCCTTATTCTTGTCCGCGACAGGTCCAGATATCTAAGATGGATCAACTTTTCAATCCCTTGTGGTAATTGCTCAAATTCACCAGTCGACAAATTCAATGTCCTGAGAGTTGTCACATTTAAGAACAATCTTTCCAAACTTAAGCTATCAGCTGGCCAATAATAAACTAGCGATTCAACAAAGAGTGTACGCAAACCTTTGTTCCGATACAGTGAACTAGGAATGTTGGCCATCACTAGTGGCTGGAGTAATAGTGTTGCATGACGAGGCTTTTTTTCCTTTACATTGCATGATCTCCTTAACATCCTCAATTCCTATGATGCAATTTTCCTTTTGTGAACGAGATTGAACAAGTCATGCATTATGTCGTGCATTTTGCAACTTATAATGCTTCCATTATCTTTGTTTTTTTGAAAATCTTGAAAGAAAGACCGCATTGCTAGATTTTCAAAGCAAGCCTCACCTTCTTGCTCAAGATTTTTGCCCTCATTTAAATAGCCTTGGGACATCCAGAGCTGAATCAAAACGCCTTTTTCCATCCTGTAATCTTTTGGAAAGATAGAACAATATGATAAACAACGTTTCTCAACAGAAGGCAAATCGTTATAGCTCACGATAATGGAGAAAAAATGCTATTTTTACCATTTTCATTCTCTAACTGCCATAGCTCGCTATGTAAAACATCCTTCCACTGCTTGATGCATGTTTTATAGCGCATGAGACTTCCCAAAGTCTTTGCAACAAGAGGCAGACCCTTGCACTTGGCCGCAATTTCCTTGCCGATATCCTCTAGTTGTTCGTTCCCATCCCTACCAAAGAATGCTAATTGACTAAATATGGACCAACAAATCTCCTCAGACAAAAGCTTAATCGGAACCATACGACTTTCTGCTCCCATCATGATGGCAACTTCCTTTTTTCTTGTTGTGACCAAAATTCTACTCCCAGGAGCACTACTCTTCAGTGCTTCCTTTAATGGTTCCCATTTTGTTGCGTCGTCAGTCCACACATCGTCTAGGACAAAAAGACACCTCTTTCCCTCAACATATTTTTTGATGAGATCTAACATAGGTTGCATTCCGGTGAAATTTGATGGACGGCCTTCGAGAGTTTCAATGATTTCATTTGCAACCCTTTCTCATCAAAAGGATCTGAGACACATATCCAGATCCTTTTCTCAAAATGAACCTGAACCTGGTCATCATTATATATAAGTTGGGAGAGGGCTGTTTTCCCTATTCCCCCCATCCCTACAATAGGGATGATATCAAGCCCCCTCGTATCGCTGCTCTCACTCAGCAACTTCCTCATCAGAACTTTCATTTCTTCTTCTCGACCGTACACTTTTGATACATCAATGAAGGAAGTAGTCTTCGGTCTTTCAGGTTCTTTAATATCTTCGATGTTTGTCGTGCAAAAATTGTATCTACTTTGCTCAACAGCAATAGCATCTAGTCTTTCATTAATTTCTCTTATCTTGCTTGCAATGTTGCGACGCAGAATCAAATCATGGACAAGTACTGGAGAACCGGAAAACCAAAAAGACATGGACAGGCTCAAACGTACCTTCTTGCAAGAGGAGGAGCATGATCTTCGCCTTCTGTTTCTTCCTTCTCAAGGTTTGATTTGCTAACCGCCGTGTTCCATTCATCCAACACATCATCAATGTCGAAAGATACATCTTTGAGCTTATCCAGCCAGTCTTGGACGCCGGCATCATTGATCGCTCGCTTCTCAGCATCGAAGAGCATGGCTTGAATTCTGGTGAGCTCGCTGCCGAGATTTTCAACTCCTTTCTCAACGTCCTTGATTGCTTTCAATTCTTCTTTTGTCATTTCATAAGCAGCCGATTCCAACTGTCCCACGACTCCGGAAATCATCGGCACAGCCATGTCTTTGAGCAGTTGCAGGCATCCGGAGATCAGCTGCCTAGCCATAACTTAGAGACTGAAATTGGAAACAAGAGGCTGATTTTGTGTAACAGAAAAGGAAAATGAGATTGACACCTAATAGTTCTAAAAATATAATTCCAATACAACAATTTAGGGAAAATGAAGGTGAACAAGTCAACCTAACTGGTTATTAAAGTATTTACCTGGAAATTTCACCTGGTTCTTCCGGGATTAATGTCCTCCGGTACAGTATATCAGAAAAGAAAACAAGGAAATTTGGAAAAAATGGATGTAAAGTAGGCCAATAAGTGTATGTGTATCTATATATATCATCACTGCATACTCATCTGTAAGGTTTAACTGGTCAACTTAGATTTTGGAATTTTCTTCTTCTTCCTTTTTTTTATTTTTTTTTTTAACTTGACATATATATATATATATATATATAAGTATATATGCACGGAACCGAGCTGCCAGAACCGAGCTGCACAGGCACTGAGCAGACGTCCATTACTTGCTGACAATTGAATTGTTCATTCTTGACTTACTCTTATCTTAAAGTTGAAAAGTCTGAATTGAAAGGTAAAGTCCAAAAAAGTTGCAAGAAAAAGAAACCTTCGAGAAAGCTTTGGGGGGAAAGTCTGAATTGAAAGGTAAAGTCCAAAAAAGTTGCAAGAAAAAGAAAGCTGTTGAACCGGTGGGGGGGGGGGGGGGGGGGGGGGAGGGGGGGAGAGGATATATATATATGTATATGTATGTATGTATGTATACATAACTGGCCTTTTTTTAAGTTTTTCTGATTGTAGTTTGTAATGCTAGAACTATCTCTTTCCCTTCTTCTTCTTCTTTCTTCTTTCTTCTTTTCTTTTAAGTAGCAAATGATAGATAACGTCAACATTTCAATTACATTAGATATTCTTTTCAGACTATATGTCAAATATTCGTAATGTTGAAAAGATATCACAATATGGATGAATATCCATGAACATTCATCTTTTTTATATATTTGTTCATATAATTCCAAAGACATTAGGAAAAATTATATTTTTGCAAAAGTTTCAATTTTGTAGAACATTTAGTTTAGTTTTAGTTTGTTTTTTGTTTTTTTATTAAAATGTGACGACATTCTTCAACCCCGAAGAATAAATCAAATAAGAAAATTGTAGTAAATAGTATGTTTATAAAATAGTTGAAAGTAAAGAATAAAAATTAAAATGGTTGAAGGAAATTATAAATTGACCACATAAAATGAAATTTTACTAATAAAGGAAATATTACGTGATATTAATAAATCATTTTCATGAAAAATACGTTATATAGTTACTTTAAATATTTTGAAAACCTCCTATTTATATTAATTATTTTCTTAAAAATATTATTTACTTCTTTCTAGAAAAAAAAAAATCATATTTTTAAGGCTATTGTTTTTGATACTTATACATAGGTGCAGGGATTTGATTAATGGAAATATTGACGAAAACAACATAAGAGGCATTTTAACACAGATTTTTTTTTTTTTTTTTTTTTTTGAATAAAGAGCTATTTTATTAAGCAATAGCATCAAAGAAAACAGTATTAGAGACTATAATAGGAGTCTTACAAATCCACACATTGGTACAATTGGAGTTGAACCCAAATCTAGCTAAAAGATGAGCTACATGATGAGCTACATGATTAGTACCTACGCTGAATGTGAAAAACACCTGGATTTCACAACTGGCCAAGCAATTGTTTAACATCCCCCAGAATTGCACTTTCCAAAGAAAAACTCCGTGTTATCCGAAACAGCCGAACCGACATTGATGGCATCCATTTTCACCACAAAAGTAGCACTCTCTAATTCCTTCATCATCATCAAACCTTCATGAAGGGCATACACTCAGCCAAAAAGGAGAGAGAGTCCCCTCCACTGATTTTGCCATGGTACCTAAAGATCTCCCTTTCTCATCACGAAATAACGGCAACCTATGCAATATGATCCGATCTCGGTTGAGGACCGATGCATCGAATTTAGATTGAGCATATCCCGATTAAGAGTGCAACCAAAACATCTAAGCCTATTACTTGTGATTGGACCGGAACCTGATGCAGAGCCTGCCATTCACCAAAATGACAATACCCAAGTCAAGACTATCCTGCGGATATGTTATAGATTCAAGGTATAACGGATATAACTCACAATTTATGAAAGTATGTTCATAGAAGTGAAATAATTCAAGAGATTGTATGATTTTTATCCTTTAAAACTACTGGTAACAATCAAACACAACAACTTTCAAAACTCTAGAGCCTTACTAAACGCTGGTTGGAAATACTTTTGGGATGGTTGTTTAAAACGGCCTCGTTTGGTATCGTTTTGAAAACTTTTTTTTTCACATTTTTTCATAAAGTTGTTTCCAGAAACGATTTAAAATAATGTTTGTTTTGCACCAAATTAAAAAATGTTTCATAAGTTCATCATAGATAAGAAAATGAATAAAGCTTTTCCCATTATCATGTTCATTTTTAAGGCTAATATACCCATACTTATTTTTCAACGCAAAAAGGATCATTAATGATATTTTTAAAGAATTTAGACAGCTTTTAGCCGCAAAAAAAGTTAGGTGACAACATTACATTATCGTAAAAGTTATGAACTAAAAGAGTAATTTATAAAAAAAAAAAAAAAAGAGAAGACGGAGAAAGAAGAGAAAGAAGAAAAAGAAGAAGATGGAGGAGAAGAAGGAAAGAAGGAGAAGAAGGAGGAGAACGAAGAAGAGGAGAAGGAGAAGGCGGAGGAGAAGAAGAAGAAGGAGGAGGAGGAGAAGAAGATGGAGGAGAAGAAGAAAATAAGGAGGAGGAGGAGAAGAAGAAGGAGAAGAAGGAAGGAGGAGGAGAAGAGAGATGAAGATGGAGGGAAGAGAAGAAGAAGGAGAGGAGGCGAAGAGATGGAGGAAGAGAAGAGGAGGGAAGCAGAAGAAGGAAGGAAGAAGAAGAGGAAGAAGAAGGGAAGAAGAAGGAAGAAGAAGAGAAGAAGGAAGAAAAAGAAGAAGAAGAAGGAGAAGAAGAAGAGAGAAGAAGGAGAAGAGAAGGAAGAAAAAGAAGAAGAACAAGAAGATTTCAAAAAAATCTCAATATCATTCTCAAAAACATTCTCATTTAAATTTTAAAATAGCTTTTGGAGACTTTATAAAACGAAACTAAAATTAAAAATAAAAAAACAAAAAATAAAACAAAACAAAACAAAAAAAAGCACATTCTTAGATTGAGTTAATAAAATTGGAAAATACCCAAAAGTTATTTTCCTTTTCCG
>CM019741.1:22139895-22391271 GCA_009761775.1 Ficus carica | reverse complement strand
AGAAGCAGCACGTCACATGTACGTAGCAAAGACTTAACAAGAAACATGCCTTAAGTAACCCCCCCCGGTTCTTATTTGCCAATCATATTCATATAAGGGTGCCTTTCTCTTTTGAACTGAGTTCTTCAGTTTCTTTCGAAAACTACATTCAAATCTCATCAGCTTATTCCCACCTCTCCGAAATGTCGTCTCCGCGCAAATCAACTATTCTACTACTCACAACAAAAGGTGGCCTTTCCTCTGGTAGCTTTGTGCAAATAGTAGCCATTTCGGGCCAATTCCTTTTTTTCTTCTACATGGTTTGTTTGACAAGAACATTACAACCTTTCGATCTCTTTGCAACCTTTAAACAAAATGGCATCTTCAAGTAGTACTAAGATAGTAAGACCCTTCTAGTACTCCTACCAATCTTAGTCACATTGTGTTTGGCATTGCTGGATCAATGAACACATGGAAGATAAAAAGATTCTACACCCAAGCTTGGTGGCGACCGAACGTTACGAGGGGTTTATGTCTTCCTAGACAGGCCTCCCACCAAGGAATTCTTACCTTGGTCTCCTTCTTCGCCTCCTTTTCGGGTCAACGAGAACGTTGAAGTACTAAAACTAGACCCCAAAATCACGAGGCCATTTCAGGTGAGAATTGTGCGTACCATTTTGGAGATATTCCGATTGGATGATCAAGACGTGAGATGGTATGTCATGGCGGATGACGACACCGTTTTCGCGGTCGACAACTTGGTGGAAGCTCTAGCCAAGTATGACCATACTAAGAAGTTTTACATTGGGACGAATTCGGAGTGCGTCAAGTCAAACTTCGATTTCGTTTTTGAAATGGCGTTTGGTGGAGCTGGATATGCTTTGAGCTATCCTCTTGTGGCTGCCTTGGCGGGGAAGTTAGATTCTTGTATCAAGAAATATTCTAGGGCGTGGGTCACTAGCGATTTAATGTTATATTCATGTTATCTGATCAAGGAGTTGCTCTAACTCATAACCCAGGATTTCATCAGGTAATTAATTTTTTCTAGGTGCCTCTATTTCAAAAGCTTCTGATATTTGTGCACTAAATTAAACTTAAAGAGTACTCTAATTTCCCTTGACAAAATATCCAAGTCCTTTTATATATTTTTATATGTCGAGATAACCCCACATCGGGTGTGAATTGTGATGTGGTTGGTGATTAGTTAATGAATGAAAACCTCAACTCTTTGAGCTTGTTTTTAGAATTAAAAACTCATGATGACACACCCGACACGTCATAGAGTCAAGTTAACCAATAAGTCTCAATTTATCCTAGGGAAATGAGTCGATAGTTGTTCGACTTAGTACCCGATGTGTGATGGGGCTTGTGCTAAAAGTGAGGCAAAACCTCACCTCACCTCCTGCACTTGCTTTTAACTTTGAGAAGGCCCAATACCACTCAATAATAATAGTACACATCTATTATTTCTTCTTCTATTTATGTGTGAATTTTAATTTTTTTGTATTTGCAGGTTGATCTATTCGGGGACGTATCTGGCCTATTATCATCTCATCCACAGACACCTTTCCTCTCCCTTCACCACATAGACAACATAAAGCCGATCTTCCCCAACAAGAACCGTCCCGACTCCATTAACCACCTCATGAAGGCTGCAAAAGCTGACCAATCCCGTCTTCTCCAGCAGACCATATGCCACCACAAGACAACCAACTGGACACTCTCCATCTCATGGGGCTACTCGGCACACATCTACGAAAACATATTGCCTCGCAACTTTCTCCGAAAACCCCTCGAGACGTTCAAGCCTTGGAAAGTCATGAGGCCACCTCTCTTCATGTTCAACACCCGCTGGCCTAACAACGATCCCTGTGAAGCCCCTCACATGTTCTTCTTGCACTCTGTGGAGAACTCTACCGAAGAAGATCGGATCGTGACGACCTATGTTAGAGCTTCCCCTCGTGGTTTGCCTAATTGTTCTTCGAGTGGCAACCATTCCGCCGATCATATGGCCATGATTCGCGTCTTCTCGCCCACAAAACTACCCTTGGAGGTCAGTTTTTTCTAAATCTTTTTTTTATACCGACTCGCATTGTAGCTGTATTGTCGTCTTTCAATTGGTAATTTAATATATTAATTGACAAGCAAGTTTTAAAACACGCATTAAGTATCAGTAGAAGAATGACAACTAATATGCTTAATAATCAGTTGGTATTAAAAGTCGGAATGTCTTAAAAGTGGATTGTTTTGTTGATTATTTTTTGCCTTCTTTTTTTTTTGGTTTTTGTTATTGTGTGTGATGTATATAGGCTACAGGAAGAGACTGTTGCGACGTTGCGTATACGCCTGGGGATGAACATTAAAGAGGTGGATACAGGACATGCATCAAGGATGAAATCCTGCTGATAATGATAAATTCAACACAGATTTGGTGGTTCTAGTTTCTATGTCCAGCCATGATAATTAGGAATGCAAAACAGATGAGTAGCTGGGAGAGACGGAGAAGGGGAAAATATATATATATATATATATATATTTGTTCTCAATGTTAATCATCGGAGTTTAGGAAAACGAATGAAGAAATGGGATAGAAATTTAAGTTTTTTGAAAGGAAAAAAAAAAAAAAAAAAGAATAGGGAATGTCTGACAATTGTTTATAAGGTCATGTATTTGGCTTCAAAAATTCAAGGGTAATTTGCCCGTTTACTTAATGAATTATAAACATTTAATTATTTTGGTTTTTGAGCTTTTAATTTAATAAATTAGTCCATAAATTTTGGTTTTTTTTTTTTTTTTTATATAGTAATTTTGGTCCCTAACATCAAAATTGATAATCTGATTTTTTTTGCATAATAACAAATAAACCTTTAAAGAAATTATTATTTTGAAAAGTTTCTTATTAACATGAGAATTGATGCATGATTGTATACATTAATTGTAACAATCTATAATTAAAATTAAAACAGTCAAAAGTTATAAAAAAAAATTAAGGATTATTTTATCAAAATTAAATTCAAGAACCAAAAATAACAAAGTTGTACCTGATCACGTTGCAATAATTTAAAATCACTATATAAATACTACATCTTTGTAACACAAAACGTGAAAATCATTATAATGATTTCAATATAATTTTGCTATTTGTAAATTATTTTAAAAAAATGTAATATTTCAAGTGATTCAATTCTGCTCCAAAACATGCAAGATAATGAAATTTTATTCCATCAAAGTTACACAAATACATTTATATATATATATATATATATTTTTTTTTTTTTGAGAAAATGCATATATTAATACTAATCTTAACTTTTTTGCGTCTTCCAAAATTATTACAACAGATACAAATATTAATATCAGTATCAACTTTTTGTGGTCTTCCAAAATTATTACAATTCCTCTTGCACACTCTTCATCCTAATAGTCGAATCCAAAGTAAAATTGCTCAAGACAACAAAATTGAGAAAAAAATAAATAAAATATATATATATATATATATGCTCTTCAAACTAGTATTAGAATTGGAATCGAAGATATAACAATGACAGGATCTTACCTTGATTATTAATAACAAGAACAGAACCAAAAACACAAGTGCTAGGATATTACATTAGCAGATGAATGACCTACGCAAACCTAATTACAAATACTTCATTCCAAAATTAAATAAACATAATAATGCAAGTTTCTGGAACGCAATCCTTACTACCTTACAACATGAAGCGGAAGAATGGGACCAAATCATAAGGGCTCGAAACATAAATCGTGTTGGCTTGAGATCATGAGCAATAAAATGTACCAGGACAAAAGATATCCTAAGCACCCTAAGCACCCAAAACTCCCATAAATCCATTCTTTCAAGTTGCCAACCTTTTGCAACTGTCTTGTAGTGGGCCAGACCAACTTTCTTATAAAAATCTTTTAAAAACCAAAAATCATAACAAAGGAGAAGACGCACCCCTTCGAGTTACTCATGGGACTTCGGAGTTCTCATGAGACTTCTGAATTCCTATCCAACGAGCATAGTCCACCCACCTGCAATTAGCAACGTGATAAGATGTGAATCGCCAAGGGGAAGAGAATTCTTCGGAATTAAACAGTTCATAAGACAAAATCCTTACAATAATGAGCCCAAGAATGTGTTGCCCGTCCTAACAGCAAAGCATAGTGCACTAAGTATAAGCTTCTTCTCGTGTAGTAGGGGCTCCAATATACGCTGTTCGATAACGCCAGCCAGTACTTGGTATCTGTCAATCATAATTATGTTTGTTAAACATTGCAATTAACGCCCACAGCTTCTCTCAGTTGATAAAACAGACTGATAGATATGTAATCCAATAGGTCTCAAGGGTGATACGAAAAAAAAAAAGCAATCACTTTAGCATATAAAGCAAACTGAATTGGTAAAGCAGAATATAAGTAGTACTTGAAGATGCTAAATGAAAGAAGCTGCATACCTGAGGTTGCTAGAAACTGCCATATAGACACCATAGGCGACACTGGTAGATAGTATAGGCACATTCTCAATTTCCTCTGCGGCAGATTTATCAACTGCCTTCTTTGCATTTATCAAGGCATTTGTCATAGCCGTGCCAGCCTACACCAAAATGAAATACATTATAGGCCACACTCTTTTGGGTTTAGCGATGTGATAATGCTGCAAAATCTTTTACTGCAAAATTATTAACAAAGAGGAAGAAAAACAGTGACATAAATGGCATGGAAAAGCTTATGTAAACTAACCAGTGATGAAACAGTCCCGACTGCAAAAAGCTTTGTCCCATTGCGCTGCAGAAACAATAAAGATATGTTAGTTCACATGATTTCACTTCAGAGTATAACTAAACAGGTAACCAAAAATCTGCTTACCACTATGGCACCAATCCTCTGTAACAACGAATATGATGTTCCAGCGAGTGCAACCTGTGGACACATATTTGGAACCATTTTAGTACTGTAGACCATTTCTAGCAGAAAGATTGGCAAAATGTCAACACATAACCTGGAAGGCATTATCAGGGCAGTTATGGAAAAACTTGGCAATGCGCCCTGCATTAACCGCAAGTGGTGGTCGGAGAGAAACAGTTGGAGCAGGAAGATAAACAAGCATGAAATCCGCAATTATGGCCATTACCTAAGAATAAAACACTACATTTATAAACAACAAATTTTTTGACATACAGAATAAGCACAACTGAATCTTAGACTATAAAAGTTCACACAACATTTTCAAAACAACAGCTTTGCAAAACACGTTAGAATAGTAAGAATGAAAAGTCGATTGATGAGATAAAAGATACATACCACATCTGCAAAAACAACTTCAAGCTCATTGAAGAAGTTTTCCCTGCGCCGTTCATACTCGGCAGCAGTCTATATGATAACAAAAAGGCAAAAACGAAGTAGAATAAGATTAAAACAGTTTCTATTGAATCAATCCAATTTTCATTTTGTATGATCTCAATTTTTAAAAAATTCTATGTCTCTCAAACATTTTTTTCACATTCACGCAGAAAAACTCAGAAATTGAAAACAATTGTCTAGTTGTTATTCCCTTATAACATGAAACAGAATCACGTTCATATTTAAAACAAAAATTGACAAAACAAAACTTTTGGAATCCATATTTTATTTTATGTTTTTACAATTTTTGCTAAAGAGAATCTTTATTCAAATAGCTACATAAAAACATTAACTTTTTCCACATTCACACAGAATTAAAAGCAATTAGACAATTTACTGATTCTACAAAATCAGAATATATTCGATCTAATAATTAATTTATTAGAAAATGCAGGGAGGGAGAGAGACTGAATGACCTTAGTGAAGACGCCAACGCCGCACTCCATGCCGACCTTGGCCAAGAACAAATCGTCGGCCAAAAGCCTCTCCTTGAATCCGCCGAACTGCATAAGCCATCGGAAGAGCGCCGACTTCTCGAGCTCAAAATACCTGGTGACCACCAATCCGGGGATCCGGCCAGCCTCAGTCGCCGCCGCCAAGTCCTTAGGCAAACTCTCCAGCGACCTCCCCGCCTCCTTCAGAACCAACAGCACCTCCGCCCTGTTCTTCCCTCCCGCATTGTCCGATCCGCCGCCCTCACCGTGATGATCATCTCCTCCCTCCTCCGCCTCCGCCGCCGCCGCCACCGGAAGATCCGTGTCCGTAATCGCCTCCTCCACCTCCGCCGCCGGTGGACGCCGCGATTAAATGATTGAGGCGGTGGTTCCGGTGGTGGAAAGTGAGAGAGGAAGAGGAGGAGGAGGATTGACGGTGAGATGGAGGACGGAGGAGACGGAGGAAGAGGAGGAGAAGAAAGAGCGGCGGGGATTGAGATTGGAGAGTAATAAGGAAGAAGAAGAGGAAGAGGGAGATAAGCAGATGGCGATCGCCATTGTTGTGAGCTGCGGAGAAAATGAATCTCTTTCTCTTTCTCTCTCTAACTCTGTGACTCTCTCTCTCCACTGGTTATGGAGGCGTTGTTTCTTAGAGAGAGAGAGCAGAGATGGAGAGAGGAGAACGAGAGAAAGAGAGAACTTTAAACTAGGGGTTTTTTGCTTTGAGAAGAGAAAAAAATAAATTAAAATAAAAAGGAAAAAAAAATTTATTTTTTTATTTTTTCCCCGGGTGTCGGGGGTGGTGGATTCATTGGTGCTTCCGATTCTAGCTTCGTAGCGCGTTGGAAATGGATTCCTTAAAACAACACTACAATTTTGGGCATTTTTGTTTGTTTCTTTTTCATGTTTTTGGCTCAAAATACAACTTCGGTATTTTTTCCATGTATAAAATTGACCGCCAAAAAACTGATGCCTGCAATTTCAAGTATATTTTTTTTTTGGTGAATATAAAAGATCTGGGGATAATCCCATCATTTTCAGGTTTTCAGTTCTATACCTACTATCACAAAAAAATTTAAAATTAAAATAAACATATAAAAAATAGTTCTATAAAGGGGTCCATTGGAGCCTTTCTTTTCCCCTTAAAGATTAATTTGGCATATCATTCAAATGCTAACTTTTTGTTGGTTAAATATGCAACTTTCTTCTTCCTTTTTGGTTTTTTGTTTTTTCATTCTTGTAATAGATATAAAAAAAATAAAAAAAATAAAAAAAAAAAAGAAGAAGACACATGGATGCCTAGTTACGCAACAATCATAGGAGTGGATGGGTTGATAAGGGTGGGTGCCTTTGTTAGCTTCTCCCTTTCGTTCACCGGGGTTCAACTCTTGTTGCCTCCCCTTAGGCTTCGCTTCAGCTTCGGCTGTTAAAGCATTAGTTTGGTAATGGTAAGATGACCCTAGATGATCGACTGAGATGAACTAATATAAAAAATCCCTCCAGCTTCGACTTGCGTTTAGAAGACATAATCACTTTATATATAATCCAATATAATATAATTTGTATTTGGATTTTTTATATATTTCATTTTAATATAAATATATTTAATAATAGACTCACTTATTTTTCTATTCATCAATTTTATTTTTCTATCTACTTTCATCAATAATATCACATAATATATATCTCATTAATACACATTAAAATGATTATTCAAATATAAACAACCTAAATATATATTATATTTAAATAGAATATATAAACAGAACATCCAAATACATATTATATTTCACATGTCACACTTGAGTGTAAAACAAAATGAATGTATGTTCCAATTAACTATGCTCTCCTTACAACAACAACAACAACAAAAAAAAAAAATATATATATATATATATATAGGGGGGAAGAAAGGTCAATCTCCGCGCGTGCAAACACATTTTTGAAACTCGCGTGCGAAAGTATCGAACAAGGTAGGAAGGAAGCCGGAAGGGTTGGTGAGAAATTGGAATCGTCAACATATTAGTTGGTTGATCTCATGTCGTTTGAGGCTTGTTTGGGGTCTTAATTTCCCATTATTCAACCACAAATTAGATTCCAAGCAATAACAACAACAAAAAAAAAGACTAGATTTTCTTTTATTTTTTGCTGAAACTAGATTTTAGTTAATTATTTATAAGGGTAAGAAAGTAGTTTTCTTTAATTAAAAAAGAAAAGGAAATTAGATTTTCTTTTAATATATATTACAATATCTGCCTATATAATAATATATGTACTCTGACTCAAAAAAACATATATAGATATACTATATATTTATGAATAGACTCCGACATTTTTTCCTCCTGCCACTATATTTATGTAAATATAGTTTCACCTTGTTTTTGGACCATTTTCATGCCGAAAGGCCCCTATACTCGATTATTTTTTAAAAAAATTAAAAAAATAATACATTTATGAGTTTTTTTTTTTTTTTTTAAGAAAAGAGTGGGACGATACCAAAGGCTATATTATAATTTTGTAGAGAACAATTTTCATAGTACCATGCTTATCAAAAATATTTTCACAGCACAATACCGTAACACAAATACTAGCTATTATTTCAACCCAAAAAAAAAGAAAAATAGCTCTGCATCCCCAAAGCGCAAAAAAAAAAAAAAAACTTTGATTTTTTGTTTTGTTTTAAATTGAAATAAGCAAATAAAGAAAAAGAATATAATCATCATAATTTCTAGAAAAAGCTACTTCTACAAATGACATCTTCAAACTCTTCCTATTAGCAAATCAATCCTTCCATTCCCACTTTTTTTTCCCCTCTTTTTGTCTTATATTTCTCCTTCTTCAACAACATTAGAATTCAAGTGGTTATATATATAATTTAACGATAAATATTACACCAGACTCAATTAAAAAAATGGGAAAGACTATGGTAGAGTCTCTCACAAATGACTCTATCGGTAGAACTCTTTTTTTAACCGTTAGATTTAATCGAATGGTTAACATATCATGGGTGTACCATTGTTATCATAGACCTTACCTCATATAAACTTCTCACCTCAAGTCTTCTCCGTCACTGGTGACTTTTTCACCGCCGGCGACCCATCTCCGGCCCCAACTCCGGCCGGCCGGCGACCCCCCTTTCTCTCTCTTCTCTTCTCTCTCTCTTCCCCACCATCGGTCCAGCCCCGGCCGGCCGGCTACCGGCGACCCCCCTCTCTCTCTCTTCCCCTTTCTCTCTCTTCTCCTCTTTTTCTCTTCCCCACCCCGGCCCCCCCAGCCCGGCGGCCCCGACCCCCCAGCCCAGTCCCCCCCCCCCCCGTCGGCCCCCCAGCCAGCTCAGCGCCCCCTACCCCAGGCCCTCCTCCCCCCACCCCCCTGGCCCCCCCCCCCCCCCCCCGACGCCGCCCCCAACGGGACTCTCCCACCCCCTCTCTCTCTTCTCTTCTCTCTCTTCCCCTCTCTCCCAACCCCCCCCCCCCCCACCCCTGGCACCCCACCCCCAACAGGGATCCCCCATCCCCCTCTGCCTCTTTCTTCTCCTTTCTCTCTCTTCTCGCATCAGGGTTGTGAGGGGGGGCCGCGGGCCAGGAAGAGAGAGAGAAGGGAAAAGAGAGAGGGTGTGGGAGGGTCCCGTCGGGGGGGGGGGGGGGTGACGGGGGCCTGGGGTTGGGGGGCGCCGGACTGGCTGGGGGCTGGGGGGCCGACGAGGGGGGGGGGGATTGGGCTGGGGGGTCGGGGCCGCCGGGGCTGGGGGGGCCGGGGTGGGGAAAAGAGAGAGAAGGGGGTCGCCGGTAGCCAGCCGGCCGGGGCTGGGGCCGGTGGTGGGGGGCCGGAGGTGGGTCGCCGCGGGAGAGGAGAAGAGAGAGAAAAGGGAAGAGAGAGAGAGAAGGGAAGAGAGAGAGAAGAGAAGAGAGAAAAAGGGGAAGAGAGAGAAAGGGGGTCACCGGCGTCCGTCGCCGGCGGCGGAAAGGTTGCCGGCGACAGAGAAGACTTGGGGTGGGAAAGTTTATATGAGGTAAGGTCTATGATAACAATGATACACCCATGATATGTCAACCGTTCGATTAAATCTTACGGTTAAAAAAAACTCTACCGGTAAAGTCATTTGAAAGAGACTTTATCACAGTCTCTCTCTTAAAAAATATATATATAAAAAAAAACATTATAATTCAGAATCAGATTTAATCCCTAAATCTCCTTCCAAAACAAGCCGTGTTCCACAAAAGGAGGGGCCACAAACCCCAAAAACTTGATTCGACTTCCACATACATTGGAAGTCGACCAAGTCAAACAAACAAAAAAAAAAAAAAAAAGGGCAATTTGGGTGGGACTTTCAAGGCTTTGGACACCTAAGCTAAAAAGATGGTTGCAGTTACCGCCATAACTAGCCGACAGCAGTTCCAAGAAAATGGGAGGCCCCCAATTCCAACTCCTCTGCGAATTCAATGAAACATTTCCATGGAAACTAACTACTATATGACTGGCTCTATCATTGTTTGTTTGGTGTCAGTTTTTTTTGTCAGTGTCGATTTGTGCAAGTCTATCACTCTGTCACGGCGGAATAATTGACGATCACATTGTTGTGTGATTTTTATATTTTTGTTACTTGGTTTTTTTCTTTTTCTATGGGGGTGTTTGGTGAATGAGTTTGAGTTGAAATTTATAAGTTTAAATAGTAAATTTTATTGACTTTTCAGAAAAGATAAAAAACTTTTTGAGAAAAAGACAAAAACTTTTGAGAAAAAAGACAAAAAAAAGAATAAACAGGACCGGTTACCAAACAGGGCCTATTAATTCCGCCTGATTTTTCTTTCCCTCTTCAATTGATAAGGAAAAAAAAAAGTGATAACACATTTATCTGACTAAGTGTGTGTTTGGTAAAACGGTTTGAGTTGAAATTTTTAAGTTTGAGTTGGTTGATTTTTAAAAACTATTTATAAATTTTGTTGAATTTTCAGAAAAAGATAAAAATTGAGATGAAAAAATACAGTTTAATTGGAGTTGAATCAACGTGCCAAACACACCATAAACTTCGTCAGATGTTTTATTTAGTACAATTTTTTTTATTAGTAATAAACTAATAAACGAAAGCTTCTACGGTGGGTAGGAATTCCTATTTCAAGTTATATGAGTCTTTTAATTATTAAATTAATTCTTAATGGTCTGATTTATAAATATTTGTAATGCATGATATAAAAGTACTTTGATAATAAGTTATATTGTAAAAAAATTAGTCTAATGACTAACATAATAGCTCTTACCGATAATGTAAAATAGGAGGCCTTATCGTAAAAGACAATTTAAAAAAAAGATAAAAGGCTAATTAACAAGACTTACTCTTTTAGATATGATTAAAATGAGTGAAATATCTATATTAAGCATGCGTTTGGACTACAGGTTCACACTTAAGTTTTTCATCTCAATTTTTATCATTTTCTAAAAAGTCAACAAAAATTATAACTCGTTTTTGACAAGTCAACTAATTTCAACGTAAAAATTTCATCTCAAATCCGTGTTCCAAACGGAGTCTAAGTTATAGTCACGTTCCTTGGAAGATGAAGCGCAGTATCTCAATCTCACTGAAGGTGAAACAATGATACCAAACTAGTTGAGAATTGATTAAGCTACCACCCTGTCCTGATTTCTACTTATTCATTACGACCAGAAAAGGTTCGTTTATACAATGGTGTGAGATAAATTATGCTCAAATGGAAAGACTCCATCGGAGAAAATTTAAGAAAGCAAAAAATGGGGGCCCAATTACTATGGACACGAGTCAAAGACTTGAGCTAACGGACAACACATGAAGCAGGCTCTCGAAATATGAATAGAGTTTCTTGGGCTGACCCAAGGCTCTGCTTGTCTGAGTTGGAGCCCAAACCAAGACGCTTGTTTGGATTATAGATTGAATTTGAATTTTTTTGAATATTACATTCAAAATTTGAATTGTGTATTTGAATTGAATACGAATTTGGATAGTTTTATTCTAAAGATAACATTTATAGTATAAATTTAGAAAAACAAGTGTGGTATGGATTTATAAAAGTAAAAATTTAGATTTGAATTTGAGTTGAATTTAATTGTTGTAAATTATGAAATCATCTAAATGAATTTGAATGTCTGACAACAACCACATATGCATTTACATTTTTAAGTGTAAAAAATTCAAATTTAAATGGTGATCCAAATGCATCATTAAAACAAAAAATATACATACATATACATATATATATATATATGTATGTATGTTTATATTTTTGTTTTTGCTAAATAAAGTGGGGGTTGTCATAAGAGAAAAAGAACCTAAGGCACCTTCTTCCATCATTACTTTCACTTGGCCTTGCTTTCACATAGTCAGCTCCATATCTTTAAATAAATTAAAAGAGAGATAGAGAGAGAGTCAACCAATTAAATAAGTAAAGGAGAAGGAAAAGCATCAAGCATAAACTTTCACTTAAAAGGTTTAGCATTTGTAAGATAATATTATGGGTAATTAGAGAGTTAATAAGATAACATATTTTATATATAGTTCCTTTGTTCTTTTGTAAATGCAAGCTAATCCCATCATTAAATGTAAGAAAAATGGATTATTAAATCTTTAATTTTCTGACGACAAACGTGTAACACTCTACACCCAACAGGATGAAAGGTGCGCAGAGAACTTATTCTCTTAATATATATATATATATATATATATATATATATATATTCCCCTTCCTGATACACGAGAAGCAATGACTACAAGAATTAAGTTGCTAAGTCCGTGGCCATGGAAGTATTTGCTCTTTCCATTACCAAGAAAATGGAACGAAGTTGCGTAACATCCCTTGACAACAAAAATACAATAGAGAACAGTGAAATTAAAGCATGCCAATAATTTATTTGATTTTTGGAATAAATAATTTTTGATAGGTTGGAGTAATTACTCCACTAAAAACATGACTCAACGCATTTTTTCTTTTTTTTATTGTTGAAGAACTGGAGCTGAAAAATATATTTTTAATAACAACGAAGTTATGTAGAATTTTTCTTTTGGAAAAAAGGTTAGGTACTTTTCATAAAATAAAGTTGACTCGCTCGAAAACAAGTTATGCAGTTAAAAATGCTAAATAATTACAAATCAGATGCTATTTATAAGTTATTACTTGGGGCTAGCTTGTTAAGTGGTTGGATGCATGAAGTGTAATACATGATTAGAATTCCGAACTTTTATTTATTAATAGTAGTATTTTTTTTTTTTTTGAAAAAAAAATGCTATTGATAAGTTAATCTGGATAATTACTAAGTAACTGGTGGTCGATTAATGGGAAAGTAGTCAATCAGTCTATGTGGGTCAACAGTTACTCATTTGGCTGGAAAATGATGTGTATCCACCTTTTTAATAACACAAAGTTTTGCTTACCACATCTGGGGTGTAAATAAAAGTTAAAGAAAATTAATTTTAAATAAAAATAATAATATCCACATATTCTAAAATAAATAAATAAGTAAATATAAAAAAGCTTGTTTGATCGGGAGAGTTAATTAATCACATTTTTTATTTTTTACGATTTTGAATTGACACGTGAGGTTTTTTGTAGACGGCACATCCTAAGATAATTGGCATATTGTACATTCCATTTGTTTTAAATAGTTGGTTGTTGAAATGATACAACTAGGTTATTAATGCGATTTATTAACATAGAAAGAGGAAGAGTTCTTGAAAACCTAGTCTTCTGATTATTGATGTTCATGTTTGACTTTAGCTAGCTACCAAAAACATGCCCACATTTTTTCCTTGCTACGTCAGTTTACTATACATTAGTGGACGACAAAACCCATCACAAGACTAATTTCACGGTGGGGACTCTTTTTATTTATTTATATATTTTTTATTTTTCAGTCGAGGTAAATCATGGTGGAGACTTTTTTTTTTTTTTAACTGAATCATGGTGGGGATTTGATCATTATTTGTCGTTTAAAACTGTAACGACATCAATTTTAATCCCAATTTTTAAATATCAATTCAGATGACTGTGAGTTGTAATTTTTTAATTGAGTTTAAAAATTATTACATCAATTAAATATATGTATTAATAAACATATCATGACAATTTACTATCATATAAATTAATACTTAAAAATTGATATTATAATTGATATTTTTAACATTACTCTTTTATATGTATTGTACTGATAGTGCCAAGAAAATGGAGGTGCAATTATTATTTCAATAACTTCATATATACCCCACAGCCAACCGAACCTACTATAAGAGTGTGTGGGATAAATGGGGTTACTATGACATAAATGGACTTGGGAAAAGTTTAGTCAACGATGCTGATTCAGCATTGGATAAATGTTTTTCATGTTCATATATGCCTTTTCCTAGTTATAAAAAAAAAGGGAAAAGAAAATAAAAGAAAACGCCTCACTATGTCAGCATATAGTTATTTACCTCTTGTGTTCGTTATTATAAAATAAAAAATAAAAACAAAATTAAAAAAAAAATTTTGAATTACACGTTACAAAATTTAGACCAGAGGATCACCATAATAAGAGCATCTTTAGTGAAGTGTTGAATTGATAGAATCCAACTATAAATTTTGATATTTGGATGAAAAAAAGTGATCTCTAAAAGAGTATTATATTTTATGCTAAATTAATCATACATCAAATATATTGGTTACACAATTAATAGCCGATGTCAAATTTTACATTTGATTTTGATTAATTGCTATCTTATTTTTTATTGTAATCATCATAATATTTTTATTTTTAATTTATTTAAATACTAAAGGTTAATTTTCACGTGTTTCAAAGCATAATTATGACAAAAATTAATAAATATAACATTAGAAATAGTATTTGGAGCACAAATAGGATAATGCTATTTTTAATATGTATTTTGTATTAAATTTAGATTGACATGGATATATATTTATAGGAGGTGGTCGAATTCATCATACGGGTGTATATGTGTAATAGATGTCTATAAGTTTGTGTAATTAGAATGATTATAAATGAATGGGAGAAAAACCTGTATTGTAGGTTAATTAAATATTATTGAAGTACCAAAAGGTATTACTTGGCAGGGCATCAAACTTCTAAATACAGGCCCATACTTCTCTTAAAATCAGCGCCTAGTTTAAGTTTGTGGCCAAAACTAAAACACAGCAAAAGCAAATTAAACAATTTGTACTATTCCACATGTCTTTTCAAGCACAAACATAAGTGGGATGTCACTCTTATCATTTCCAGTCTAGCTAACAAATCATACAAGTGGTTATTACGATCATTATCACACCATTCACCCATTTGAAGTGCTCAAGCAATTTACCAAAAAAATAAAAATAGTAAATTAAAATTCGTTAGATAAAACATCATAATATTTTTAAAAAATAAATTTAAAAAAAAAAACTGAAAAAGAGAAAACAATTTTAAACAATTTTTCAATTTCTTAACAAAAGTCTCTATCATATTCTCTCCATCATAATATTTTAAAAAAATAAATTAAAAAAAAACTGAAAAAGAGAAAACAACTTTAAAGAAATTTTCAATTTCTTAACAAAAGTCTCTCCATCATATTCTGTTTTTGTTTCCGTTTTAAAGTATTGTTTAACAACTAAGCCCCCGTTTGGCTCGTCAACTCAAACCTAAATTTTTTATCTCAGTTTTTGTCTTTTTCTGAAAAAGTTTTTCGTTTTTTTTTGAAAAAGTTTTTTATATTTTTTAAAAAGTCAACAAAAATTACTATTGAAACTTAAAATTTCCAACTCAAACTCATTCACCAAACGGACCCTAAATGGGATTAAAAAAACGTCTTATTTTCGCATCTAAAAAACGTGCAGAGTTATTAGAAAAAAAAACTAAAAAACAAATACCAAAAAATAATTCTTTTTTTTTTTTTTTTTTTTGAACAAGACGTCGCATGCAACTTGGAGTTACCTTTCAATAGTAGTTCACTTCGAGATGAAGTGAGATATATACATAATATCTATATACGTATCTTTAATGGGTACCATTTCGTGAAAAACCAATCTTGAGTACATGTCGATGTTATATACTCTTCACTACTTTGCAAAACGGAATTAGACAACGGTATATGCATGTATAATGCAATTGGATGAGAGCTTCGGAGTTGGATCTTCCATTTTCTCCTTTTTCAAAGTGTTAAAAAAAAATTTAAAAAAACCACGTGTCGAGTCTTTGTAGAAGTCAAGCATACGTACAATGATTAAAAAAGAAGAAGAAGAAGAAGAAGCCAAACCATGTGTCCTTGTTAAAAAAAAAAAAAAACATATATATATAAATTTGTATTTTTCATAGTAATACACAAAAAAAGGCCCCACTAAAAATAAAATTTAATGTTAAGCCCCCACTAATATATCAAGTCTAATACATAATAAAGCTATAAATTTTGTTAATCCTATAATACTAGTGTTTTTCAACTATGAATTTTGTGAAGAAATGGATTACACAATCAAATTTGGAGACCGGTTTATTATTATTATTTTTTTACTTATATCCATCAAGAAATACATCATTTGTAAATTTGAGGGAGAATTGTAATACATTAACAACTAACTGTTTTTATTAATTTTTAATTTTAATTATTAGCCCCCACTAATAGAAATTCCTGGCTCCATCAGGGGGGGCACACATCAAAATTTATTTTTCAAGATATAATAAATTTTAGTGGGGGATTATATGAGAATTTTTAATTTTAATGAGTTTATGTGAGAAATTTTAATTTTAATAGATGTAAAGCAGTAAAATTATAAATATAGAATTAATTTTAGTAAGAATTATATAAGAATTATTTATTTTAAGTTGAGCTATATGAAATTTTTTATTTTTAATAAAAGTAAATTATAAAAATTATAAAATTTTTAGGATAAATTTAAAATAAAAAAAATTTCAGTGGCTGGCTCCGCCTCTAATCACACTTGAGAAGTACTTTGCCAACTATGTGCATGCACGTACGTCCTCACGTACAATTTTCCAAGTTTATGAAAATAAGCATTTATATATGCAATAACTATTTACAGAAAAAAGGACGGATGTGTCATAGAGTGACAACCAAACAAACCATGTAATTAGGCACATTAACAAAAAAAAAACAAAAACAAAAACAAAAAAAGACCAGAGGCGCATGATATTAACACAACACAACCATAATTAAGCTTAGCTAATTAGCTAATTAGCTAATCAAACCACCCTCGTTTGTTAATGGTCCACATGAAACTCATAATAACACATTAAGCCGCTTCCAACCGTGGGGAACCATTCCCATTAATAGTACTCTTGAGCATTAGTACTTTCGCAAGGTGCTCCGCCATATCGGGCGGGTGGCCCTCGAGCCTCGGCCGCTCAGGCAGCACCCACCGCCCGTCGCTACTCCTCACCATCCCCTTGTTCTCGTCCTGCCGCCAATACGGCGGGACGCTGTACTCTCCCCTCAACAGATCACAACTTTTGTTCACTAGCGCTATGTCCCTCTTGCTAACGAGGCAGAATCTTTTCCCCTTCCCGTGATAACCATCCACTAAGTGTAGGTGAACCTCTAGATTATGCGCACACCCGGGTCCTTACTGGGCTTCAGAAATGGGCTTTGGCTATGGTCCAGCCCAAGTTCCACCCCCACGTGAGCGTAACTCCACGGAAACGACATCGTTTCTTCAATGTACTTTTGAAACTGAAACTTCTCGTTTGCTATTATCCCCGGCACCGTTGGCACGACGTCGTGCACGTTCACGACTCTCAACACCTTAACTCCTAGCTCATCACACCGTTTCTTAAACCTCAGATTTCCGACACGTGGACCCGCGAAGGAATAGACGGTTATCGGGATTTTGTTCTTGTCATCGCCTAATGCGACGCCGTTTAGTCCCACCTCAGCGATGTCGTACGCGCTCAGAATGGCTAAAGCGGAGCCGAGGCTGTGACCGGTGACGGTGATGCTAATTTCCTCTCCAGCGTAGTAATCGAGGAGGCGCTTGATCTCGGCGAGCACCTGCTCACGCGCCGAGAAGGAGCAGTACTTACAACCGCGCTCTTTTTTGGTGTAGAGATCGAAGAACCCGGATTCGATCTTGACAGCCGGGTCGGGTCCGAAATCGGCGGAGCGGAGGATGTCCTTGAGGTCGCAGATCCACTCGAGGTACGTGACGGTCCCACGCCACGCGATCACGATGTCGCGGCGACCCAGCCGTCGGATCTCGTCGTCGTCGGTCGAAACGGCGACGTATCCCATCCAGTTGGCGTGCTGGCTCCAGACGCTGCTCATCTTCGACTTCTGGAAGAAGTTGGGGAGGTTGATGTTCGACGTAGCGTAAAGATAACGGCTGATCTTGTACCCCCGATCGGCCATGTCCAGCTTCTCGAAGAAGTGGGCCCCCTGGTACTTGCAGGTCCCGCAGTACTTGGAGTGAGGGTCGAAATCGAACGAGTCGTAGCAAGCCTGAGCGAACTCGCCGTACCGGATTATTTCCCTCCTCAGGTGGGAGTTCAACGGATCAACCAGTCCTTCCCAGTCGTCGGATCCTTGGATTTCGCGCCAGATTTCGTTCAGTGGCCTCTCGTCCTCCGGATTCACGAGGTTGGTTTCGTCCACGAGGTGATAGTCGGAGCTCAAAACGGCGTCGGATTTGGGGAAGTGTGGGGTTGTGCTGGTGCTCGAGACTGATGATGATGAAGAGGATGGAGATGAACCACTACGTATGGCCATGGCCGTGGTTTTTTGAGGTTGGTGTTTTGGTGAGAAGGTCTTGTAATTTGTAACGTTGGTTTTGGTTGTGAGTTTAATGTTGTTGGGTCTTGGGAAGAGGGTGAACAGATGATGATTAAGGTTGTCGTTGAGAGAGAGAGATGAAGAGGCCATTGTTTGATGGTCTAGCTCTTTTTCTTTGCTTTAGGCTATATATAGGGACAGAAAATTACTCGCTTTCTTTTGTTTGCAGAAAAGTAAGAGAGAGAGAGAAGAAGAAAGTGTGTGAGAGGTTGGGGTGTACAATTGAAAAGGTGTGTGTGTGTATTAATTGACCAATTTTTTGGTGGTAGTTTAATGTCTACGGATGTATAGTGTATATAGCTTTTGTATGTGTGTGTATAATGTATATGTGACTGATATCAGTACATCTCACTTTGAGATAGATATCTGGCTGTAGAGTGTATAGCTTTTGTATGTGTGTGTACATTTGACTGAGATCAGTACATCTCAGTTTGAAAGATATATATATATATAGGGGCTGATAAGAAGAGTAGGTAGGGTGGTAATCACCTTTGGTTCAAATTAAACTGCTTCTCATGACGTTGGTACTTGCTGCCAGAAGTCCATTATTATCTTTTGGTGATGTCATCATGCCACGTCACGGTTCATAAATAAAAAAATTATGGAATCACAGATAAAAACTTGAATCATTCTCTCATCTACCTCAAATCCATCGTAAATTCATAGTTCTAAAAACAAAATATATATGATTTTTGAGACTGCACCTAAAAATGAGTACGTGGCTCAACCCAAAATTACACAATAAAAGTTCATTTCTTACCGAGAATGTCACCTTTAAAATTAAACCTCAAATAAGAATTTGGTTCTGTTCACATCTACTTAATACATTATAAACTCATAGTTCTTACTCATAAAGAAATTATTTTTAAAATTGGACCTCAAAATGAGAATATAAGTATTTAAAAAATGATATTGGGACTATAAAGAACTAAAAAAGACATTCATCATCGAAATGTTACCGCCGCAAGTACTGAATAATTTGAAAATATACCTAGGAATTGAGATGAGGGTAAAAAGGAGTTCATATATATCAACTAGAGTGGATAATAATTAAGGTCTTTTCATGCAGAGTCACTCCCAAACCACCACATTACGCTCCACCAGTCTCTCCAAGTTGAACGTCAATGTCTCATTAAATAACTGTCTGGTTTCCACTAAAGTATATAAAGTAGACATTAATGAAATGCTTTTGGTTATTATTTGTTTGGTCTATCAAGACAACTTAGCTATCATAACAGACCCACACATTCGCAAGATTTTTTTTCGTACACATCCAACAAACGAATTAAAAATGAACTTTTAACCTCCACCATGAAAACTTCCTCTTACTCCTCTTATTTCACAATATAATAATGTGCCGGTCCATATCTTACTGACAAAATGCCTATAATTATTGGCCTCTCTGCCTTGCTTCAAATTTAACAAACAATTTACAAAATATGGTCTTGGGGGATCACTTTTTTTGTTTTTTCCTTCTTCTTCTTCTTCTTCTTCTTCTTCTTAAAGTTCTTAGTTTATATTTAATTCATCGATTAAAGATAAAAATTTTAAATTAAAATTTGATGATTTTTTAAAAATTATTTATAATTTTAATGAAATTTTTTTAAAAAATAAAAATAAGATGAAAAAAAATAATTTAATTAAAATTGAGTTAAAATATCAAATAATTATTTATTATTTGTAATTAAAAATTATAAAAGGACATGCATCACGTGAAACGTACACTTGTCAAGTTACAGTTTTTCGACATCGCAGAGGACCTGGATCTCCCTCTCTCTCTCTTTCTAATGTTAATTTCCTTATACACGTTACAAGATATTTCAACCCTGAACTTGAGGACCCGTTTGGACAATTTTTTAGAGTTGGACTTTTGGAGTTTTTGTCAAGTGTGTTTAATTGTGTGAATTAAAAATGAATTGTAATTTTTAGATAGTATAAAAATCTAAAATGTGTTAGATTTTTATAGGATATGTGAATCTTGTTTCGTTTTCTTCATCGTTATGAACATTTAGCAATAATTTTTTTTTTCAATTTCTACGTAAAATAAGAAAATTATGAACTTACGAAATTTAAATTACATGAAAATAAAAGAGAGAGAGAAAGAAAAATGTGAATTTGTAATGTAGTTAATTAGAGAGTGAACTTTTGGAAACCAACCTAGAAAACAGAAAATGGAGACAAAGGTCCAAACGACCATTGAATTGAAAAATACTCCAAAATATCATCCATATTAAACACCTTCGTAAATAAATATTAGATTCTATTTGTCACTTTCATATAGTAAGATCTACTCTTTATTAACAAGTACTAATGACTAACATTTCTTTGGCCTTCTTAGCATGTTCATTCTAAATAGCATCATTCTTTTCCCTCAAGCCTTGCGATTCGTGTACATTCCAAATATTCGAGGACCAAAACAATTTGCACGCCGAAAGGATCAAAAAGTAGGAGGTCCAAAAAGTGGCGCGTTTTTTCTTTTTTAGTCAATAACAAATATGGGCTTCTTTTCATCTGGAACAAAATCTTGACGTTGGATTTTTTTCCTTCGAAAAGAAATGAACCTTCGTTGAAAAAAACGACAAAATGCAGGTCTCAATGTTGAAATCAGTGGGGGATTGAAAAATTATTTGGGTGGAAAGAAACAAACACAAAGAGAAAGAAAATCAAAGGATTTGAGACGTAAGAATTACTTTTCTTAATATTTTATTTGTTCCCATTACAAACAGTTTATTTTTGGGTATTGTGGTAAACTATCTACAAGATACAAAAAATCCATTAATTTAATAAGTTTCAATCTTATTAAATTCCAGAATAGGACATGAAATTGACATTATAACTGGAGTTTTATAGTATTTGATATGTCTATTCATGAAGAGTTGTAATAGATACAACATACATGTTTTTTAAAATTAAAATGTGTCTTTTCATTCAAAATATATATATGTTTCAACAGACATATCCCGATGGTTATCAGAATTTAATTATAACCGTTAGATTATAATAATTCAATTACGGTTTAAATTTAAATATGAAATCATTTAAATTCAACCATTAGATCGTGCCCGATCATATTAACGATCCATATTTAATCTAAAAAAGAACCATATTAAAAAAGAAAGTGTTAATTGACTCATTGCGTCCTAATAAGCGCCTTAAATGTCCAATCACTCTCGCGCTTGTGTGCACAGTAAAATGATAATCTTCACTACACATTAATAATTATTACACTTTATTTATTTTAATTTATACCATTATGCTTATTTGTATTTTTGGAGACTTTACTATTTTCACTATCAAATGATTTTTATATATAAAAATCAAAGAATTCATAAAAGAACAGACAAAGGCACCGACGCAAGTCATAGGAAAGGAGTTCAGACGTGATCTAAATCGAATTTATCTTTTGTGTCGAATATGTCTAAAGCGAAGTTTCCTTTTTCTTTTACCAACCAAGTTTATGAACCGTCATTTATTATTCGAGCTTCTAGTTCTAAACTTCAGATTATCTTACAGCTAGTTTTTTTTTTTTTTTTTTTTTTTTTTTCACACAATGAAAATTTGGAATATGTTCTCGTACCACGTATATTGTGCGTCATTAAGTATGTTGACTTTACGTGTGTACTCGGAAATTGGAGTACGTCATCGAATATATGTTTCGACGGAAAGATTACCTTTCTTATTTTTTTGCTCTTTATTATTATTATTTTTAGTGTGAAAAGATTCTTATTTAACTTGCAATAGTGTAAAAGTAATGTCAAGACATCAACTTCAACATTAATATTTTAAATATCAATTCATATATCATATTTTTATTAATAAATATAATTAATTAATATAACAATATCATAAATATTTATAAATAAAATGATAATTTATATGTCACATAATTAATATTTAAAAATTATAATTAAAGTTAGTGTCTATAATATTTTTCGTAATATATTTGTGACTCGAAAAGTTTGTTGACCTTTCGTAAATGAAGGTGGAAAAATTTTCTTTTAGTAAGGATGTTGTTGAGGTGATATTTTCGTTATAGTACATAAAAGATTTATAATATATAGAGCCTAAGTACGAATCCAGATAAAGTCTATTTCAGCTCTTACTCAGATAGAAGTCTACCCAAATTCATATTTAGATACAAGTCTAGCTTATTATAAGGTAGTCATTGAGATTAAGTGATATTTTCATTATACAGAAGTTATTTTATAATAGGTTGAACCTAAGACAGAATCAAAGCAGAAGTCAATTTCAGCTTTTTTTTTTTTTGATTTAAGCTCTTGTTTAGGTAGAACTTAAGTTTGTGGCTTAGATACAAGTCTACCCAACCATAAGGTATAAAAGTCTACCCAAGACCATACTTGAAGTTAGATGAGGAAAATCAAGCGTCTACAAGGGAGTAACGGTTGACTATTCAAGACGATAAACATTCAGAGTGTTTGAGTATTAAATCATCGGAAGACGAAGAACTTCTTTATAATTAAATTAGAAAGAGTAAACTCTCGAATTAATAGGATAATTAAACTCCTGAATTACAATGTATTATAAATTTTCTCAAATCAAGAGGAAAAATAATAGACACAATTTCCAATACAAAGTCTTGAGTTGATGATGCCGGACTCCAATTCCTTACTCTATTGTTTTTTTTTTTTTTTTAAGGTTTATTTGTGTTATTTGTTTTATAGCTTAACGTTCTTGATCCTTTTCTTGTTTAATCTTATTTTTTAGTTCATGAACCTTTATTAGTTTTGGACATAATTTTGCTCCAACAGATGTTACAAATAGGGGCATGACCAAGTGTGAGCAAGTGGGGGGCTACAGCCCCAACTGAGGTTTTTTTTTTTACCCCCCATAATTTTCTAATTTTTGTATTCTGTCCCCTTAAAAATTAAAAATTGCTATATAACCCCCACTAAAACTTTATCCTTTAGTTTTTATATATTGATGTTATTTTCTTTAAAAAAAAAAAAAAAAAACATATGTCGTACTGAAATTATGTATGAGTTCGCCATTGATTATATTTTTTCAATGAAATAAAACTGAATTATACGTTTTAGTTTCAATTAATAAAGAGGGCATATTACAACTTTTTTTTTTTTGGGGTAAATATATTACAACTTGTGTACTCGGTAAAAGGTGGCTCCGTTAATGATTGTCCGAAAAGAACATGAAATTAACTAATTTTCAGTGTTGTTCATAACACCACCTTTTATTTTGCTCTGCTTCTTACATTAATTTTTATCTTGCTCTTTGTCCACGCAATTTTTTTTTTTTATACATCATAATTGACTTGTACTTTGACCAAAGTATCTATTAACCAAAGAAGTTATTATTATTATTATTGCGGTTAAAGTATCTAGTAATTATTATTATTACTATTATTTTTTGCTGGAAGAAATTATCAAGCAAAGTTGATGGAACAGGGAAAGAACTTCCTAGACAGAGGAATGAAAGGTTTTCCTTTTTTTTTTTTTTTTGGAAATGAATGAAAAGTTATTTGGATGAATGAAGAGAGAGAGAGAGTTACAATAGCTTAAAAATAAAGTAAGATATTATCTCTTCGATAATTTTTTGCGACCACAAGTCCACAACCAAGAAAAATGGATAATTTCGGTTGAACTTTGACTCCTCTTTTGTCTACGTGGGATTAAAAGGGTGTTGAAAAGAAAACAAAAAACAAAAAACAATGGCAGTGATTATAGGGAGAAGAATTAGGATGAGCAACGGCAGAGGGGGAAGTGGGAAGGTGGTGTGTGTAACCGGAGCGTCCGGTTACATAGCTTCATGGCTCGTTAAGTTTCTTCTCCAACGTGGTTACACTGTCAAGGCCTCTGTTCGTGATCCAATTTAGTATGATTCTCCTTTTTTTTTTTTCTTTTTTTTTTTTTTCTCTCTCTCTCTCTTCGTCAAGGCCTATTATCTGGTTGATTCTTTTGGTTTTAGCTCCTTATTTTTATTTTTATTTTTTTGATTTTGTGATTTGGATTCACAAACTAGCTAGCGTGGAAAAAGAGAGGCCACAGGAAATCATAGTTAAATATTGGATATTTAGTTAAGACTATGACTCTTGAATTTATGTTACTGATGTAGCGGAAGCTTAATAAAACACAAATTCGTTGATTCTTAAGTAATATCGAAAATTATGCATCATAGGTTTGGAGAATTGTTAACAATCATTACAAGACTGAATTAAATAATCAAATAATGTAAAATACCTTTTTATAATCCTGTCTAGATTTGGAAATAATAAATATAACTACTATAATTCAAGCTTCATAAAATAATTCAAATAAAGGTAAACTTTTAAAATTAAGATACTCACTCTAATTATCTTATTTTTGAACTGCATCAGTTATGGTCTATCTCAACCTTTGTTAGTAGATATTGACACTGTCCAGTAACTCATCAAGTGGATGATTAAATTAGGAATTAGAGAAATTTATTCAGCAAATTTAAGTTGTGTTCTTTCTTTTCGTCCACAGATGATCCAAAAAAGACAGAACACCTAATATCGCTTGATGGAGCTAAAGAAAGGCTTCAGCTTTTCAAAGCAAACTTACTGGAAGAAGGTTCTTTCTAAAGAAAGGCTTCAGCTTTTCAAAGCAAACTTACTGGAAGAAGGTTCTTTCGATTCGGTTGTTGATGGGTGCGAAGGTGTTTTTCATACAGCCTCTCCCGTTTATTCTCATGCCAATGACCCAGAGGTTCATCTCCTCCTCCTCCTACCAGATTTTTACTAATTAACAAATTGCATAATGAAGGTGTTTGTTAAGAATTAGACGCTTTAATTCTTTACTATCGGGAGTAATGCAATAGAAGAATATCAAATAAACTTGGTTACAGGATGACTACTTACTCTACACCTAAAAAAGTTTGATCCTAACCCCATTTATTTCCCTCTCTATAAATGTTGCCAATTATCATAATACTGAGTCAGAATAATAATTAGACTCTGCACGCTCATGCACGCTAAACAAGTGTTTTCTTTAATGATTATTAAATATTTTTGTTGAAAGGCATGGAATCTTTCAAAAATTTTTTTTGAACAATTTAATACTTTGAGTATCACATCGTAGACCCCCACCCCAACTCTATCTTCCTTATCAGTGAACCGTGGTCGGTCCCGTCTTCTGGCTTGTTTCTGACCCTTGTAGGGCCCCTTCGGCTAAGGCTTTATTGGAAAATTCTGCAAAATTTTTCAACTTGAGACTAAAAATTGAGCTTCTGAAAGTTAAATTATTCACTCTACTGTCCTGTTTTGTGTCTGTTTACTTGAGGGTGCTTCCTTGTTTTTAGACAGAACTACTTGAACCTGCATTGAAGGGAACACTTAATGTTCTCAAGTCATGTGCAAAGTCTCCATCTGTTAGACTGGTGGTTTTGACATCGTCTGCTGCTGCTGTTTTGATTAATGGAAAGCCTCTAACCCCTGACGTCGTGGTTGACGAGACTTGGTTTTCGGGTCCTAATTTTTGTAGGGAAACAAAGGTACGTGCACTAATATATATATATATATATAATTTTTTTTTTCATGGTCTTTTTTTGCAGGCTTAGAAATCGCCTTGAAGGTTGGCTATGGTGAATAGACATGTATTGACTTGCTGTTTTTCCTCTTTAGTTTCTTAAGAAGTGATGTAGGGACAACTCGCTGTCGTTTCTTTAATTGTGCTATTTACTTTGTCATTTTGATTGTAAGGGAGTATTTAGACTTTGGCTATTTGTTCCAAGGGTAGTAGTCGTTGGTATCGATTTTTGCAGATTGTATTGTTTATATCCCCCTCAGCTCTGCAGCTTGACTCTGAGGATTGATTCAACGTTATCAATTCTTGTTTGAGTTCTATTGCCGGTGTTTTTTTATTTTATTTTTTATCTGGACTTTCTGCGCCAAGAAGTTTATATACTCCAGGAAATCTGTCTCATGTAAAGACTTTACTGCTTTCAAATTACTCATAAAATAGCGATGATTCTGTAACTTATGCTCTCTTTACTTCTAGCAATGGTATGTGCTTTCGAAGACACTAGCCGAAGATGCTGCATGGAAATTTGTAAAAGAGAACGGTATTGACATGGTGGCAATCAACCCATCAGTAGTGATCGGTCCTCTGTTACAGCCAACGTTAAACACAAGTGCCAGACTAGTCTTGGACTTAACAAACGGTACTTGTTCTTTACTAATAATCATCATCAAGTTTTCTACTAAAGCATCACTGTCTCTGCTTCATTTCGACAACGTTTTCAATTCAACAATTACGTTGAGATACTTGTAACTATAGTCATCATAATTCTGCTCAACACATTAACCAATAATGAAACTTGTAATGTCCATGATAAAACAACTCTTAATTTTCTTTTGTCATTTTATCATTACATGCTGTGAAATAGTTTCTTGTTCTGATTGTTGCTTCACTTGTTTGTTTAATCAATTCAGGTGGACGAACATTTCCTAATTATAGCTTTGGATGGGTGAATGTAAGAGATGTCGCAGATGCGCATATTCGAGCATATGAGATCCCTTCGGCTAGAGGAAGACATATTTTGGTTGAGAGAGTTGCTAACTATTCAGAAATCGTTAAAATTTTACGCGAGCTCTACCCTACTCTCCAAGTTGCACAAAAGCAAGTTCCTTTTCTTTCTTAGTTCAAGTTTTATCATAAGGATATTGAATGCAATAAACAAACAATCGACTTTATCAACATAAAAGATCTCTGTGTCTCAAAACTCAAGAATATTTATTCGTTTTCTTTTTATCAATTTCGAAATGAATTTGGCAGGTGTGCAGACGACAGACCATTTATGCCAACCTATCAGGTGTCCAAGGAAAAGGCAAAGAGCTTGGGCATTGAGTACACTCCATTAGAAGTGAGCCTCAAAGAAACTGTGGAAAGCTTGAACGAAAAACAGTTGTTAGTTTCTGAGTCACACTAGCTAGTACACTCACGATGTCGAATTATTACCAGGAACCAGTTTGGTACTGCCGTAGGTTTTGGAAAATTTGTTGCTAGCTATATGCTGAAGAAAAAAGCAGTTGTGGTGTGAAACAGCCAAGTGCTTCGCAAAATTGTAAATATAATAAATTTGCTCTTAGCTCCGAAAACAGCATTGTAGTGTTTTGTACACTTTGTACCAATGGTGGCGCTTTGTGACCTCTTGACTGGGTTCAAATTATAAATTAACAAGAGATTAAACTCTTTCATTCTCCATGAGCTATAATTCTCTTGAATTAAAAGGAAAAAGGACATGCACAATTTTCAATACAAAGCTTTGAGCTGATAATACATGAGTCTAATCTAATTTCTTAATATATTGTTCTTGGGTTATTTGTGTTGTTCATTAACATTCTTGATTGCTTTGCTTGTTTAACCTTATTTTCTAGTTCATGAATGTTCATTTGATGTTAGACGAAATTTTACTCCAATGAGTATCATAAAATAATATTTTCCATAAAATAAAAACATAATTGTACGTTTTAATTTCAATTAGCGAATGAGGGCATAATATAACTTGTACTCAGTAAAAAATGGCTCCGCTCCGAAAAGAAAATTTAGTTAACAAAATTTCAGTGTAATTCATGACAAGCCTTTTGTTTAGCTCTGCTTCTTACATTAATTTTTATTTTGCTAATTGAGTGATATAGTAATGAAAATTATCTATTATCTAGTAAAGTTACTTGCTGCCGAAAAAAAAGTTCTTTTTTGTGAAGTGTATAGTTTATAGATTAAAAATGAAGTAAAATTAAATATTCTCCCTCCAAATTAAAAAAGTTTCGGACCACTAAAAAATATAAAATAATAATAATAATAATAATAATAAAAGATCATTTCGTGTTGAATTTTCTCCACTCTTGTAAGATAATTTCGTGTTGAACTCTCTCTACTCTTGTGTGGTGCTCGCAAGTTCTTACTTCGTGCTCATCAGAAAACGTCTAGTAACAATTTACATCAAAGCTTGGCGAAACACTTGAGATTAAAAGGGAGCTGCAAAAATTTGAAGGGGAAAAAAAAAAAAAAAAAAAAGGAAAAAAAGGTTCGAAATTCGAGAGAAGCAAAGAACAGACGGGAGAAGAAGGATGAGCAACGGGAGAAGAGGAAGTGGGAAGGTGGTGTGTGTAACCGGAGCATCCGGTTACATAGCGTCATGGCTCGTTAAGTTTCTTCTCCAACGTGGTTATACTGTCAAAGCCTCTGTTCGTGATCCAAGTCAGTACAGTTCTATTTCTCTTTCTTCATGTCTTGGCTTTTGTATATAAGTTACTGTATTGAATTTTGGATTCACAAACCAGATAATGCAATATTGGATATTAAGCTGGATTATGACTTTTGATTACTAGTAATGATCTCAATCTTTTATTTAGTTGGCATTGATAGTGTCCCGGAAATTATCAAGTGATTGATTAAATTAAGAATTGGGGAAATTTAATTTGTGTTTTTCCCTTGTCCACAGCTGATCCAAAAAGGACAGAACATCTAAATTCGTTTGATGGAGCTAAAGAAAGGCTTCAGCTTTTCAAAGCAAACTTACTGGAAGAAGGTTCTTTCGATTCCATTGTTGATGGGTGTGATGGTGTTTTCCATACGGCCTCTCCTGTTTATTTTGAAGTCCGGGACCCACAGGTTCATCTCCTTCTCCTCCTCCTACTAAATTTTTTCTACTCAACAAATTACATAATGAAGGTGTTGTTAAGAACTAGACGTTTTAATTCTGCGTAATACAATCGAAGAAGAGTAAGTAAACAAGTACACATGAGTTCTATAAACAAGCAATTGCCGTGCATGGATTCCAAGCTAGTAGCATGGGCCAAATCAATTAAAGCTTCTATGATGGTTTCATGAAAATAAACTTGCTCGGTGTACTAGCCATAATTGTCAAGTTAAGGTATTTTACCAAGCAAATTGCCATGCATGCTTTTCCTTTTGAGTGTGGAGGGTAAGTGAGAATAAGTTTTAATAATTTGACCCCGCCAAATATTTGAAATGTTCCGTGAAATTTACATCAAACCTCAAGGTTGATCAGCGTACGTGCCAACTCTGTATCAGAGCAATTATTAGGCTCTGGATGCTCAACATGTGTTTCCTTTTAGGGAAATTATAGTAAATATAATTTTTACGACAAAAATTGAAGTAAATTGTAAGGTTTTAAAATATTTTAAGTAAATAGCAAATTTACAGGCTAAATGGAAAATTTACTAGGTAAATAACAAATTTACTAGGTATATAACATATTTACAAGTGGTAAGTAATAATTTGCCTTGTAAATTTATTATTTACTGCTACTTACTTCAAATATTTTTAAAAACCTGCTATTTAAATTAATTATTTTCTGAAAACTGTTATATAATTCTTTCTCCCTTCCTTTTATGGTTGAGAACTATTTTTGTTGAAAGGTAGGGAATCTCTCAAAAAAATTTCGAGGAACTAATCTGTAACTGTTAAATATTTGCTTTGTGGAAAATTCTACAAAATTATTTGTACTTGAGACAAAAAAATTGAACTTTTTAAAGTTTAAAATTATTCATTATGTTGTCCTGTTTTGTACCTGTTTACTTGAGGGTGCTTCAATTTTTTCAGACAGAATTACTTGAACCTGCATTGAAGGGAACACTTAATGTTCTTAAGTCATGTGCAAAGTCCCCATCTGTTAGACGGGTGGTTTTGACATCGTCAACAGCTGCTGTTGTGGCTAATGGAAAGCCTCGAACCCAGACGTCGTGGTCGATGAGACTTGGTTTTCGGATCCAAATTTTTGTCGGGAAACAAGGTACATGCCCTACCTTTTTCTTCATGGTCTTTTCCAGACTGAGAAATGGCCTTGAAGGTTGGTGGATAGACGTGTGTTTTGACTTGTTGTTTACTTCTGTTGTAAATAGATGTGTCATTTGGATTGTAAGGGAGTACTTAGACTTTGGCTGTTTGTTCGAAGGTTGGTAGTCGTTTCAATCGATTTTTGCAGATCGTATTGTTTTTTTTTTTCCCCTCTCAGATCTGTAGCTTGATTAATGGAATTTCTCCGAGGATTGATTATACATTAACAGTTCCTCCTTGAGTTCCATTGTCGGTGTTATTTTATCTAGACTTCCCACGTCAAGAAGTTTATGTACTCTAGGAAATCTGACTAGTGTAAAAGACTTTACTGCTTTCAAACAGTTCATTTGTGTCTTTGTAAAATAGCAATGATTTTGTTACTTGTGCTCTCTCTTTACTTATAGCAATGGTACCTGCTTTCGAAGACACTAGCCGAGGATGCTGCATGGAAGTTCGTAAAAGAGAAGGGTATTGACATGGTGACAATCAACCCAGCAATGGTGATTGGTCCTCTGTTACAGCCTACGTTAAACAAAACTACTGAACGAGTCTTAAACTTAATAAATGGTCATTGTTCTTTCTTAAGAATCTTCATCGAGTTTTCTACTAAAGCATCACTCTTTCGGTTCCATTTCTACAACGTTTTCTATTCAACCATTAGGTTGAGATACTTGTAACTATAGAGTCATCACAATTCTGCTCAATGCATTGATCAATGATGAAACTATCAATGTCCATGATAAAAACAGCTCTGAGTTTTCTTGTCATTAATCTTTACATGATATGAGATACTTTCTTGTTCCATGAAGTACATGACTGTTTCTTCACTAGTTTCTTTTAATTAATTCAGGAGGACAAACATTTCGTAATTTTAGCATTGGATGGGTGAATGTCAGAGATGTCGCTGATGCGCATATTCGAGCTTATGAGATCCCCTCGGCTAGAGGAAGACATATTTTGTCTGAGAGAGTTGCTCACTATTCAGAAATCATTAGAATCTTACATGAGCTTTACCCTGCTCTCCAACTTCCACAAAAGCGAGTTCTTTTTCCTTCTTAGTTCAAGTTTTATCTCAAGGATATAGCGATAAACAAACAATCAACTTTATCAACATGTTCTTTTATGTGTTGAAGATTATTCATTCGGTTCCTTTTATCAACTTCGAAATGAATTTGGCAGGTGTGCAGATGACGAACCATTTATGCCAACTTATCAGATGTCCAAGGAAAAGGCAAAGAACTTGGGCATTGAGTACACTCCATTAGAAGTTGGCCTCAAGGAAATTGTGGAAAGCTTGAAGGAAAAACAGTTCTTTAGTTTCTGAGTCGCACTAGTAAGCTCACAAAGACGCATTATTTCTAAGGACCGGTCTGGTAATGCTGTAGATTTTGAAAACATTGTTTGCCAACCGAAGTTGTGGCGTAAAGCCGCTCAGTGATTGATAAAAATGAAATTTTAAAAGTGTCGTTAGTTCCAATTGGGAAAAAAACAGTACTATAGTGTTTGAATGATGGTGATGTGTGAACCCTTAACTGAGTTCGAATTGTAATTTGGTTTCTTCAAGAGAGAATATGACTTTGCATTTTAAAACTTGATGCAAAACAGAGAATGTTTTGAATATGAAAATGTTACCGAGTGAAAAATAGGTTTGAAATGGAAACAAGGGAAAGTTGATATTGAAAAAGTTGACTTTTCTTCATCCAATTTCTAAAATGAGATGGAAACTTAGGTCTAATCAAACATCATTTTCATCTCAATTCTAAAATGTTTGGGACCACTAACCAAACAGCCGTAAAAGATTGTCTCTCCACATATCTTTGGGACCACTAACCACAAAAAAAATAAAAATAAAAAATAAAAAATTATATATATATATATATATATATATCAAGTGGAACTACTACTATTCTTGTGTGGTGTCGCTAGTTCATTGCCCCTCAGAAAACATCTAAAACCAAGGGGTCAAACACGTGAGATTCAAAGGTAGCTGAAAAAGATGTTTAAAGAAAAACAAAAACAAAAAAAGACAAAACAAAAAAATAACAAATCAAAAAAGGGTGGGGTTCAAAATCCGGGAGGAGCAGAGAAGAGAGACGAGAAGAAGATGAGCAACGAGAGAGGAGGAAATGGGAAGGTGGTGTGTGTAACCGGAGCGTCCGGTTATATAGCTTCATGGCTCGTGAAGTTTCTTCTCCAACGTGGTTACACTGTCAAAGCCTCTGTTCGTGACCCAAGTCAGTCTGATTCACTCTCTCTCTCTTCTTTTTGCATATTTTTTCGTTGACTTTTGTGGGTTTAGCCTGTTTTTCATCAACTTTGTGAATAAGGTCCTGGCTTATCATTATGATTAGATTGTTTTTTTTTTTTAAGTAATTATATTGAGATAAGAAATATCAAGCTGGAATTTGAATTTTGAATCTAAGTTATTGTCAAAGCAACTAAGCCTATCACCTAGTTATTGTATAGTCACTGTAGCATATCCTTTCTTAATGGTCATTCTTTGCTTTTCCTTTTGTATCTTGTCTTCATTTGCATGTTGCATTGTATAAGATCAGTCCACGTGTATTTGGCTGATGCCTTAGTCCATTGCACAGATTGTACCACGTATATTTGGTTGATGCCCTCATCATTGTACATATTGTATATATAGTAATATAATTGCCTCAGAGTGTGAATCTGAGCATTTCCAAATCTCTCTCTCTCTCTGAATCTATTTTCTCTAATTTGGTATCAGAGCCGTCTTTCCCAGAGCTCTCTTCATTCCAAATGGAGTCTTCATCGCAATTTCCCAATCAAACCCAAAATGTAACAGAAAACCCACAAACGCCTACCCATAATCAAAACCCTACTGCTCATGCTCAGTTTCCCCAAATTCAAAATCTTACTCCTCAAATTCCAAACCCTATTCTTCAACCTCTACAACCTCCTCTCCCTCATCTTGGACAAAACCTCAACATTAAGCTGGATCGCGACAACTATCTTCTCTGGAAAAATCAGTTGTTGAACGTTATCATAGCAAATGGGTTGGAGGAGTTCATCGACGGCACAAGCCCATGTCCTTCCAAATTTCTTGATCTTCAACGACAGGAGCTCAATCCCCAATACTCTCACTGGCAGCGCTTGAATAGATTTATCATGAGCTGGTTGTATTCATCCCTTACTGAGGCCATGGCATCTCAGATAGTTGGCTACTCTACTGCCTACGAAATCTGGAATGCTCTCGAACGGAGATTTGCAGCTAACAATCGATCTCGTATCATAGAACTCAGAACTGAACTTCAAATGCTGAAGAAAGATGGTCTAACAACAGATGAGTATGTCTCTAAAAAGCAATCTCTTGTTGATAAGTTGGCATCTATTGGAGAACCTGTTTCACATGATGATCATTTAATCTATCTGTTGCAAGGATTAGGACCTGAGTATAATTCCCTTGTTGATTCAATTAGTGCAAGAGTAGACCAACCAAACATTGAGGAAATCCATAGCTTATTACTTAGTCATGATCTTCGCCAGCAAAGACAAACCTCTGTTGATCAAATCAACATCTCTCAATTGAATTTGAACACCCAAGTGAATCCTCTGGTTCAAGCCAATCTCACAAACTTCCAGCCTAACAATAATAGAAAACCACAGTTCTATAAGCCCACCCTTTCTCAGAACAGTACCCATAAATCATTTCCCAACAAATACTCTCAAAACTTTTCTGCCTACTCTTACAACACTCAACCTGGCATCCTTGGAAAACCTCAAGGATCACAAATCAAACATAAATGGTCTCCTAAACCAAACAACTTTGGAGGTCCTACCGAGAGGCTGCAGTGCCAAATTTGTACTAAATTTGGACATAGTGCTGCCGTTTGTTATCATAGACCCAACCTCAGTTATAATCCTCAAAACCAGATGACTAACTCATCAACAAGTTCACTGGCTGCTCACTTCGCTTCCTCTATGCTGGCTACTCCCTCTTTAGTGCATGATAATGCGTGGTATGTTGATTCAGGTGCCTCTCACCACCTTACCCCAGATGCTTCAACTTTGAGTGAACTCACACCTTTCCAAGGGGCAGAGCAGGTCATGGTTGGTAATGGTAAGAAGATTTGCATTTCACATGTTGGAAATTGCTTGTTACACACACACACTGGGCCATTAAAACTGAAAAATGTCTTGCACACTCCAGAAATTTCTAAGAAATTAATCAGTGTCAACAAATTATGTTTAGATAATAATGCCATTGTTGAATTTCATCCTCGCTTTTTCTTGGTGAAGGACAAACCTTCGAGGAAAACTCTACTCCAGGGTAATCTTGATCAAGGTCTTTACAAGGTTACTAGTCCTCCTGCCTCACCTCAATCCATCTTCGTGCTGTTCATCCACCATCTCTCCACTCTCAACCTTCAAGTATCTTCCTAGCTCAGAAAAATGATCCCAACCTGTGGCATGGTCGGTTGGGCCATCCTGCTTCTCGAGTGGTTTCTCAAGTCTTAAAATTATGTAATCTTCAAGGATCAAAGTCTAGTTTTGATTTTTGTAACTCTTGTCAGTTAGCAAAGAGTCATAGACTCCCATTTGTAAACTCTGATTCTAGAGCTTCTAGACCTTTTGAGCTTGTTCACTCGGATTTGTGGGGTCCTTCCCCTGTTAATTCCATTACTGGTGTTAAGTATTTTGTCTTATTCATTGATGATTTCTCACGCTTCTCTTGGATTTATCTGTTAAACACCAAAGATGAAACTTTTCCAACTTTTATCAAATTCAAGGCTATGGTTGAGACACAATTTAATTCAAAAATAACAACACTTCAAAGCGATTGGGGTGGTGAATACCGAACCGTCTCAAATTTCTTGTCCTCTCTTGGTGTTCTTCACAAGGTTGCTTGTCCCTACACCCCAGAACAAAATGGCCGTGTAGAAAGGAAAAATAGACATGTTGTTGAAATGGGCCTTACTTTGCTAGCTCATAGCTCTTCTCCATTTTCTTTGTGGCCATATGCTTTCCAAACTAGTGTTTATCTCATTAATCGTTTGCCAACCCCAGTCCTCCAAAATAAATCGCCCTATGAAACACTCTACCAGAGGCTACCTAATTACACATTTCTGAAAACATTTGGTTGTGCATGCTTCCCATTTCTTCGTCCTTTTAATCATAATAAAATGGAACTTAGATCCTCTGAATGTGTTTTCTTAGGATATAGTTCACAACATAAAGGTTACATGTGCTTACAACCTCAAACTGGTAGAATTTATATCTCAAGGCATGTTATCTTCAATGAGAATGCTTTTCCATTTTCTAAATTCTTGTCTTCCTCTTCCACTCCACATCATTCTTTAAATTCTTCTTCTTCCAACTCCCCTATTTTATCTTTTACATCCCCGCCACCTTCTACTTCATCTCCACCTCCACCCCCATCTCCTTCTCCCCTATCTTTCCTCCTTCCTCTTCTATTTCATCACCTTTCTCTCCCCCTAGGTCTCCTTCCACCAACTGTGCACTTGACACTGCTCACATTAATGGCTCCCCACATTCATCACGACAATGTATTTCCAATATTGTGGCTAATGCAGATTCTCAACCTGTTGCTGATCTTCCTGGTGCTCTTAAAGGTGTCTTCATTCCACCTTCTGCTTCCAATGTTCACACCATGTGTACTCGGTCTAAAGCAGGTATTTTTAAGCCTAAAGCCTTCGTTCTTTCAGCCTCTTCTCCAACATCAATGATAGAACCCAGGTCTGTGAAAGAAGCATTGGCTACATCTGAATGGCACTCCGCTATGCAACATGAAATTGCAGCCCTTCATAGAAACAACACATGGACATTAGTGCCTTCTCCCACCTCACAGAAAATCATTGGTTGTAAATGGGTTTATAAGCTCAAACTCAAAGCAGATGGAAGTGTTGAAAGACATAAGGCACGTCTTGTTGCAAAAGGCTTTCATCAAACGGAAGGTTTGGACTACAATGAGACATTTAGTCCAGTTGTTAAGCCAAATACTGTGCGAATTGTGCTTTGCTTAGCTCTTATGTCGAAATGGCCACTTAGACAATTGGATGTCCATAATGCCTTTCTGAATGGTGAACTTCAGGAGGAGGTCTATATGGAACAACCGCCTGGCTTTGTAATCAACTCTCATGTTCCTATGGTGTGCAAATTACATAAGGCTCTTTATGGCCTCAAACAGTCCCCACGGGCGTGGTTCACTAAGTTAAGCTCATGTTTACTCTCTTGGGGTTTCATTGCCTCTCGAGCTGATGCTTCACTGTTTTTCTTCTCTACTGGCTCTATTATCGTGCTTCTCTTAGTATATGTGGACGATATCATTCTCACGGGCAATAATCCTCAGTTCTTACATCGCCTAATTGGCAAGCTCAACTCTACCTTTGCTCTCAAAGATCTTGGCCCCCTTTCTTACTTTATAGGAGTTGAAGTTTCCACTACTGCCCAAGGTTTGCATCTCAGTCAATCCAAATACATCAAGGACCTTCTCTATCGTGCAGATATGATAGAATGTAAGCCTTATCACACTCCAATGTCTTCTGGGCCTACTCTATCCCTTTATGATGGTCAACCCCTTAGTGATCCATCACAGTATCGACGCATTGTGGGAGCTCTACAATATTGCACTCTGACTTGGCCAGATATCAATTTTGCAGTGAATAAAGTGTGTCAATTTATGCACTCTCCCACCTCCTCTCATTGGCAGGCTGTCAAGCGTATCTTGCGGTACCTTAAATCCACAATTACATATGGCATATCCTTTCAAAGCTCCTCAGACTTGTCCTTGACCTGCTATACAGATGCTGATTGGGCTGGTTGCCCGGATGATAGACGCAGTACTGTGGTTTCTGCATTTTTCTCGGCCCTAATCTAGTGTCTTGGACCTCTTCAAAACAAAAGGTTGTCTCCCGCTCAAGCACTGAATCTGAGTATCGTGCTCTTGCCACTGCTGCTTCTGAGCTTTCCTGGATTGAATCTTTGCTCGGTGAAATTAATGCTCCACTCTCTTCTCCACCACTTTTGTTGTGTGACAACCTCAGTACCACATATTTAGCAGCCAACCCTGTACTTCATGCTCGAACTAAGCACGTTGAAATTGACCACCATTTTATTCGTGATAAGGTGATGCAGCACCGTCTGGTTATTCAACATATACCTTCTGAAGAGCAACTAGCTGATGCCATGACAAAAGCTCTTCCCTCACAACGTTTCCTGACCCTTCGTTCCAAGCTCACTGTTCTTCCACGACCAATAAGCTTGAGGGGGGATGTCAAAGCAACTAAGCCTATCACCTAGTTATTGTATAGTCACTGTAGCATATCCTTTCTTAATGGTCATTCTTTGCTTTTCCTTTTGTATCTTGTCTTCATTTGCATGTTGCATTGTATAAGATCAGTCCACGTGTATTTGGCTGATGCCTTAGTCCATTGCACATATTGTACCACGTGTATTTGGTTGATGCCCTAGTCATTGTACATATTGTATATATAGTAATATAATTGCCTCAGAGTGTGAATCTGAGCATTTCCAAATCTCTCTCTCTCTGAATGTATTTTCTCTAATTGTTATGATCTCAACCTCTGATTTAGTTGTTGTGACTGTGTCCAGTAACTTGTCAAGTGGGTGATTTCTGTTTTTCTCTTGTCCACAGATGATCCAAAAAAGACAGAACACTTAACATCGCTTGATGGAGCTAAAGAAAGGCTTCAGCTTTTCAAAGCTAACTTACTGGAAGAAGGTTCTTTTGATTCGGTTGTTAATGGGTGTGATGGTGTTTTCCATACAGCCTCTCCCGTTTATTTTGATGTCAAGGACCCAGAGGTTTCATCTCCTCCTCCTACTAAATGTCTACTAATCAACAAGTTGCATAATATACGTGTTTGTTATGAATTAGACGCTTTAATTCTTTACTACGGCGAATAATAAGTAAACCAGTACACACGAGTCCTATAAACAAGCAATTGTCGTGCGTGGATTACCATAGTAGTCGAGATAAGGTATTTTACCAAGTAAATTGCCATGCAAGATTTTCCCTTTGAGTGTGCACGGAAGTGAGAAAAGTTTTTAACAATTTGGCCCCACCAAATAATTGAAATGTCCCGTGATATTTACATCAAACCTCAAGGTCAATCTATATGCGTGCTAACTTCGTGTCAGGACAATAATTAGGCTCTGCACGCTCAACAGGTGTTTCCTTTTATGGTTGAGAACTTTTTTTGTTGGTTGAAATGCAAGGAATCTTTCAAAAACTTTTCAAGGAACTTATCTATAGCCGTTAAATATTTACTTTTTTGACAAATAATTGAGTTTTTGAAAGTCAGATTATTCACAATGCTGTGCTATTTTGCATCTGTTCAATTAAGGGTGCTTCACTTTTTTCAGGCAGAAGTACTTGATCCTGCATTGAAGGGAACACTTAATGTTCTCAAGTCATGTGCAAAGTCCCCATCTGTCAGACGGGTGGTTTTGACATCGTCTATGGCTGCTGTTACGGCTAATGGAAAGCCTCGAACCCCTAATGTCGTGGTTGACGAGACTTGGTTTTCGGATCCAAATTTTTGTAAGGAAACAGAGGTACATGCACTATATTTTTGAAGGTTGACTATGCTAAGTAGACATGTTTTAACTTCTTGTTTTCCTCTTTTGTTTCTTACAAGTGGTGTAGGGACAACTGGCCATCGTTTCCTTAATTATGCTATTTAGTCCTTTTCTACTTTCTGCTGTCATTTTATTTGTAAGCGAGTATTTAGACTTCCGCTGTTTGTTTGAAGGGTCGTAGCCATTGCTATTGATTTTTGCAAATTGTATTGTTTTTTCCCTCTCAGCTGTGTAGCTTGATTAAATGGAATTTCTCAGAGGAATGATTCTACGTTATCAGTTAATGTTTTTTTTTTTTTTTTTTTTTTCCTCTGAAATTATCAGTTAATGTTTGAGTTCTATTGTCGGTGTTATTTTATCGAATTTCCACGTCAAGAAGTTTGTGTTCTCTAGGAAATCTGTCTACTGTACAAGGAATATACTGTTTTCAAACACTTCATTTGCATCTTTGTAAAATAATGATGATTTTGTTACTCTTGCTCTCTCTTTACTTGTAGCGATGGTATGTGCTTTCGAAGACTCTGGCCGAGGATGCTGCATGGAAGTTTGTAAAAGAGAAGGGTATTGACATGGTGACAATCAACCCGGCAATGGTGATTGGTCCTCTGTTACAGCCAACGTTAAACGCAACTGTTGAATTAATCCTGAACTTCATAAATGGTACTTGTTCTTTACTAATTAATAATAATCGTCATCGAGTTTTCGGCTAAAGCATCCTTGTCTCCACTTCATTTTGACAATGTTTTCTTTAATTAATTCAGGAGGACAAACATTTCCTAATCAGAGCTACGGATGGGTGAATGTAAGAGATGTCGCAGATGCACATATTCGAGCTTATGAGATCCTTTCAGCTAGAGGAAGACATATTTTGGCTGAGAGAGTTGCTCACTATTCAGAAATCACTAAAATCTTACGCGAGCTCTACCCTGCTCTCCAAGTTGCACATAAGCAAGTTCTTTTTCCTTGTTAGTTCAAGTTTTATCACAAGGATCTTTTCATGCAATAAACAAAACAATCAACTTTATCAGCATGTTCTTTTGTGTGTCTCGAACTCGAAGAATATTTTTATTCGATTCCTTTTATCTTAACTTTGAAATGAATTTCGCAGGTGTGCAGATGACGAGCTATTTATGCCAACCTATCAGGTGTCGAATGAAAAGGCAAAGAGCTTGGGCATTGAGTACATTCCATTAGAAGTTAGCCTCAAGGAAACCGTGGAAAGCTTAAAGGAAAAACATTTCTTTTAGTTTCTAAGTCGCACTAGTAAGCTCACAAAGTGGCAATATTACCAAGGACCAGTCTGGTAATGCTGTAGATTTCAAAAGAATTGTTGCTAGCTGTGCTGAAGTTGTGGCATAAAGCAACTCGGTGATTGTTAAATGTAATTTTAAAAATGTTGTTAGTTCCAAAAAGACCTTTAGTGTTTTATAAACTGTTGGTAAAACAATGGTGGTGATTTGTGAACCCTTTACTGGGTTTCGAATTGTTATTTGGTTTCTTCAAGATTCTATAAAGTACTCATGCACCATTTGTAAGTGCATCATTGATGCAGAGTTTCATCATTTTCTCCTGTCTCTTGGCTTGCAATTATCTTCAAGAACAGGTACGACAGAAGTAATTTTTTTTTTGTTTTTTTGTTTTTTTGTTTTTGGTTTGCCGACTTAATTGGAAAACAAGAAAAGCTTGATACTTCCTCTCTAATATCTCCACGTAATATAGCTGCATTCCTTTTCGTGAATCAGAATAAAGGACCTATTCCACAAAAAATATATTAATTGTTTGGAATTGTCTCCGTGACCTGTTCAATAAATGTAACTTTGTATTTAGATATATGTCAATAATAGATGATTTACATGTAACTCTAACCCTAATGTAACTTTTTGTAAAATATTTGGTACTATTTTTAAATTTATTAATACAAAAAACATGTATCACATAAAATGTTAATGATCCTGATATTACACGTTATTGGTCCATCCAATGGCAGAGGTAGAATTTTTTTTTTTTTTTTTCTCAGGATGTGAATTAAGTCAATGCAATTTTTTTTATTATTATTGTTATTTATTGTATTTTTTTTTTTCATAAATGAATTAAGCTTGCGTTTGGTTCGCCAGTTGGATATGAAATTTTTAAGTTGGAGTTGGTTGACTTTTCAAAAACTAATTATAAATTTTGTTAACTTTTCAGAAAAAGACAAAAACTGATATGAAAAAATACAGTTTAGTTGGAATTAAACTCAAACTCCAAACAAACCTTAATTTGTAAATAGAGTTTTATTTGATTTTAAAGTTTAGAGTCCAAAAAATTGTAAAATTATCTAATAACACAAACTAGTGAAGGTTTTTTCCAAAACTTATGCAAGTGTAATAATTAAAAGAATTTCATAATGACAAATAATGGATAAAGATTTAAAACATTTTGGTCATAATGGGAAAAACTATAGGAACTTACTGAAATCTTCAAAACTTAGGAGAATAAAAAAGAATTCGCCTATGTTTGATTTTCCATCTCTAACTTAAAAATTCAAACTCAGTTTTTATCTTTTTTTTTTTTTTGAAAAATTAACAAAAATTTTAATTCTTTTTTAAAAAATTAATTAATTTCAAACTAAAAATTTCAAGTCAGACAGAGGAACAAAGTTTTAAACAATCTAGGACCCTCGGCCTTGTCTCCCTCCACCCTCGGATTCATCACCCGACCAAATTGGCTGGCTAAAGGGTCCTTGTTCTATTATTTCAATAGCGAGAAAAAGATGTTATTTTTGTCAACGACAATATCATGTGGCAGCCATTAAATCATCAAATCTATAATTCACCGGGGTCTAAAGAGGAGAGACATTATTAGCAGGTACGCATTGGCGAAGGTATCAAGGATGAGCAGCGTGACCGGAGCAGCAGGGAAGGTGGTGTGCGTGACCGGAGCGTCCGGTTACATAGCATCGTGGATCGTCAAGTTTCTTCTCCAGCGCGGTTACACAGTCAGAGCCTCTGTTCGCGATCCAAGTCAGTATCTCGTTAACTCTCCATAGACCATGTTTAGGTGGTGATTTTGAAATGAGTACTTGGGGAGCTTATATAGCGGTATTTGTTACGCAGATGATCAAAAGAAAACAGCCCACTTAATTTCACTTGATGGAGCTAAGGAAAGGCTACAGCTGTTCAAGGCAAACTTACTGGAAGAAGGTTCCTTTGACTCTGCTATTGAAGGCTCTGAAGGTGTCTTTCACACCGCTTCTCCCTTCGTTTTTGATGTCAAGGACCCCGAGGTTCGTCTCCTACAACTTATTCGTGATTTAGTTGTTTTCATCTGTTATTAACAATTATTTAGGTTTCATAATTGAAAAGAATAGTATGAAACCAAATAACTCAAGTTTGGAGTAGTTTTCCATCGAGTCTTAATATAAGTTCGTGAAATTGGGACAAAAAATTGGTCTTTGAAAGTTAAATTATTCACTCGGCTGTCCTGTTTTGTATCTATTGACTTGAGGTGCTTCCCTGTTTTCAGGCAGAACTACTTGATCCTGCATTGAAGGGAACACTTAATGTTCTCAAGTCATGTGCAAAATCCCCTTCTGTTAGACGGGTGGTTTTGACATCGTCTACCGCTGCTGTTGTGGTTAATGGAAAGCCTCTAACCCCTGACGTCGTGGTCGATGAGACTTGGTTTTCGGATCCTAATTTTTGTAGGGAAACAGAGGTACGTGCACTATATTTTTCTTTCATTGTCTTTTCCAGGCTGAGAAATGGCCTTGAAGGTTAGCTATGGTAAATGGACATGTTTTCTGTTTTCTGCTGTCATTTTGATTACTAGGGAGTATTTAAATTTTGGTTGTGTGTTCGAAGGTTGACGGACGTTGCTATCGATTTTTGCAGATTGTATTGCTTGTTCCCTATCCGCTCTCATAGAATTTCATTGAGGATTGATTCAACGTTATCAATTCCTCTTTGAGTTCTTCTTTTATTTTATTATTTTTTTAAAAATCTAGATTCTTACATCAAGAAGTGTGTGTACTCTAGACAATCTGTCTCATGTAAAGAATTCACCGAATTCAAGCAGTTCATCTGCATCTTTCTAAAAGAGCGTTACTCATACAATAGTGATGATTTTGTTACTTTTTCTCTCTCTTTACTTGTAGCAATGGTACGTGCTTTCGAAGACGCTAGCCGAGGATGCTGCATGGAAGTTCGTAAAGGAGAAGAGTATTGACATGGTGACAATCAACCCAGCAATGGTGACTGGTCCTTTGTTACAGCCTACGTTAAACTCAAGTGCTGAAGTAATCTTGAACTTAATAAACGGTAGTTGTTTTTAGTAATAATCATTATCTAAGTTTTCTACTAAAGTTTTGTTCCATTTCTACTACGGATTTCTATTCAACAGTTAGGTTGAGATTCTTGTAATTAGTCATCAAAATTCTGCTCAATGCATTGATCAATGATGAAAACTTGCGCTATGTCCATGATGAAATAGCTCTTAATTTTCTTGTCACGCATCATTTTACATGATACGAAATACTCTCTTGTTCAATGAAGTAGATGACGGTTTCTTCGCTTGTTTCTTTAATTAAATCAAGAGGACGAACATTTCCTAATTTTAGCGTTGGATGGGTGGATGTCAGAGATGTCGCAGATGCACATATTCGAGCTTATGAGATCCCTTCAGCCAGAGGAAGACATATTTTGACCGAGAGAGTTGCTTACTTTTCAGAAATCACTAAAATCTTACGCGAGCTCTACCCTGCTCTCCAAGTTGCACATAAGCAAGTTTTCTTCCTTCTTAGTTCAAGTTTTATCTCAAGGATAACAAATGAACAAACAATCAACTTTATCAACATGTTATTTTATATGTCTTAAACTCAAGCATGTTTATATTTATTTATTTATATATATTTTTTTTATGAACTTTGAAATGAATTTGGCAGGTGTGCAGATGACGGACCATTGATGCCAAACTATCAGACGTCCGGGGAAAAGGCAAAGAGCTTGGGCATTGAGTACACTCCATTAGAAGTTAGCCTCAAGGAAACTGTGGAAAGCTTGAAGGAAAAACAGTTCTTTTAGTTTCTGAGTCACTCTAGTACCCTCACAAAGTTGCATTATTACTAAGGACCAGTTTGGAAATGCCGTAGATTTTGGAAGAATTATTGCTAGCTGTGTTGAAGCAAAAAGCAGCTGTGACGTAAAGCAGCTGTAATTTTAGGTGTGTTCTTAGTTCCAATAACAGAATTTTAAGTGTTTGTCCTGGGTTCATTTGTTATTTGGTTTCTTAAAGATTTTGAAGAAGTAATGTTTTGTAAAGTACTCATGTTATCAGTAAGTTCGTCACCCATACAAAGTAGTGTCGTTTTCTCCTTTCTCTTGGCTTGTGATTATCTTCAAGAATAGCTATATATATTTTTCATGTTGTTTAGTAGTGTTCAAAAAATATATATATATATATATATATATATATTTTGTGACTTACTGAAAAAACGACACAAAAACTTGATCCCACCAAGTCGGTGTTTAGTTAGTATGCTTGAGTTGGATAATTGGAGTAATTTTGATAGTTTTGAAATTTTGCGTATGGTTGTTTGAAGTAAATAAGTGTAAAGACTTGAAATGTATTCGAAAAAAAAATCAATATGAATTTTATTTCATTCGTTTCGAAATTCTATATAATTTATAAATAAAATTATTGATGTTATCTTCTAATATTAGGTTCATATTTACATTATTATCTTCCATGTTCACAAATATTAACGATATTAATATTAATTGTAATTTAGGAAGCTATACAAACTGATATGGATGTTCAATATTGTTGAACATTCATTGCTTTGTTACCAAACTGAATAACTAAAATCCATTACCAGAATATAATAATTGTAGTCAACAAAAGAAACTAAGATTTTTAAATGAATATGTACATAAATTTTAATAAATCACATAATATTGTATTGTAATTTGGTAAACTGAGATTTTACCATAAGATATTTAGGAAAACATTTACATTAATGTTTGAAATGCTTGAAATCCTGAAAAAACAAATTATAAAGACACAAACTAGATACTTCAAGCTTTTCAAGGAGTTATCAAGTGTCCAAAATGAGATTATACTCAAATTTAAATAAATCTTACAAGTTAAAATCCCACACCGACAAAATGATTAAATATTAAAATGTGACATAAGAGTAAAACATAATATATGTACATATTTATTAATGAAATGAGTTGGTATTAAGTGTATGATCAAATAATGCGAAAAAAAAACCCTAACTTTTTAAAGTTGAATCATAAGTTTTTAAATGGAGGTATATCAAGAGACTAAATGATCATAAGTACCTTAGCACAACTAAATTATCACTTAGGTATGGAATTGGGCCTTGGCCTTACAAGCCCAATACTAATGAGATTAGGATTGGGTCATAACTAATGAGATTGAGTTTTACAAATCCAATACTAGATGAAAGATATATACTTAGGTGACTTTTTGTCACATTGATTGATTAATTAATTAATTAAGAAATAAATAAATTAATATATAACAAAATGTAATTATGCTAAAAAATTTAATTAGTAGTTAATAAATTAATTAATAAATAATTAATATTATAATAGTTAATAAGTGATAATTAGCTATGTAAGTAAGATTATTATGTTGAGTAACTACACAATTATAATACGTGATTAATTAGAGATTAATTGATTAGTAATCATTGATAAATTGTTAATATAACTATGGATGATTAATTAGAGATTAATCAAATATTAATTATTAGAATAATCTAATTATTAATATGAAAATTAATAATTGATAATTATTATATGAGAAAGAATATTCAAGTAACATAATTAAATTATTAATGATATAATTATTAATTAGTTAATTAAAATTATGTAATTTAATATAATTACTCAATTAAATAAAGTAATAATTAACTACTACCTAATTAATTAATTAATTAACTAATCAATCGATCAATTGATTAATTAATCAATTAAATTAAATTAAGTAAAATTAAATTAATTAAATAATAATTTATAGGAATTTATTTAACACTTAATAATTAATATGAATTAATTGTTAAGGTTAATTATGATATAAGTAAATTAAGCTCACCTTAATTTATAAAATAAATGAATAAAATATTATAACTATGATTCTATCTAATAATGAGATATTATTAAATCAGGACAATTTCTTAAACTTACTTAGTAGGAGATACGACTTTGGAAGTTCAAGCACTTAAGACTAGTAAGTATAAATCTCACCTACAACATGGAATAAAATATTTTTCTTTGTTGATTTTCTACGTTTGCTATGATTTACATTGATGATGTGATATGTATATGAGTTATATATATTGTTTTGATTAAGCATTTGACATGCATAATTTTTTTTGCACTAATATAATCGACATGCCTCACAGATATTTATGCCATATTAATATATGCATAGTGACATGTAAATCTTCACATTGTTACAATTAATAAGAATGAGGCTGATGAAATATAAGAATAAGTGTCGTACCAACCTCCAATTAGTGAGAGGATATGATAAGAACGAAAGTTATAAGTTATGACCTTGGAGGTAGTTTGAGGGTCGCTTCCCCAACTCCCCATTGGTTGCACGCATATGAGTACGACATAGGGGTTCTTAAGTAGACAAGACATGTATATAATAAAACATAATTGAACACACATAGATCATAAGCATTTTGAATATTCATGTTGTCACGTGTGATTATATGAATTTATAAAATTGTGTTGTGAGGTATTGTTTGTACTTACCGAGCGAAAGTTCATACATGTGTGTTCGTGTTGTAGGTAACGCAGGTAGGCATCCCGTCACTTAGATATTTTCTGGACTGATAAAACTGTACGAAGGCGATGAAGGAAAGGAGTGGGATACAATCACGACTTAATTTCCGCATTTAGAATTCTTAAATTATTTTACATCGACTAAATGTATAACTATGTTTTAATATTTTGGTACTACTAAACTAGTAGGAGTACTTTACGAGAAAAAGACTTTAGAGTATTTCCTTTTAATTCACATGACGTTGTAGCTTTTTAAATATTATCTAAGTACGAATTTGATTAAGATATTTATTATTTAGAAATTTCAATTTCCTTATTTAAAATTTTAATTTATTAAACTCTTCAAGTACAAGTATAATCTGTATGAAAAAATATATATGTATTTTGGAACCTAATATAAATAAGTGTTAAGACTAAATGAATTAAGAATAAATAAGTTAGTTAACGGTCTGAAAAGTTGGGTCGTTACATTAAAGTTCTTGATTGTTTTGCTTGTTTTACCTTATTTTCTAGTTCATGAATGTTCATTTTGTGTTAGATGAAATTTTACTCCAATAAGTATCATAAAATAATATTTTTCCATAAAATAAAAACATAATTGTATGTTTTAATTTCAATTAGCGAACGAGGGCATAACATAACTTGTACTCAGTAAAAAGTGGCTCTATTCCGAAAAAAAAATTTTGTTAACTAACTTTCAGTGTAATTCATAACAAGCCTTTTGTTTAGCTCTGCGTCTTACATTAATTTTTATTTTGCTAATTGAGTGATAGAGTAATGAAAATTATCTATTATCTAGTAAAGTAACTTGCTACCGAAAAAAAGTTCTTTTTTTGTGAAGGGTATAGCTCATAGATTAAAAATGAAGTAAAATTAAATATTCTCCCTCCAAATTAAAAAAGTTTCGGACCACTAAAAAAATAAAAAAAAATAATAATAATAATAAAAAAGATCATTTCGTGTTGAATTTTCTCCACTCTTGTAAGATAATTTCGTGTTGGACTCTCTCTACTCTTGTGTGGTGCTCGCAAGTTCTTACTTCGTGCTCATCAGAAAACGTCTAGTAACAATTTACATCAAAGCTTGGCGAAACACTTGAGATTAAAAGGGAGCTGCAAAAATTTGAGGGGGAAAAAAAAAAAAAAAAAGGAAAAAAAAGGTTCGAAATTCGAGAGAAGCAAAGAACAGACGGGAGAAGAAGGATGAGCAACGGGAGAAGCGGAAGTGGGAAGGTGGTGTGTGTAACCGGAGCATCCGGTTACATAGCGTCTTGGCTCGTTAAGTTTCTTCTCCAACGTGGTTATACTGTCAAAGCCTCTGTTCGTGATCCAAGTCAGTACATAAAGTTCTATTTCTCTTTCTTCATGTCTTGGCTTTTGTATATAAGTTACTGTATTGAATTTTGGATTCACAAACCAGATAATGCAATATTGGATATTAAGCTGGATTATGACTTTTGATTACTAGTAATGATCTCAATCTTTTATTTAGTTGGCATTGATAGTGTCCCGGAAATTATCAAGTGATTGATTAAATTAAGAATTGGGGAAATTTAATTTGTGTTTTTCCCTTGTCCACAGCTGATCCAAAAAGGACAGAACATCTAAATTCGTTTGATGGAGCTAAAGAAAGGCTTCAGCTTTTCAAAGCAAACTTACTGGAAGAAGGTTCTTTCGATTCCATTGTTGATGGGTGTGATGGTGTTTTCCATACGGCCTCTCCTGTTCCTTTTGATGTCAAGGACCCACAGGTTCATCTCCTCCTCCCCCTCCCCCTCCTACTAAATTTTTCCTACTTAACAAATTACATAATGAAGGTGTTGTTAAGAATTAGACGTTTTAATTCTACGTAATACAATCGAAGAAGAGTAAGTAAACAAGTACACATGAGTTCTATAAACAAGCAATTGCCGTGCATGGATTCCAAGCTAGTAGCATGGGCCAAATCAATTAAAGCTTCTATGAAGGTTTCATGAAAATAAACTTGCTCGGTGTACTAGCCATAATTGTCAAGTTAAGGTATTTTACCAAGCAAATTGCCATGCAAGCTTTTCCTTTTGAGTGTGGAGGGTAAGTGAGAATAAGTTTTAATAATTTGACCCCGCCAAATATTTGAAATGTTCCGTGAAATTTACATCAAACCTCAAGGTTGATCAGCGTACGTGCCAACTCTGTATTAGAGCAATTATTAGGTTCTGGATGCTCAACAGGTATTTCCTTTTAGGGAAATTATAGTAAATATAATTTTTACGAAAAAAATTGAAGTAAATTGTAAGGTTTTTAAAATATTTTAAGTAAATAGCAAATTTACAGGCTAAATAAAAAATTTACTAGGTAAATAACAATTTACTAGGTATATAACATATTTACAGTGGTAAATAAATCACTTGCCTTGTAAATTTGTTATTCACTGCTATTTACTTCAATTATTTTAAAAAACCTGCTATTTAAATTAATTATTTTCTGAAAACTGTATATACTTCTTTCTCCCTCCTTTTGTGGTTGAGAACTATTTTTGTTGAAAGGTAGGGAATCTCCTCAAAAAAATTTCAGGAACTAATCTGTAACTGTTAATATTTACTTTATGGAAAATTTTACAAAATTATTTGTACTTGAGACAAAAAAATTGACTTTTCAAGTTTTAAAATTATTCATTATGTTGTCCTGTTTTGTACCTGTTTGCTTTGAGGGTGCTTCAAATTTTCAGACAGAAGTACTTGAACCTGCATTGAAGGGAACGCTTAATGTTCTCAAGTCATGTGCAAAGTCCCCATCTGTTAGACGGGTGGTTTTGACATCGTCTACAGCTGCTGTTTATGGTTAATGGAAGCCTCGAACCCAGACGTCGTGGTCGATGAGACTTGGTTTTCGGATCAAATTTTTGTCGGGAAATAAAGGTTACATGCCCTACTTGTTTCTTCATGGTCTTTTCCAGACTGAGAATGGCCTTGAAGGTTGGTGGATAGACGTGTGTTTTGACTTGTTGTTTACTTCTGTTGTTTCTCAAGAAGTGATTGTAAGGACAACTTTCCTGTCGTTTATTTAATTGTACTATTTCGTTCGTCATTTATCTTCTGCTGTCCATTTGGATTGTAAGGGACTATTTAGACTTTGGCTGTTTGTTCGAGGTTGGTAAACGTTTTAAATCGATTTTTGCAGATTGTATTGTTTTTTTTTTTTCCCCTCTCGGATCTGTAGCTTGATTAATGGAATTTCTCCGAGGATTGATTATACGTTAACAGTTCCTCTTTGAGTTCCATTGTTGGTGTTATTTTATCTAGACTTCCCACGCGAGTAGTTTATGTACTCTAGGAAATCTGACTAGTGTAAAAGACTTTACTGCTTTCAAACAGTTCATTTGCATCTTTGTAAAATAGTAATGATTTTGTTACTTTTGCTCTGTCCTTACTAATAGCAATGGTACGTGCTTTCGAAGACCACTAGCCGAGGATGCTGCATGGAAGTTTTGTAAAAGAGAAGGGTATTGACATGGTGACAATCAACCCAGCAATGGTGATTGGTCCTCTTTTACAGCCAACGTTAAACACATCCGTTGAAGTAATCCTGAATTTAATAAATGGTACTTGTTCTTTACTGATAATCTTCATCGAGTTTTCTACTGAAGCAACACTTTATCTGTTTCATATCTACAATGTTTTCTATTCAACAAAATCGGGTTGATATACTTGTTACTTATTTAGTCATCCTTAATTTTCGATACTCAATTATTGATCAATGGCTATCCATGACAGCTCTTAATTTTATTGACATTTTATCATTACATGTATTCTACTTTCTTGTTTCATGAAGTACATGATTGTTTTTTTATTGATTCAGGAGGACAAGCGTTTCCTAATCAGAGCTTCGGATGGGTGGATGTCAGAGACGTCGCAGATGCACATATTCGAGCTTATGAGATCCCTTCAGCTAGAGGAAGACATATTTTGTCTGAGAGGGTTGCTCACTACTCAGAAATCACTAAAATCTTACGCGAGCTCTACCCTGCTCTCCAAGTTGCACATAAGCAAGTTCTTTTTCCTTGTTAGTTCAAGTTTTATCACAAGGATCTTCCATGCAATAAACAAACAATCTACTTTATCAGCATGTTCTTTTATGTGTCTTGAACTCGAAGAATATTTTTATTCGATTCCTTTATCTTAACTTTGAAATGAATTTGGCAGGTGTGAGGATGACGAACCATTGATGCCAGCCTATCAGGAGTCGAAAGAAAAGGCAAAGAGCTTGGGCATTGAGTACACTCCAATAGAAGTTAGCCTCAAGGAAACTGTGGAAAGCTTGAAGGAAAAACAGTTCTTTTAGTTTCTGAGTCACTCTAGTGCCCTCACAAAGTTGCATTATTACCAAGGACCAGTTTGGAAATGCCGTAGATTTTGGAAGAATTATTGCTAGCTGTGTCGAAGCAAAAAGCAGCTGTGACGTAAAGCAGCTGTAATTTTAGGTGTGTTCTTAGTTCCAATAACAGAATTTTAAGTGTTTGTCCTGGGTGCATTTGTTATTTGGTTTCTCAAAATTTTTGAAGGAGTAATGTTTTGTAAATTACTCATGTTATCTGTAAGTTCGTCACCCATACAAAGTATTGTCGTTTTCTCCTATCTCTTGGCTTGTGATTATCTTCAAGAATATATATATATATATATTTGAACACTACTAAACAACATGAAAAATTTATATTATATATATATATTTTTGGTGACTTACTGAAAAAATGACAAAAGCTTGATCCTACCAAGTCAGTGTTTAGTTAGTCCGCTTGAGTTGAATAATTGGAGTAATTTTGATAGTTTTGAATTTTGCGTTTGGTCGTTTGAAGTAAATAAGTGTAAAGATTTGAAATGTATTCTAAAAAAAAAATCAAATGAATTTTATTTTATTCGTCTTGAAATTCTATAATTTATAAATAAAATTTTGATATTATCTTCTAATATTAGGTTCATATTTACATTATTATCTTCCATGTTCACGAATATTAACGATAATATTGATGATACTTTAGGGGGTGTTTGGTGTTTGAGTTTGAGTTAAGATTTATAAGTTTAAATAGTGATTTTGGTTGACTTTTTCAAAAAAGACAAAAAACTTTTGGGAAAAAAGACAAAAATTGAGTTGATGGTGGTGAGTTTAAACTCACCACCCAAACGGGCCCTTAATTTAATATTAATTGTAATTTAGGAAGCTATACATACAAATATGGATGTTCAATATTGTTGAACATTCATTGCTTTGTTACCGAACTTAATAACAATAGTCCATTACCTAAATATAATTGTAGTCAACAAAACAAACTAAGGTCTTGTTTGATATTTTAACTTAATTATAACTAAATTGTATTATTTCATTTTGGTTTTTTTTTTATTTTTTCTGAAAAATCGATAAAAATTATAACTAATTTTTGAAAAATCAATCAATTCCAACTTAAAAATTTATCTCTAAATGATAAATCAAACGCAAAGTAAAACAATGTTCTTTGTAAATTATATCAAAGGCTAAAGAAATAACCTTGACAAGAAAACATAATGAAATGGAAAATGATAAAAATAAAAAATAAAAAAAATAATATTGTCCAGTACAAAAGGTAAATGATACAAATATAATTCATGTCTCAAAGAGATCATACGTTTTTAAAAAAAAAATAAAAATAAAAATCAGATTTAAAAAATTAAATAGTAATAAAAAAGTCATCATTAAATATGTCAGCACTACAGTCAGTGCCAACTAAGAGTTAAGTAAAAATAAAAATAAAAAGAAATTATTGACAAAAGAAACAGGAGAAAAAATCTTAAAAGAAATTATCGTAGATCCATTGGGCACCATCTCTCTATAATATTTATCATATCAACTTTAAAATTAAAATTTTTTTCTCTTTTATTTTTAAAAAACTTAAATTTTAAAAATTTATAATTTTCTTATTTCAAATCAATAAAATGATTTTTATATCAAATTATTTATATCGACGAGACGAATAAGACAATATTCATTTCACATTTTTTTCAAACACATTTTAAATTTTTGTATTATTTTTTATATCACATAATTTTTTCAAAAATTTCCTCCTTAAACATGTATTTTCAACTTAATCTTTAAATAATATCTCCTGATGTCTTCTAAAGCGGACTCTAAATAAATGAATCTACACAAAAATCAAACATCAAAAGAATTAAAAATAAAGTAGATAGGTCACCCACCTAATTATGCGTGCTTTTTTAATATACATAATGATAGGTTTAAACATAGATATTGAACTACAATCGAGTTATATCTTAATTTTAGATAATTTCTTTGTGTAATATAATGTTATTTAAACGTTAATAAAATTAAGGGTCTATTTGGTGAAACGGTTTGAGTTGAAATTTTTAAATTTAAGTTGGTTAATTTTTAAAAACTAGTTATAATTTTTGTTGACTTTAAAAAAAAAAAAAAAAACTGAAATGAAAAAGTACAATTTAATTTGAATTGAACCGTTTCACCAAACAAATTATAAGTTTGTGATTGATTTATTTATTACAGATAAAATTTTTAAATTTTATAAAAATTAATTATAAATTTTATTAATTTTAAAAAAATTTAAATTTAAATTAACAAATACAATTTAAATAGAGTTAAAGCTAAATAACAAAGCCTAAATTATTATCCCCGCACCAATAGCGAGACAAAGATGTGTAATTATTGTAGTCAACAAAAATATCTCGTAGCAGAAGCAAGTAAGATATCATTTCGCCATGAAATCAACAAATATAAAGAAGCCACGTGGCAGTCCTGAGGGTCCACCATTATGGGATAGTAGCCGCCGAACCAAGGACAGAAAATGAGTCAGACAAAAACAGAGTTCACTGAAGCGGTTCTAAAGGGGAGAGACAGAGCAGAGCAAAGTCCGAAAGCAGCAGAGACAGAGAGTAGAGGGAAGAAGGGGTCAACTGATCAAGGATGAGCAACTTGACTGGAGTAGCAGGGAAGGTGGTGTGCGTGACCGGAGCTTCCGGTTACATCGCGTCGTGGCTCGTCAAGTTTCTCCTCCAGCGTGGTTACACCGTCAGAGCCTCCGTTCGCGATCCCAGTCAGTATCAAGCTAACTCTCTTTCTTCGACCGTTTTCGACTATCTCTCTTCGTTTTGAGCTTACCCATCTCAGTTTTTGTCGTTTGATTAAATGTTTCTCAGTTTTCATTGAAGCTCTTGATTTGTTTGTGTCCTTATGGGGACTCTCTTTCTTTTTTTTTTTTTTCAAAAAATGAACAAAAATTATTTCCTCGTTTCCAGTTCTGTGTATTATATTTAAATGATCTATATAGTAGCTTATTTTTTTGTCGAAAAATTTGGGAGAGGCATCGAGAGCTAATTATGTTGAAGTTGTAGAAGCATAATTTGGGGGCAGCTCGGCGGGTGGGAGGGGAGGAGTTTGGGTAGGCGCTCTCAGGTTTGAAACTGAAATTGTTTTCGTTTCTGTTTAATAAATGGGAGTCACAGGTCATCAGGTCTCATACCGTAATGGGAAAGAAAATGATGGCATAATTTGGTGATGGTGACTTGCAAAACTTGATACTGATTTCTAATGGGTGGTTATTGTCTTGTGCAAATTAGCCTTACAGATTATTTTTAGTTTTTATTAAGCTCTTGTTTAGTTGGTGGTGAATTTCAAATGAGTACTTGAGGAGCTAATGTAGCGGTGTTTGTTACGCAGATGACGAAAAGAAAACAGCCCACTTAACTTCACTTGATGGAGCTAAGGAAAGGCTCCAGCTGTTCAAAGCAAACTTACTGGAAGAAGGTTCCTTTGACTCTGCTATTGAAGGCTCTGAAGGTGTCTTTCACACCGCATCGCCCTTTTATCATGATGTTCCAAGACCCGGAGGTTCATCAGCTACAACTTACTTTTTGTTGTTCCGATTTTTGTTTGTAGATAGTAGTTGTTTTCTTTTGTGGTTAAGAATTATTTATGTTTGATAATTGAAAAGAATCATAGAGTTTGTAACCAATATCAGTTCCCTTGAGTAGTTCACTCTGATTCTCTGTTCTTTACACATGTTACATAAGCTGTTCTCCTCTCCTTTCAGGCCGAGTTACTTGAGCCAGCAATAAAGGGAACGCTTAATGTTCTAACTCGTGTTCAAAGTCCCCTTCTGTTAAACGGGTAGTTTTGACATCATCTATGGCTGCTGTTCTTAACAATGGAAAGCCTCGAACTCCCGATGTTGTAGTTGACGAAACCTGGTTTTCAGATCCAACCATTTGCAAGGAGTCAAAGGTTGGGACCTGTTTTGATTGTTAACTGTTTGTGTGTATCCTGTTAAATCTGTCTCATTTATCGACTTTACTGCCTTATTATGCTACTGTTACAGTTACTAACCAAGAGGAATTCATTCACCAGTTAACATTCTTTCCTGTCGTTGCTTCTAGTTATGGTACATGCTTTCGAAGACTTTGGCCGAGGAAGCTGCTTGGAAGTTTGTTAAGGAGAAGGGTATCGACATGGTCACAATCAACCCTTCAATGGTTATCGGTCCTCTGTTGCAGCCAACGCTAAACACAAGTGCTGCTGCAATTTTGAACTTAATAAACGGTGCTTATTATTTACTTATTATTTGTCAATCCCCGTTTATACCGACATATCTCCTTAATTGATCAATGGTGAAACTCGCTGTCTTGTTTTGTCCAAATTGCATTGATCTTTAATGGGATGTTGCACTTGTTTGATGGAGGTATATATATGTATATTATATAATAATTTTGTGTGTTTATTGTAGGTGCGGAAACGTTTCCAAATTTTAGTTTTGGATGGGTTAACGTCAAAGATGTCGCCCAATGCGCATGTTCTAGCGTATGAGGTCCCTTTCAGCTAGCGGAAGGTATTGTTTGGTTGAGAGAGTTTGCCATTACTCAGAAGTTGTGAGAATCTTACGTGTGCTCTTACCCCGCTTTACGCCTTCCAGAGAAGTAAGTTATTGTTTCCTTCTCATTTCAAGCATGTAACGAGTACTACCAAATTGCGATGATATTTTCTTTTTTTGCATGTTTATTGATCATGTCTTGTGCATCAAGTAATGGAAAATTTGAAATGAATATGGCAGGTGCGCAGACGACAAACCTTTCACGCCGACATATCAGGTGTCGAAGGAAAAGGCAAAGAGCTTGGGAATCGACTACATTCCGATAGAAGTCAGCCTCAAGGAAACTGTGGAGAGCTTGAAGGAAAAGCAGTTTGCCAATTTCTGATCAAAATGGCTATGAGCTCCCATAACCCATTCTCTTGTGCTTTTGAAATTGGTATTTTGTGTACACACGAGTCTCCAACTCTCTCTCTATCTCTCGGCTTGTTGCTGTGTTTTTCATGTCTAAATGGTGATTTCCTCTAATAACTCCGTAATATTATCTTGTATTATCACTTAGCATTGTAGATAAAGCTCAAAACTCCAAAATACGTCAGTTATACAATTATATTGCAAACATCACTTTAAGTGCTATGTGATATTGTTGTAATATAAAGGAAAAAATATAGGCTGCTAATTTGCATTTCTCATGTGTTTATGATTTATTTATTTAAGTTTATTTATTTTCTCTCAAACACTCATTCATTTTAGATTCTCATTTTAAAATGAAATTTTCCACTTTAATATAAGAGAAAGAGTTGTGACGGGTGAGCAGAAAAAAAAACTACAACAACTGAAAATGTTATCAATATCATATTATCTTAAACTTTTCTATCATTATACAAATGACCCCTCTATTAGTATTTTGTCAAAAAAACTGAATGAAAATTAAACACGTTTATAGTATGTGAGCTTTAAATAAGATTAAGGGCCTGTTTGGTGTTTGAGTTTGAGTTAAGATTTGTAAATTTAAATAGTGATTTTGGTTGACTTTTTCAGAAAAGACAAAAACTTTGGAGAAAAAGATAAAATTGAGTTGATGGTGGTGGTGAGTTTAAACTCACCACCCAAACAGGCCCTAAAATTACAATTAAACATTTTAAAGAAAAACTCTACTTTCAAAAATCTATAACGATGTTATATATCTTGATTAAAATACGGTTTACTTAAAAAATATAGCTGATGAGGTACAATTTTCCTCCAAAAAAAATGTTTAATTACGATGTTATTTATAAATAAAGCTCATGTGAGTAGTAGATCACCTAAGTTAGAGAAGTAGGGATTAGAAAGTAGGAAGAGATCCTTTCTCTTTATGTTATTTGATATAAAATCCCGTCAATAATCTCTTTATGTTATGAGAGATCAAAATTAAGGTATTTAGAAGGATTTGTAGTCTCTTCTGTAATATCCCTTTCTTACTCCTTCCCACCCATCTCTTTCCTTTCACTTTTCTCTCCTACCAAATACACTCTAAAAACGACATTGTATTAAAAACCTTCCCACCCATCTCTTTCCTGTCACTCTCTCTCCTACCAAATACACTCTAAAAAAACGACATTGTATTAAAAAACGACAAGAGGAAATAAATGATCAAGATTTCCCCGTCAAAGTTCACCAATTTTTTTGTCCTTCTCTCATCGTAAACTCTACGCTCTCTATTTTGTGGGGTCCTTCCGATTCAATGAGAGCATCAAGTCTCCAAACACATGAAGCCACGTGGCAATTGCGTGGGCCCACCCATGGCTGGGGTGGTTGCAAATGTAATGGACAAAATGAAGGTGGAAAATGCAGATGAGAGTTTATTGCCAAACAAGCTCTGAAACCGCAATAAAGCAGTCACATTCTCCGAAAGAAGCATAGAGAGAGAAGAAGAAGAAGAAGAAGAAGAAGAAGGGATCAAGGATGAGCAACGTGACCGGAGCAGCAGGGAAGGTGTTGTGCGTGACCGGAGCGTCCGGTTACATCGCGTCGTGGCTCGTCAAGTTCTTCTCCAGCGCGGTTACACCGTCAAAGCCTCCGTTCGCGATCCCAGTGAGTATCAAGCTAACTCTCTTTCTCTCTCCTTTTCTCATTGTACGAATGTGGTCCTCTTTGATGATTCTGTCTCGCCACTTACCCTTCTTTTTGAGCTTTACCCATTTCAGGTCGTGTCCTCTGATTAAATGTTATTGTTCAAGCTTTTTGATAGGGTCTGTGAAATTTTGGATTCTGGGACTTACATTATCCTTCTGAATGCATTTTGGTGAATTTGGGTTTAAGTAAAATGATTAAAAAAAAAAAATCATTGTGCATTTTCATTCTGATAGTGTTTTTTGTAAGTGAAACTACAGCTAATTGGGTTGTGTTTCTTGCATAGATGACCAAAAGAAAACAGCCCACTTAACTTCAATGGATGGGGCTGAGAAAAGGCTCCATCTGTTCAAAGCAGATTTACTGGATGAGGGATCCTTTGATTCTGCTATTGAAGGCTGTGATGGTGTCTTTCACACTGCATCTCCCTTTTATCATGATGTCAAAGACCCACAGGTTTTCATCTCCAATTCTCTCTCTCTTTCTCTCTATCTTTTTAAATTGTATATGAACTTTATAGTGTTTAGGTAATTCGTTATGTGGGTGATAATTTTGTTGATGATGGCAAAGAATCATTTATAAACGTCGTTTATAAATGATGGCAAACAATGATGGCAAAGAATCATTGTATAATAGAATCTGCGGAAGTCGGAGCCACATCTACAAAAGAATCAATCTATATCTTTCCCAAAAAACCTTGTATCTATCTATTAAACGTCGTTTGGGTGATCTCCAAGCATACAATCTAATAAGCATCACCTGCTTCCCTAGTAAATGTTTGGTAGTGGATATAGATTCCCAGCTAGGAAAAAATTTTAGAGATTGTTAATGGCAGCTATGTGTATAGTTTTCAATATGATCCATTGCAAAAACTCTACAGAACTTAGAGAAATAAAATTAGACCTCGCTGGGGCTAGCTCATCAGATGGGGTGATGGGGTTGGGGTTCAGGCTCTTAGGTCATAGGTTCGAAACTTGAGAAGTTTTCTTTCAAATTAGTAAAGCGAATTTCCATGCGGTCCCATACCAAAATGCAAACAAAAAAGGAAGAAAAAAAATAAGTTCCTCTCTTTGTGCGTGTGTGTTTGTGATAGGACCAAGATAAAAGAGAGATGATCTTTTAGATAGTAGAGACAGAATCAAGTAGAGATTAGAACCACTAGGGAGGTAGAAGTAGAAACGAAGGAGAGAAGGAAAACCACTAAAATATAAATCAGAGGATTCCAAAGAAGAATAAGAATTCAAGAGGAATCAAACTAGAAATCACGATATTCATTAATCAATCAACTCTCTGTAACATTACAATCACAAAGTTATTTGTACAGAGTTACAACAATATGATAACTTAACTAAGTATTCTTGAAAATCCTAAGAGATAAACATAATCCTAAAATCAAAATTAAATAATCCAAATGGAGAACTATACAAATTTAATTTCAAAATTCTAATTTTATTTCTTTATTGGTCTGATTACAAAGTTAAATTATCACTTTGCTGTGCTGTTTTTATATATCAATTACTAAAGCTGGTTCCACCTTTTCAGGCAGAGTTACTTGATCCTGCGGTGAAGGGAACACTAAATGTTCTTAATTCCTGTGCAAAGTCTCCATCTGTTAAACGGGTGGTTTTGACATCTTCCATAGCTGCAGTTGCATATAATGGAAAGCCCCGCACTCCAGATGTGATAGTTGATGAGACCTGGTTTTCAAATCCAGATATCTGCAGGGAAGTACAGGTATGTGTGCGATATTCATCTTTGTTGTCTTTTCAAACTTGGAAATGGTGGTGCGGGTTGAATTGTCATGACGCTTAAGGCAATGTAGTACAATGAACAAGTTTGCATTTTCTGTTACCCATGGAAATCTCTCTTTTTAGGGCCTTCACTCAATTATTTTAATCCACTAACAGTACAGAAATTTGTTTCTACTGTAGTGAGCTTTGCTTGTACAAGACTAACGTTTTTCGTGGCTTTCTTTCCTCTCTTTCCTTCTAGCAATGGTATGTGCTCTCGAAGACTTTGGCTGAGGAGGCTGCTTGGAAGTTTGTAAAAGACAAGGGTATTGACATGGTTACAATCAACCCGGCAATGGTGATTGGTCCGCTGTTACAGCCAACGCTAAACACAAGTGCTGCTGCCATTTCGAACTTAATAAATGGTACTTGCTCTTTGCTTATCATCAACAAAGTTTGTAGGATCTGCTTCCTTCATGAATGATGAAACTTTTATTGTTATTTTGTTTCATCGATCTTAATGAGATAGCATAACAAAACATCTTCTGATTTTCTGGAGATCTCTTCTTGCAAGATGGGAAGTGCATGACTGTTTCTTCACCTGTTTGTTCAATGCAGGAGCACAAACGTTTCTGAATTTTACTCTTGGATGGGTCAATGTCAAAGATGTCGCCAATGCTCATATTTTGGCTTATGAGGTCCCTTCAGCTAATGGAAGATATTGTTTGGTTGAAAGCATTGCTCACTACTCGGAAGTTGTAAGAATCCTGCGTGAGCTCTACCCATCTGCACCACTTCCTGAGAAGTAAGTTCCATCGTTTTTTGGAAATTTTATCATACAATTCTTTAGTGCAATCAACAAACGGTCGGAATAAGCTATGTATACATCCCAATGCAACCCAATTTTAGCCATGGGATGACAAAAAAAAACGATGTGAACTGTCGAACTTTTTCAATGGCTGAGATCGGTTTTCTTTACTTATTTATTCCATCATCTAGTGGCTGAAATTTGGACTTCATGATGCATCTCAAATGTTTGGGATGTACCATAGTTTTCACACAAACAGTCGGCTTCATTAGGTGTTCTTTTATGGTTTTTCACTTCTTTTTGAGGGATCCAATAATAATCTTTAATTTGTATCGACTTTGAAATGAAATGGGCAGGTGTGCAGACGATAAACCATTTATGCCAACCTACCAGGTGTCCAAGGAAAAGGCAAAGAGCTTGGGTATGACTACACTCCATTGAAAACCAGCCTCCAGGAAACCGTGGAAAGCTTGAAGGAGAAGCAGTTTGTCAGTTTCTGAGTTGCTGTGTTTGTCAATGGTCATGAAACCTTCTCTCATCAGCTTTTTTGAATTAGTATTTTGTGGGCACAGGAGTATCAATATCTCTGTCTCTCAGCTTGTTGCTCTGTCTTTTTGCATACGTTTCGGTACTCAAAAACGGTAGCGTTTTATGCTAGAATAAAGCACAGGTGAAACATTGTTTTGGTGTGAAATGGAGTTGCAAAGTTGCGTCTCGGAAAGTAGCCATTCCACTTCATTTTAGCTTTTGTAAAATGGATAAGTATTTAAATTCTCTTCTTTTGATGGAATCTTTTGAGAGCTTTTTAGTTTTGAAGATGCAATTGGGAAATCAACAGCATGACTACATAGAAATATTCTATTTGATTAAATACTCGATTTTTTCACTTTTTAAAATTACTTCAACTTAATTACTATAATTATTACAATTATCTTTATCATTATCATAACTTTTAGGTTCGACGATCTTAGCTTTTTAGCTATCCGTTTTTCACTTATAACAATAACATGTGTCGTTTCTCTACTTTTTCAATCGAAACATGTCGTTTTCATTTTACTAGGTTGCTGGAGTTCTGTTAATGAACGACATGTTCTCTTTGAAGAGCTCTGCAGACAACCAGAATTGCCCCTCTTGTTCACATACTGGATCTTCTTGGGATCGTTAGTAAACGACATGTCGTTTCTTAAAATCTTTTTAGGCGGACTAGGATTTGGGAACGTTTCACTTTTTACCCTCGTATGTTTGCTTGCTTGTTCGTCGTCTTTTTTTTTTTTTTTTTTTTTTACTTTTTATTTTTTATTTCCTTTGAACGGTTTTGCTGAGAAGCAGTGTCATTACCAAATCACACGAAAGGGCTCAAAAGTAGTAGGGAAAAGCTTAAGTCAAGATTATAGCAGATAAACCAGGATTTTATTACAGAAAATTTGAAGCCAACAACTAAGCAGAATCTACAGCCAAAAAAAAAAAACTCCAAAATCGCAATTGCAATTCATTGCCCTCGCTTGCAATCTGCGCCGCATTTTTCTTTTTCTTGTTCCATTTGCTCTTGAGATTAGAACCCGAAATCTAAATTCAAGCACTGAAGTCCTCAGCACTTGGCTAAAAGTTTTTGCTTGTCTTGGAAGGCACCAAATTCAAGACTGCTCTACTATGCTGCTTGAGAGAAACACACGAGTTGCCGATATCTTGTAAAGGTAACCTCTCCAAGGTTTTTCTTCTTCTCACGTCAATTGAAGCCTCTTTTTGCTTGCTACTACAGCTACTTTGATTGTAATCGGCATGATGAACATGACGATCATGATGATTCTCCTTCAAGCGACAAACCAACACCCTCTTCTCCATTTCGCGTTGTCCATCAACGGAGATCCGCGGTGATAGTTTCTCCCTTGTTTCATTGGTTTTCTCTTCCTTCTTCAACCATTCAAGCTCTTTTCGGAGGAAGTACATTTGTGCTTCTAGTTGATTCGCTCTGTTTTCGGACAAGATTGCCTTTTGCCTCCATTCTTGAACCTAAACCAAGAAACAACCTTCAAGGGTCAACATATGCAAAACATAACAAAGATAGTGATAATCATACATGAGATTCTAACATAGAATTTAAAGTGTAAAATCTTACAGAAGAGTGCAGTGATTGCATTTGGTAATCATAATCAAAGGCTCGATCTTCCCAGAAGTCGCGAGAAGCCTGCAATTCTTCCATTTCTTCCCTCACTTGTCTCAACATCTCTTGCATCTGAGACCACTGCTCTGTCTCAGCTCGAACTTGCTCCATAATTCTTCTCACTATCGCCTTACAACGTCCCGAGCACACTTTCTCTTCATTCTCCTTCATAACCAAAAAAATTTAAAATGGATAGAAAGAGGTTAGTGACAAATCAACAAAAACATGCATGAACAACGAGAGACCAAACAAAAGTGATCGACTTCTTTCGCATTAAAATTTTTACCTTGTGGGGTTGTTGTATTGGCGACGACGCGGTGAATTCGATTCTTTGAGAAGTAGAGGCAGAACTTACAACTGAACTATTGGCTGTAGAGAGCATTGAACCACACTCCTCCTTCATTCTCTCTAATAGCATCCCATTTGACAATCCTTCCATTTTCCTTCTCAGAATCTCCACCTGCAATTTGAAACACCCTTTTAGAACAACTTTAAAGCTTTTTTTTTTTTTTTTTTTAAGGAACAAATGTTAAACTCCTCATAATTTGTTTTAAAGAGTAGAGTTGTGACACTTACATTGGAGTCATCACTTGAAAACGAGCTCTCATTGAGTTTCGGTTTTGTTTCGACAGACAAACTGATTTCGGCCATCTCTCGGATCTTCTTAACGCAAATCTCTTCTGATGTTCCCGATCTGAACATCTTCAGCTCTCTCTGAAGACGTGCCGCTTGTTTATCAAAATTATGACATCTTCTCGCCCTTAAATTCTTGACTTCCAAGTTCCTCCTCAACTTCTCTAGTTTCTCTGTCAATTGTTGAATCTCTTTTTCCAATTCCACGTTCACATTGTTACCTTCGCATATTTTCTTTCTCTCCTGAAAAAAAAGAGAGAGAGAGAGAGAGAGAGAAAAATCAACAAATAATCAGAATAAAAGTTCAAACACTAGAATTTTCTCAACAATCAAACATGACTACCATAAATGATCGTCCCAAGTACATAACATAACTAATATACGTCTACTAATAACTAGACTACCAGTCTGTTCATGTTAAGTTCAGAGTTGGGTTTTCTCAGAGATGAAAAACTCCTTCCATTTTCCCGGGAGACAAACGAGTAAAAAAGAGAGATTAGAGACGAACTACTAACGGAAACAAGAGAGTGAACAGCGGATTTGAGAGTTCTCTCCAACTTAACCCTGGTCCTCTCAAGCTTCTTGACCGCAATCTCCTTCTCCATCCTCAGCAGATTACACTCGGCCCTCAACATCTCCGCTTGGAACCTCCATTTCTCCTCCTCCAACGCCGCCATTTTACGATCACCACCACCTCCTCCACAAACCATCACCTCACTTTCTCTCTCCTCAACTCTCTCTCTCCTCCCCTCATCCCCGCACGAGTCGTTTCCCAGCACCACTATCGGAACGCTCGCCGGTGCAAACACTCCCTCTTGGCCGAACAGCGTCTGCAGCTTCCCCTTCCGGTCCTTTCGAGACGAGGGGGTGGTTGATTTTCCGGAAAAGTTCGAGGCGGGTTTTCCGGGAAAGTTCTTGTTGACTTTCCGGCGTGGCCTGCGCGGCAGGTGGAGGATTCTCGGTGTCGGCGGCGGTGGTGGGTACTGCCATTTCGGCCTCCTCGCCGCGGCTATGGCTCCGAGCGTCACTGACATGTTTGAAAATGAAAACTTTGAAAATTTTGTTATTTTTATTGGATTTTGAAAGAGAAAGAGAGAGAAAAACTAGTGGCCTCGTTAGTGTTTCATTGAGACAGAGAAAGCTTCTGCTTGTTTGGGTCTTTTGTAAGGAGCTGATAACGAAGAGAAAGTGAGTAGGAGAGAGAGAAGACAGAGAGAGAGAGACAGAAACATGGTCAGAGAGAGAGAGAGAGAGAGCGTGCAACATCGTTAAGAGCAAGAACAGGGATTTCAAATGAAAGCTGTCTGTTTGTGGGTTTTTTTTTTTTTTTTTTTTTTTTTTTTTTTTTTTAATTTCACTTTAATTTTTTGGTTATTTATTGCATGGGAATTTGAAAAGGATTTTACTTTTGGATTAGTTAAATGTTTTTTTGTTCCTAGTAGTGTTATGACGGGTTAATCCTTGTGTGGGTATTAATTGAGGTGGCCACTAGGGCACTATCAAATCCCAGTTGGGACCAAAACGACAATTGCAATTAATAATTACCGTAGGATTTCTTTTCATTATTTATTCATTTGTGCAAACATGAGATTTGCATATTAATCTTGTCACCTGTAAAGAATTAACATGGAATTATATCCATAATTTAGTATTGAAGTAGCAAACCTAACCCATTGTCCTATAGTCTACCAAATTAATCATGAAACGATTTAAAACATAAACAATAAAGAACGGAATCATACACATAGCTAAGTGGTAGCATAGCAAATCTAACTCCTATATATTCTAGTCTACTAAATTATTTATAATAATAATAAAAAAAGACCTTAACCATTAAAATCTTTCAAGTTCAAGAGATAAAAGTAAGATCTAGAAGAGAAATAAACATATAATAAAAATATATATGAATATGAATACTTTCGAAGTTACCTGCCCCCTGTGCAATGTAAACTACACAAATAGTCACTTAAATTTTTAAACAATTTCTTTGATAGGACCTCATATTTAGGTGAGAGAACTGTTATTTTAATTATTAGATTAAATTTTTAATGACATGATTTATGATTGGAGCAATTTTGTATAGTATGATGTAAATTTTAGGGTAAATACTCATAAATAGACCGCTAAAAATTTAATGTAACAATAAAAATAAAACAATAGCTTTTTATCAACATTATAAAACAAGAGGTACTATCTTAGAACGATCCATATTTTTAAATTGATTGTAGAAGCTCTACTTTAGTAAACAGATGCTAAATTGAATAAAATATTCAAAAACGTGATTTAGTAGAACTGTAAGCAAAAAATAAAAGGATTCAATCCAATCGAATTGAATCTCAATCCCTCAAATCTCACACTAAGTATGTCTCACAGGTGGGACGTCCACTACTTAGCGAGTATCCAAACTCAGAAACAAAACCCATGCGACAAACCATACGACACATTACTTACTGATTTTTTTTTAATTAAAAAGAAAAGAGAAAAAGAGAGAAATTATTATTTGGTCTAACAAGTTGTGAGTAATAATAAATGTTCAAAGGAAAATCACACAAACCAAGAGAGAGGAGTGTCATTGTCCATTTGGAGTTTCACATCACCAGTCACACCATCAGGGAAATGATTAATCAATGACTCGGTCCGTGCCGTTGAAGCTCAAGTGTTTCTTTATTTATCTATTATTATTATATTATATTATTATTAATTTATTATAATAAATGGAATTCGGAACGGATTCGTCGTGAGTTTGTTTCTCTCATTCATTTTCTTATGCTGACAAACTCGTTCTTCTTCTTCTTCACCTTCTTCTTTCTCTCTCAACAGTTCTGCTCTCTTTCTCTCTCAACAGTTCTGTTCTCTCTCTCTCTCTCTTTCTCTCTCTCATTCAGTCACTGGGATTCTCTCGGTCTTCACATATTTTTAAAATAATATTAATTATTATATATATATTTTTTTTAAAGAATCATTTTTAATGAAAAACAAAACCCAAAAAAGCTTTTGTTGGAAATATTAAACTTTGGATTTTTTTTTTTTCTTTTCTTTTCTTTGGGTTTCATCTTTCATGAGACGACAATGGCCCTAGTGGAGTGAGACATACACCGTGTTTGAATCAAACCTCAAGTGGGGACACTTCTGACTTACCCCCAAACTGGAAGTCATTGGCTGAGACGCATTAATACTTAAACACCAACCAAACGCTGCCTTACTTTTTGTATTGGCAATAAACAATGCCTCCATGAGTAACCAAAAAATTAAAAATAAAAGAACTCCAATTGTGGAAATTTTATTTGGAAAGTTTGGACAATACTGTTGTTTTGCTGTCTCTATACATATTGGTGTAATCAAAATTCAGGACCTTCACTTCTACCTTATTTTTGGCAATTTAATAAATTCTACTATGAACTTTTGAAGGCCAAAAAAGAGTCATTTTGAACTGAAAGTTAGCTTATAGCAGTTGAACAAACTCCATTATGTAATAAATGGTTTGATTATATACAAGTGACCAGTCCTTTGATTGTGCTATTGTTTTACACCAAGATTGTATTGCAAAAAAATTTACATTTTTTAAGGTGAAAAAAAACAGTACAAGCTATTTCAAGATAATGTATTATCAAACTATCTGCCAAGTTGCTGTTGATTACTTTAACAAGCTTTTATCATAATAATTTGTGGTTGTCCTTTGAGTTTTTGAATATTTATAAGGGGGAAAAAAAAGGAAAAGAAAACCCTAATGTAACTAAGAATTGATGGAGTTAGGAATTCTTATCAACACGGCTGGCTAACGATTAATATCGTTATATGGACTTTTATAGTTTTATTGTCTATTGAACTTTTAAATTTTTAACTGAGATTATACAACAATATAGCTTTTATTTTAATGGGGACTTTGTGTGTACTACTATAAAACAAATAAATATTTATTTAGGTTTTTTTTTAAAACAAAAAAAAATTAAGTGGGGACTTGAGCCCACCGGGCATATATCAGCCTCGTACCTAGATTTAAGCATATGCATAAATTCATGAAAAACCTTATTAATTATGAATTAATAAAATGTGATTTTGTATGTGAAACTTTAAATGTTCATGCAATTTGAGTCTCGAAATTCCATAATTTTTACCGTTGCCGTTGACAAATTTACTATTCTAAATTTAGACATAACAAAATTAAGCAACCTCCACACAAGAAAATTTTACCGTTGTAAGGTGACAAGTTAGCAAGTAGTTCTCTAATTTGAAAATTAAACAAAAAATTAATCAAACGACCTCAAGTTCCAAGACTATAGTACTAGTTATTTACTCGTAAAAACATACTTTGTAACGTGGGAAGAAGAGGGTATATTTTGGACGTGGAGGAATCCAAGTCAAGTCAAAATGACACCAAAAAATAAAAACATTAAAAAGCAAAATGAACAGTGTTAGTTGAAAAGGAAAGGACAGCTTTGTCGTATATGGCAGACTTGATGTGTTTGTCCTCTTTATGTGTTTCTCCCTGTCACAAGATGGACCTCACCTGAGGTTTTGCATTGGCGTTTCTCATTTCTCCTTGCCAATTCAAAGATATTTGCATAACAACTCTTACATTTTATGTCCCCAAATTATTTGGAATATATTTTTTGAAAAAGAATTATGTCAACAAATGTATTTTTGTATTCTCAATGAGTGTCGTTATTTTTAATCGTTAAATAAACTTTCAACGTTATAATCTGTCAGTGTCAATAATAAAAATTTACACCATACGTTATAAAATTATTTTCGATCATAATTAGTATCTATCAGTAAAACAAAAGTACAATTTCTGTCATAAATTTTACCACATCTTTTTAATAAATATACTTTCATGCGAAATAAGCGGATTTGATTGAATTAAATTATCATACCAACTTCATAGAATAAAAAGGACCAAAATGATTAATTAGTAAACGAAGAAGAAAGTGAAAATGTGTGTTCATCTCAAGGGAAAAAAAATGTAGCGGCGGTCTAGTTTTTAGGTTATCAATTTAAAAATAGGAGGTGTATATCCAAGTAAAAAAGAATCTTTCCCGTATCCAACCATTTAGCCATGATTTAAATAAGTTCAAAAAATATATTATCCAACTCTTACATAATCCAACCAACCATATGTATTTGGTGTGTGTGTGTATGTGTGATTTGAAGTAAGTTAAAAAGAGACTTGTGATACTTGAAGTTTGAACTCAATTATATTTATTCGTCCATTTCCTATCATGTTTACAAAGCACGTACTTTAGGTTCATCAGGAACCGAAAAAGGACAAGCCTTGTTTATGTCCCTTCTCTGGCCAAAAATAGAGAAAAGAAAACAAACAAGATCTCTATTTGTCTATCGAGTTTTTCAAACTCGTATCCGTATTTTGGAGCCCAAACAAACATATATATATATATATATATGTATGTATGTATCTTCAACCAGGCACGACACAACATTGAAAATGCAATGATATAATTTGGACAGAATGTCCTTTGGTTTGTCTATTTACGCGAAACTGCTATTCAACTAGAAAGATCACTCAAAGAATCCCCCCAAACTTGATTTGATTTGATTTGATAAAAGACAAAACACGATAGTAATAATGGAGTATAAACAACTAGATTCCCCCCCCCCCCCCCCCCCCCCCCCCCCCCCCCCCCCCCCCCCCCCCCCCCCCCCCCCCCCCCCCCCCCCCCCCCCCCCCCCCCCCCCCCCCCCCCCCCCCCCCCCCCCCCCCCCCCCCCCCCCCCCCCCCCCTGCTTCCCTGTCATTGACCTTAATATATAGATTTATGTGAGCTTTTATTATAATATCTTCTATGCACATTATCAACATGAACTACTTTTTAATTATTAGATTATTATTATAATTATTTTACAATTTGATTCACGAGTGTTCAAATTAAAAATTTACACCACACGATAAAGAAACTACTCTAGTCATATATGAGAGCATTGAAAATTAATCCAATGATTAAAAGAACAAATCCTATGAGTAGTGTTAAATAGGGGTTTCTAGCATAAAAACTCCCTATATACATGTGTGTATGTATCCTACTTTAACGTTTTATTTTTTCTAGAATAAGTATATAAATGATCATTAGAATCGTTCTGTCTCTGATTCTCATCTTTGTTCTTACTTTTAAAATTTTGAAGTCCATCAGCAAAACAAGAAGAACATGATCAATTCTACTCAAATTATAATTGATGTAGAGATCTAACGTTGCATAGTTCATTAGTGTAGCAAGGATCATAAAAGGGGCTACAAAATGTCAAGCTCTGCTCATCAACGAAAAATAATAGAAGAAGAAATTGTGAAAGTAGAATTTTTGGTCTGTTGACCACTTTTTATTAAATATTATAAGAGGGAAAAAAAATCTTGAAATCATTATAGATGGGACAATATTAAAGATATATATATATATATAATTTTTTTTTTTTTTGTGGCATTTCTCAAATAACCCCAAGAAAGAAAGCATGCTTGATACCTCAACATTTTTTTTATTTTTAATTTTTGTTAAGGACACCTCAACTTTCGGCAAGATCGAAATTGTAACAGCCCATTTTGAAACAAGGCCACTTCAACCTGTAGTTCTATCTTCCTACATTCAGACGGTAAGAATTCTGTTGTTTTTTTTTTGTTTAATTATGTAAGTTTGCACTAGTAAAAAATAAAAGTCAATTTTATTTCATCTGTCTTCTACTGTAGGAGACTTGTCTAGTCCTAATATTATTTCTTATTTCTCAGAACATTATTACACAGTAATTTATCCGTTTAGTCCTTAAACTATAAATATCTTGTCACTTTGGTCTTGAACTTTTGATTTTTAGCTGTTTTGGTCTCTGATATTGAAATTGATGGAATATTTTTTAACATTAGTGTATATAATCATGTTCTAACTTAATGTTTACATGGAATTTTATTAAAATAATTATACTAAGTATAAAAATTTAACTGTCAAAAATCAAAAGTTCAAGGATTAATTTGCTAAAATCAAAAGTTTAAGGATCAAAATGACAGAATATTCATAATTCGAGGATTAAATGGACAAATTTTCCAATTTTTTAGTCAATTTAGTCTTGTTTCCTGTTCATTGTCGTTTTAAAATTAGTTGTCGTTTCACGTTTGCAGTCGGATTATGTGGCTTTTGTTTTGTTTGTAGTTGTTTCTAAATTTTTTTGTTAGTTCTTTTTTTTTTTGTTTGAAAATTTCATGATTGTCAGTGTTACCTGTAACGCCTACAGTTTTTGGTCGTTGTCGTTTTAGGGATGTTGCGAATCTATTACTTTAAAGAAGTTTTAGAAGGCCGTGAACATGGCATGCAACGTTGCTGTGGTGTAGTGGTTATCACGTTAGTCTTACACACTAAAGGTCCCCAGTTCGATCCTGGGCAGCAACACCTACGTCCTTGGTCAGTTTTAAATTAAATTTTCAGGCAATCAAATGACATGTCGTTTTTTTTTTTTTTTTTTTTGGGTCTAGATTGTTGTATTACATTTTAAAAAAATAAAAACTCCATATAAAATACCTAACGCGCCGTTGTCCGCAGGTTCTGGGTTTCTCTAGTTCTTATCACTCCGCCTCCTCTCACACCAACTAAAACCCTTCTTCAACCGCAAAATCCATGGCGGAGAGAGAGACGGCTTCCGTCGCGGCTTCGGAGGCCTTCGAGGAGGAGGCGCCGGTAGAGACCGCGGGCGAGGGCGCCTCCGTGAGGGCCGCCGCGAAGAGGAAGAGAAGTGGATCCCAGTTACCAAGCTCGGCCGCCTGGTGAGGGAGGGCAAGATCCGGAGCCTGGAGCAGATCCACCTCCACTCCCTCCCCATCAAGGAGCGCCAGATCGTCGACACCCTCGTGGGACCCAGCCTCAAGGACGAGGTCATGAAGATCACGCCCGTCCAGAAGCAGACACGTGCCGGCCAGAGGCCCCGCTTCAAGGCCTTCGTCGTCGTCGGCGACGGCAACGGCCACGTCGGCCTCGGCGTCAAGTGCAGCAAGGAGGTCGCCACCGCCATACGTGGCGCCATCATATTGGCCAAGCTTTAGGTCATCCCCGTCAGGAGAGGCTACTGGGGGAACAAGATCGGGAAGCCCCACACCGTGCCGTGCAAGGTCACCGGAAAGTGCGGTTCCGTCACCGTCAGGATGGTGCCAGCGCCACGTGGCGCCGGGATTGTGGCTGCCCGTGTTCCCAAGAAGGTGCTCCAGTTCGCGGGGATCGAGGATGTCTTCACTTCCCCTCGTGGGTCCACCAAGACTCGGCAATTTCGTCAAGGTTCGTTTTTTTTATTTTATTTTATATTTTTAACTTTGCGTAATTCAGTAATTTGTAGATTAGACATGTCCTTACAGTGCAATATTTTCTGTTTTGTGTTGAAAAGGTTTTGCCTTTGTTTCCTTATTTTCATGTTTCTTTTGCTTTGTGTCCATCGGTTGGTGCTTATCTTCTGGGCATTGGAGAAGTTCAGTTAAATGTGACAGATAATTGTAAACATTGTTGAAAGTTGGCTTTTTTGTTGGTTTTGTTTTTGACAATCAAAATTGTGCCGGATTAGGTTGTTTAGTAATGTTCACATTTTCAGCTGTTCACCTCCTTACACACGTCATATACAATTGCTTGTGGATAATATTCGTTTAACTAATGCTAAAAATTGGTCAACCTTTAAATATATTTACAGTCATGTCGATTAAAATTAAAAGATTGCATGTACGAGTGGAAAAGATGAGTCCACTCACCGTCACACGGAGTGGTACTCAAAGTTAGGATTGGATTAGGTATTTGTAACACTACTCTATTCGTGTGTTGGCATTGTCATATTTTCTTGTTTATCTTCTTTACTTTCCTATGCATGAACATGGTTCCTTTGCTTTTGAGCTATAATCTAATATGGTTTTTTTTTTTTTTTTTTTAATAAATAAATTGAAACTTGGACATGTGTTTTTTGCCTGTGTTTGTCATGGTATTGGACTCTTTTGCAGGGAATAACTGGTTGGATGCTTGAATTCTCTAGATGAATTTTATGAAGCTTGGTATGAATGATATCTAATTGTCTTTGCAGGCTACATTTGATTGTCTCCTAAAAACATATGGTTTCTTGACACCGGAATTCCGGAAAGAAACTCGCTTCTCAAAATCACCATTCCAAGAGTACACAGATCTGTTGGCTTCGGGAAGCCAACAAAGCCTCTTGCCATTGAAGATATCGCTGACCAAATAGAAGCATGAAATATGGGGTGAAAAAAAAAGGTCTTGAGTTGTTAGTAACATGAAGCTATAGCAACTAGAGTTAAAAGTATGAATTTGATTTGTTAAGGTTTAAGAATTACGTGCTTTGTGCCCTACATAGTTTAGTTCATCTCTTTTGGTCCTCATGAACGATCTGTTGCGGCTCTGCGCCTTGTTTATCTTATGATTTTTGTGCCTAACCCGTGACATTCCGAAAGCTAGCTGATTTTTTTATTGGGAAATATTTCTGAACCAATGCATAATTTTGTGGAAATGATTTCCACATGATTGGCAAGTTCGTTAAGTTTGAAGCACAATGACATACCTCTAAGACCTCTAATAATATCATGTCAATGTCAATGTCAATGTCATATCAATTAATTGATATAATATTTTAATTAATGTGTTATGATATTAACGTACCAACATGTAATGAGATGAGATAGATAGGGAACACAACACAGGAATCGAATATGATTGTTAGATGTATTTTTTTTCTATTTTTTTTTAATTGAAGGTTATTGCATATTTAGGACATCTCCAACTCATTATACCAAAATAGTGTAACTGTCACATCAAATAATAAATTCATCTCCAACCTATTATACCATTTATAACAACAAAAAGAATATTTCATGTGTATTCCTTTTTTTTTTTTTTTTATCTCTTTTTTTTATTCCTTTTTACCAATTCCATATTATTTATTGAATTTATGAATTACGTTCACATATAATTTTTTTCACATATTGATCCAATAAAATATATTTAATTATTTAACAAAGTTGTAGAAAATAATAAATTAATAAATTACACCTTCTTAATTTAAGTGACCCATTTATGATTGATATATTAATTAAAATAAAATTACATTTTACAAAAAGTTGTAAACCAAACATTTCATTTAATAACTTAACATAGAAGTAAAAGAGAACAATATATATATATATATATATATTGATATTCTTTCAATTCTCTGTATTAGTATACCCGTCCCATAAATAATCAATTAATGCATTACGAAGCGTAATATGAACATCTTTATCCTTGATTTGTCTATGCCGAGCAAGGAATTGTTGAAATCGGGTATTTTCATCCACCACCATTTGACAAATATTACAATGATATTAGAGCAACTCCAACCAATCTACCATAATACTAAATTGTTGGTCCAGTAGATGTCTAATTTCAATACTCTATATTACGAATTTTCTAGTTTTTTTTAATAAGAAGTAATTTTAATTATTGGTGGTTTAAATGTATGACTTTTTTTTTTTTTCTAAACTATGTCATTGCGTTTCGTATTATTTATATATTAATTTTTCATCATATTAAATTAACTATAAAACAAAATTAACAATGTGGGACACACACAAAAAAAAAGTTCTTTCTTTTTTTGGAAGCAAAAAAGAAACTAATTTGTTAAGAAATATGAAACTGGGATAATAATAGAACAACAAAATGTATTTTGTGCTCTTTGTGAAAAAAAAATAAAAAGGGAAAGTCACACACCAAAAAAAAAAGAAAAGTTCTTTCTTTTTTGGTAGCAAAAAAGAAACTAATTTGTTAAGAAATATGAAATTGGGGTAATAATAGAAAAACAAAGTGCTCTTTGTTAAAAAAAAAAAGGGGGGGGGGGGGGGGGGGGGGGGGGGGTGGGGAAGGCGCCATAAAAATGGCGTTGAGTGAGCAACTTCACACCAAAATGGTGTGAAAACTGCTGCTGGGTTGGAGCAAAACCCACACCATTTAAGGCTGAAATGGTGTGTGGTTGGAGATGCTCTTAAAGGACCAAACAAGCTGTAACATGATGTGGAAAAAAAAAGGTTTTAACATATTAAGCAACTTATATTATATCCCTGAATACCAAGACGAAAATTTTAGTGACAAAAATTAGTATTATAATTATTGCACTGATTATCTATTGAATTGCAGCATGTAGAATCTACAATACGTAGTTAACATTATTATTTTTGAAATTGGTTGTGTGGATTGAACTCTACACTATTACCACTAGTTATACATGCAACCACAATAATTTTCTAAATTTGTTACTAGCTTATTCTGTATTTGGGGTGTAATTTGACGTTCTAGTTATAAAAACCCAAGGCAGAACCAATTTTGAGGGTTTTTTTTTTTTTTTTTTCACTGAAAGTTAGTTTCAATTATTTTACCAAGCAAGATGTAAGGAAAAGAAAATTGTTGAAATAAAGCTTCCGAGCCCAACCAATGATACATATTTAAATAAATTCTAGACTCGTACTAAAGTCGGGCTACATGGAAACTGGTTATATTGGGCAAATCTTATGAGGCTGAGAATGAAAGTCCAGAGAGATTCACAAAATCTATCATCCATATGACCATCCATTTTTAAAGAGGTTTGCGGAGCCAATACTTTCTGATTCAGATAAAGCAACACGTGGCAATAACCCATTAGCCACAACATCTAAAGCGATAAGGAAATGGATTATGTTGTTTTGAGAAGCACACTTTCATGTCATTCTACACTTTTTATTACTTGCCTCCAAGAATTGACTTATCTCACAAGCGCATGCTAGAATTGAGACACAAAAACCAGATTACTAAGTAGGACAACAGACAACCGAGCTGCAGATATGGCCTCCATGGTTATGACAGCCTCCGCATTCCCCAATGGCTCGGCCGTGATCGCTGCCAAGGCCACCGTGAGCCGCCACGGCCTCATTGTGGCCAAGGCCTCAGCTGGCTCCGAGGCAGAGAAGGTGAACTTGCAAATGAGCAAGAACAAGGAAGAAAGCAGCAGTGGAAGGAGAGACTTGATGCTCGCTGTAGCTGCTGCAGCCGCCTGCTCGGTTGCCAAGATTGCTATGGCTGACGAGCCAAAGTCCGGAACCTTAGAGGCCAAGAAGAAGTATGCTGTCGTTTGCGTCACGATGCCAACCGCTCGCATCTGCCGCAAGTGAGGGAGTTTCTAGTTTCATTGATCCAGTTAATGTTGCTGGTTGCTGTTGTATAATTGTAAAACTTGTATTTGCTCGTTTTATATCCTCTATTTGGACAATCCAGTTCGTCTGATTGCCTCTCTTCCTCTTCTTTAAATCCAAGGCGTCCCATTTTAATTTTCATGAGGTCTTTACTTATTTATTATTAGTATTATTTTTTTGTCCTGAGTTGATGAGCAATAACTCTGACAAAAAGAATGTTCTGATTCCTGTATGTCACGCAATTTATCCTTGAGTTCATCGTTTGCCCATATCCTCTTCCACAGCATAACATTAAAATATTGCAACACTTCAAAAAATCCATGATCAACTTCGTTATCGGCTGAATTTTCCAACATTCTCATAATCAAAATGCGGCGGAAACTGAAATCTTATTACAAAAATGATAGATTACGAACAGACTAACAACTCTTGAAAAGGGATACAAACGCCAAAACTTGCAACATTTTACAAATCCATGTCAACAATAACTAACTAGAAGGCAGCCTTCGGTACAACATAATATCTAATTTCTCAAGAAATCCCTTCCCGCTGTTACTGAATAATAACAGCTTGTAAAGAGAATTGGAGCTATTATTCCTCGGTTCACCTTAGCTCTTTTTCTGGGCAGCAACATGACTGCAAATTGTTCATTCACCTTTCCCATTTGGTTGGGAAGCAACAAAATTGCGAATGACTTCAATGGCTAGCTGATGCGCGCTCTTATTCTGCAGCCTTGCTAGTTTATCCATGGCTTCGTATGTCTCCTTGTCTGCAAATAGCTTCAAGTTATGGCGTGATGCAGCCACCACTGGACCCTCCCATTTGTCGACCAATTCTTGAAGCGTCTCAAATCCCTTACAGAACAAGAGTCCAGATCAGTATGCTTGGCAATGATCCAAATGATCAAAACATGTTCCACAGGTTTTTAAGCAAAGAAGGAAAGCTAATTTCCAGGTCTTATTTCAAATATACAAAAAAGACTAAAAAATTTAGTTTTACCACTCACCATGCGGTTTGTGAAGTCACCGAATGATTCTTTAGACTGCCGTTTGCGTTTCCAGTGATAAAACAGCGGTTCCAAAACTTTTTCAAGATCCTGAATCTTAACCTTGTCCAAGAAGGTTCTTGCTAGTGAGGTTTGATTGGGTGTTCCTCCAAGCCAAATCTATTTTCAGTGAATGATACAAGGAAAATCAGCATCGTTTTCATGATAAATTTATGTTGAAGCAGAAGCTCTAAAAGGGAAAAAGTATTTGAGCAAGCGCTGAAGATACTTGATAGCTGTTGGGACCATCCCCGACCAGTCCAAGTTCAGCCATGTATGGTCTGGCACAACCATTAGGACAGCCAGTTACCCTTATAACCACAGATTCTTTGTACTTCAGACCAACCTGAAACAAAAAACAGCCAAATTTATGCACAGTCCAAGCGGTATGACATCAAATTGATTCTGTATGTTTGGCTTTTGGTCCAATCACTATAGATTTGTAGCAATACCTTCTCAAACACTGCTCGAACTCGCTTAAGAAGGTCAGGTACTCCTCGCTCTGCTTCAGTTATTGCCAGTGGGCAAAGTGGCAAGGCTGGGCATGCCATTGCCGTTAAGTTGAGGGGATCTACATACCTAGGAGTCTGCATACAAGAAAAAGTGACCAGTATGGCGTCGATCAAAGAAACATATCACCTAAAAACAATATTTTGTGGACAAAACAGAAAATTACCAGTAGACCAGCCTGTGCAAGTGTTGTAGTAATGGGACGTTTCCATGCATTACGAATATCACACAAGATAATGTTCTGATTTGGTGTTAGGCGCACACTCAAACCATACTTCTTAATGACCTCCCTCAATGCCTTCTTCATCTTCCCCCCAACACGACCATTATCAACATGGAGTCCACAAAATAAATGGCCATCGCCCTACCAACATATCAACAACTGGTGAGAAATAGGGCAACAAAAGAGAAGGGGTGAGAAAAACAACTCCAACAGATCAACCGTAAATATGAAAAGAGTAATACTTCTAAGTACGAAAAGAGCTAGCTACAATAACAATGTGCTGGGTATCAGTATCTCAAACCTCAAAATCTTGCATATCTATTACTATGTGTAAATCAATGAATGTAACAAACCTGTTCATGCCATCCCAAGTAGCTTTTAAATTCCCACTCGGGTAAGTCACGGATAGGCTCAAATTTCTTTCCATAATATTGCTCAACAACACTTCTGAACTTTTCGATCCCCCAAGAGCTGATTAAATACTTCATTCTGCTGTATTTACGATCATCTCTTCTCCCATTCTCTCTTTGTGTAACAACAATAGCTTTCACTGCGTACAAAATATCCTTTTTGGGCACGTAACCCAATGGTTCCGCCAGTCGGGGAAATGTGGTCTCCAACCTATGTGTTCTTCCCATACCACCACCAACCTGCAAGAAAACTTATGAGGCTCACATTATATGCCAAAGAAATAAAAATCAATTATCAAACAAACATGATCGTCTTACATATAGATTGTATCCTTGAGGCTCCCCATTATCATCAGTGACAACAACAACACCAATGTCATTCGTCAGAAGATCAACCGAGTTGTCAGTCGGCACGGTAACAGCAATCTTGAATTTCCTGGGCAAGAACTGTGTTCCATAAATGGGCTCGGGCAAATCAGGGAAATTGGTCCCATGCGAATTATCATTTCGGGCCTTTGTAACTTCGGGAGGTTCAGCCGTCATGACCTTCTCTCCATCCACCCACACGTCATAGTAGAAACCAGACTGAGGAGTCAACAGCGCTGCAATGTTCTCTGCAGTATGCTGCGCAAAGAGATAATCTTTTCTCACAAACGGAGCAGCAGGCGCAAGCACATTCCTGTTGAGATCACCGCAGGCGCCAAGAGTCGAACCCATGCTTTTAATGATGCTACTCATAACCGTCTTGAGGTCCTTCTTCAGAACACCATGTAGCTGAAATGTCTGTCTGGTTGTCAACCTAAGCGTCCCGATTCCAAACTGATCGGCGAGATCATCCATCGTCAAGTAAAGTTGGTTTGACACTTTCCCACAAGGGTTTTTGGTGCGAAGCATAAATGAGTAGTTCTTCGGACCACGGTCATCTCTATTGTACTGTTGATAGCTTCCATGGAACTTGATCAATTGTGTAGCAGCCTCGTTTATATTAGGGGCATCTGTTAATATCTCCTCATTAAGAGGATATCTTATAAAATTGCTTTGTTCTTTGAATATCTCAACCTTACTACGCTTAGGCTCTGCAGCAGTCTCTGGTTTTGCCGGCTGCATATAGAGAGAGAGAATACAAAAAATAAATAACTAAACTCAGGAAAATCATACATAAAATGACCACACGACAGGAGAATTTTTCAAATTTTAATAATATAATAGAAATGAGCTTCACCAAATCTGATAAAAGGGGAGGAAAAAAAAAGGGTAATATTACAGTTTTTTTTTTTTTTTTTTTGTCTCAAAGATTTAAAACCCAGATTCAGCTAGCAAAACTAGTTCACTAAATCTACATTTTTCACGCTCCAAACAGAAAATAAATGAAATTAGAGACAAACAAAGAAAGTTAAGATTTTGATTAACCTGGACTAATTTCCGAAGCTTTTTTTTTTTTTTTTTTTTTTTTTTTTTTTGAAAAAAAAAGCAAGACAAAACAAAAAACCTCAGAAAGAGGACAGAAACAAAAGGAAATTTCGCTACTTTTCTTCATCTTTTCATCTCAGCATCCAAACAGAGCAATAAAATGAACCCAAAACCACAAGAAACAGATCAAAAAGCTCCAGAGTGCGAAACGGAAAACCCAAAAAAAAAAAAAAAAAAACGCACCGTAGAAACGGCTCGAACGAGGAGAACGGGTGGTAGAAGAAGAAGTCCAGAAGACATGCAAGGGACGAGTGGAGAGTGCCAAAGAGTTGGCGGATTTGAGGCCATGAAAGCCGCCAATCTGAAGCTTGGGGTCCTTCAACAGCGCGGTGTTCGCAGCTCCGAAGGACGTCGTCGTCGACATCGCCAGAGATTTTTAGCTTATTTTCAGAGCTTTCAAATTCAGGTGAGGGAAAAAGAAAACAAGTGAGAGAAGCAGAAAGAAAGAAAGAAAGTGGCGTAATGGATGATGATGTATGATCGAATGATGGTGATGAAGAGAAAAGGAGAAAAGAAAATTAAAAATGTTGGCTTATTATTATTATTATTTTTTAATTTGTATTATACACTACTAGTTATAAATATCTGGAATATTTGCTGTCACGTGCCTGACACGGGTGCGTTTTGGTTTAAGGGAAGACAGAAGGCCTCCCACGCGCCCTAACTACGCGCTGCCTGAATCGCATATAATTGGAGAGAAATGAAAAATGAAAAATTGCAATTTGTTTGCAAAATATCACCAATCTCGTGAACCATATGCTCATTACGAACAAACTTATTAATGTACTAATTGTAATTGTTATTTCCAAAAAAAAAAAATAGTAATAGCAAATAATTACTGTTCGCAGTCAATTCATCATTTGATTTTCTTTTTAAAAATGATTATCACACTCCTTAATTACATAAAAGTGTTCAAATCACTTCTTTGCGTTAAAAATTATTTGTAAAACCAACTAAATAAGTGAATGAATGGTGATTTATTTAAATTTCTTCAAATATATTCAAATTTTGTTTTGTAAATCTAAATTAAAAACTGTAAGAAAGAAAAATTATAGATTTTGCAAAAAGAAGCTGTCCTTGGAAAAAAAAAAAAGTTTATTCATTTATTTATTTTTAATTCAGGTAAGAGATTTCCTTCAAAAAAAAAATTCAGGTAAGAGAAAGGGAGGAGGAGAAGTCCAAGCGCGTGGAATTATTCTGGCATGTAAAAGGCAAAAGTAAAATTGGGAACCTTGGTGGATTGAACTTGGACGGAATTATGGATAATTTGCATTTGCTAGGGCCCAAGTAGGCTGCCATATTAATTATTAATATATTCTTTAAGGCAATTATAAATATTTAGCAAAGCAGGGGTGGTGAAATTTCCAGAAAAAATAAATAAAAAGAAAAAGAAGGTGAAAAAAAAGAGGAGATACCATGTGGAAGAGGTACTAATGCAGTAATACTATATTTGATGGCGGCCAAAGGAGTTGGCAAATGTATAGTGTAGAATGTAGACGAAAGAAAACAAAAATGTATCTCCTTGAGCTTAAAAAAACTTGTAGATTGAACGAAAGAAAGAAAAGAAAAAAGTCCTCCCAAACTTCCCTACTTTGTTATTTCCTCTCCAATTAATGGCCTATGTATATATATATATATATATATGTGGTTGATCATATTGTCACGCATTAAAAACTTAAAACTATTGACACAAATCCCTGTTTTCTTTTCCCCAAAAGTTAAAAAGAGAAAGATTGTTTGCACTTCATATTTGTTGAAACTTTCTTTTCTACATTTTTTTTTTTTTTGAGTTAAGAACTTTCATGTCTACTTTTATGTGTTCACTACTAGTCTATATCAATATCCACATAATCTTGCTTTTTGAACTTTTAATATAATTTTCTTGGATTACTCTTGTGGTGTACGCTAAATTTATAAGATCGTTTCCATTTTAACTCATGAATTTTAAAAACTCTCGATTTACTCCTAAATTCTTGAAGTCTCACTTAACCCTTTTTACTAAAATTTTAGTTAAATTCAAAAACGAAAGAAATAAAAACTCATCTTGTAAAATCATTCTATTAAAATTTCTACTAAAAAACAAACAGAAAAATACCACATAATCACATTTAGCTCCTTTTTTTTTTCTGTTTGTTTTTAACATAAATCCTAATGAAAAAGATTAAGTATGACTAATTAAAATTTAAAGGGTTAAATGAGAATTTTTAAAATTTACAAGGCAAAATGAGAATAATTCCTAAAATTCAGAAAATGATCAGAATAATCCAATTTTCTTTAATGATACCGAGACTACAAATATGTTCCCACTTCATTATGAAACTTATTTTTCAGAAAATAAATTATTAAAAAGAAAAAGTGTTGCTTTCCCAAACACAGCCCACCGTGTAAGGCCATTCCTGCTACTGAAAGGTTAAAGTAAAGCTTTTAAACAAAGAAAGGAAGAGGTTAGAGAGGCTGACCTTCTCAGCTCTCATGTGATCTATTTTGAAGAACAGATATCTCTTATGGGCCAGTTTAGCTTGCTAGGATTGCGGTGGTGGAATTTTTCTTGGACCACTTTTGCACTGGATATTATTATTGTTAGTACCATGAAAAGTGAAAAAAAGAAAAAGAAAAGAGAGAAGTTTGTCTTTTTTCCTGTCATGTTGTGAAATTTCCCAACCAAACATAGATAATTTCACTTGAACAGCACATGCAATACAAAAATGCGAAAAGAAGCATCAATTAGAAAAATCATTCTCAAATCAAAAGGGGGCAAACTAGGCCCTGAATTTGGATTTATATTTACAACCCACAACAAAAAAAAAAAAAAAAAAAAAACAAATTGAGGTCGAAAATAAATACTCTCACCCATCTTCTCTCTCTCACTCCCTCTCCCTCTCTCTCCAACCATTTCACTTTTCCTTTCTTCAACTAATATCCCAAAAACAGACAAATCCTACTCAATATAAAAAAGGCTATTTCAGAGAGATTACAAGGCCACTGAACTCTGATCCAGTGATCCTACCTATTGCAAAAGGTCTATTAGAGGAAATGAAATGAAAAATACAATAACTTCATAAACCCAATTAAGAATACAAAGGAATTCTTCCGTTTTTTTTAGCGTCATTCGGTTTCCGATAAATGTTTGGTTTATCTACCCTCGTTGGTTAATTGTAAAGAGCCGTCCCTCATCAACTTCAAGCTGAGGCTGTTAAATCTTTCCCGCGAGTACTGCCTGGATGCTTTTCTCCAATCAGTACCCGCTTTCATCATAGCAGCAAAACTCCTCGTAACTTATTTTTCCGTCCTGAAATATCATACAACGATCAGGTTTCTCTTCCAACGAGCAAGCATTTACAATGTAAAATATGAAGAAGAACGTTTTAACAAAGTTGTTCAGATCACGAAAATACTTTGAACCCAACATGAGTAATGACTTAAGCCAACGTGAACTCCATAAAACTAACCTTATCTGTGTCCACATCATGCATTATAGCACTGATGACTTCCTCACTATTGGAGTCAACTTCATCAGTTAAAGCATTCCGCAGCTCTTCAATTTCTATATAACCACTCTGGTTTTGATCAAAGAATGCAAAAGCTTTATGCAGATGCTCGTCATTAGCCATTCTTCTCAAATGAACTGAAACTGCAACAAACTCTCCATAGTTCAAAGCTCCATCACCATCAACATCAGCCTGCGGGGATCAGATTGATTTGTGAAATTAGTAGCTACCAAAAGAATCAGAAATTGTATGTTTTTAGCAACAGAGATCCAGTTTTGAAAAGAAAAATGATCATATTCTCCATCTGTCTATCTTTACTTTCTCTTCTGCAAAGAGAGGATTCTGGTGGTAAAAACCTTTTAACAGCTAAATAAACCCTGTAAACTAATTGGGATAACAATATATCATCCGTAAAACAGTTATTTCAGTATCTTTTTAGATTGCTTTTCCAGAAAAAGAAAACGCAGAGAGTTCAGTGTCCTATATTCCAACTCAAGTTCAAAGTGGGATGCGCATGGATGGACTATATGCAAGTCTGTAATGTCACAATTTGATACTTACAGCTTCCATGAGTATTTGAAGATCAGGGTCAGGAATCTGCTGGCCAAGCTTTTGCAAGCCAATTCGAAGCTCCTCAAGATTCACCTTGCCTTTCTTACATTGTCCATCATTTCAAATGCCTCTTTTATGCCAGCCACTTCCTCAATTGACAAATGTTCAGCTATGACCTATAGATAATATATAGACCACGGATCATTTGAAAGAAATTTCCCAGTTTATAGGGCCAATATTCAGCCAAGGTTACAAGAAGACCTCCATAAATGCCTCAAGTTATATTCTAAACACAATAACTCAGACATTAATCAAAAGAAAGGAACAAATCATTACCCCTAGAGCTCGTTTTTTGAGTTTGTTCATAACAGAAAATTGCTTGAGCCTTGCTCTCACTGTTTCACCCAGTGGGACATTTGGAGCTTTTTTGGCATTTTGTAACCAGGGATGCTCTGCCAGAAAAGGTTTGAGAGAATTGTTATTAGGAGACAAACCTTAGGCGCATCAATAACGCATCACATTGACAGATCAGGACATTACCAAGTACTTCCTGAGCCGTAAGCCGTCGCTTTGGGTCTGGATCAAGCATTTTCTAACAAGATCCTTTGCATTATCAGAGACTCTAGGCCATGGATCCCTCTTAAAATCAACAACTGAGCGAATAATTGCCTGTGCTACCCCTTGTTCGGGTTTCTACAAATAAAAACATTTCTAAATCTATAAGAAGAAACCCTTATAACGAAGCTTGAGAAAACATTCCATGTTAAAAAACATAATTGCATGACGTCTATGTGATGATCCACAACAAGAAACTAGGACTAGGAAAGCAGACAGCTCCACAACACGTTTTCAAATCTATATGGCATAGTTGTCGAAAAGAAAAAGCATCACACTCTTGAAAGGAGAAACAAACCTGCCCAAAAAGGAGGAACACCACAAAGCAAAATATACAGGATAACTCCAGCACTCCAGACGTCCACCTCAGGGCCATAATTCCGTTTCAGAACCTCCGGAGCCATGTAATAAGGACTTCCCACAATCTCATTAAATTGTTCCCCTGTACAAAAATAGAAACTTTAGCAACATTCTACCTAAAATGAACAAATGTTAAGATGAATTAATGCAGCGCATTCGTAAAAGTACTTGCCATACCGGGTTTAAAGAACACGGACAACCCGAAATCAATGCTTTTTAATGGAGAATTTTCCTTCTTATTTGCAAACAGAAAGTTCTCTGGTTTCAGATCACGGTGCATCACTCCATGTTTATGACAATTCTGCAAAGCACAATGCACGTAAACAAAAAATACCAAGTAACAAGATCGAGTTCACCCATCTGTTCGACAAAATTCCTGAATAAACTAAAACACATCAAAATCAAACCCTGAACAACTTCAACAATGGTCTTCATAACAGCTGCAGCTGCTCTTTCCGTGAAATGCCCTCTCGCGACCAATGCGATCGAACAACTCGCCTCCTTCACACAATTCCATCACAATATGAACCGCATCTTCGTCCTCGTATGTGTCCCTTTAACGACACAATGTTCTGGTGATTGTGCAAATGCTTCATGATCTCAACCTCTCGCCTCACATCGTCGATATCCACCGCCGTCCTCAGTTTCTTCTTCGATATCGATTTGCATGCAAACTTTTCACCCGTGGATACATCTGTGCACAGATACGTGATCCCGAATTCACCTCTCCCGAGCTCCCGACCCAGATCGTATCGCTCCGAAATGTCTCCACCGTTGGGTATTTCAAGACCCAGAGCTTGTTCCCACTTCCATTTTCGCCGCTGACTCCATAATCCCCGAAAGGGATTAGGTTTCTTCTTGTGTTTCCTGTTGTTCTGTGAAGGAGTGTCGGCGTTTGCACAGCAATTTCCCATGAAATCTCCTTTCACAAAAATTTCCCTGCTTTCTATCTGTGGATTTCAACGAGACTCGAACAAAATCCAAATCTAAGCGCGGAAAATAAATTAAAATCAGAACAATGGGCATCATTTGCACCTCTAATATTCAGATTTTTTTTTTTAAAAATATAAGATTTAACAATTGAAATTGCAATAAAAAGTGCAAATATTCCAAAGTCGAACGACAAAATAAAAAAAAAACAAACATACAAAAAGCGAGCGAATTAAGTAAAAAAGAGCAAGTTTGTTGTTTCCGATAAAATTTCCATATAAAGCAAAAAAAAATATTGAGAAAATGTTGGTTAAGAACAACGTACCTGAAGAATTTGTGGTGATTTCTATGGAGCTGAAAAGGAATTCCGTGGAAAACCTAGAAGGTTTTATTTTTTTTTTTTTATTTTTGAAGAAGAAAATGAGGTTTGACTTAAATACAAGAAATGCAAGGCTTTGGGTTTTAACATGTAAAGAGCTTGAAAAAGAAAGAAATTCAGTATGAATGAGCCATGAATTTTGAGAGAGAAAAGTCAAAGCTCTTTCAGAGACTGCTTTCTCTCTCTTCACCCTTTTTTTTTCTTCTTTCTTTCTGTTTCTCTTCTTAAAATCCAATTCCTTTTTCTTTTTCTTTTTTTCTTTTTTTTTTTTTTCTCTCCAATTCAATTATGAGGAGACAGACAACAACCTTCTTCCCTCTCCTTTTTTTCTCTTCTATTTTTTTTATTTTTATCTGCCTATCCAATAATTTTTTTCACTTTTTTTTTTACTTTTTTTTTATAAAAATAAAAATATTAGCTTTTCTCATTGCACGATAATATATATATTATTTTTAAAAGATACACGTATAATTTTATCGATACCCGATCAAAATCAATAATTCTTATTTTTCTATTTATATTTTAATAAAGATCAAATATAATCAATTTTAATTATTTGATAATTTATACAAGTAATTTTTGGTTTATTATTATAGTATTATTTTTCATTGCCTTGAATGACAATTTTGATAATGTTTCGACCAAATTTGGTTGAAAAGGTGACTATCTAGAAGGAATTTAGACAAAATATTGGTAGGGCATATTGTAATAGAACATTTATTCAAAATATTGGAGACAACAATTTGGAACAAAATCGGGACCATCAAAGATGAAGCAAAATGGAACTGGTCTCCTTTGATGAAAATAGAGAATAAATAAAAAATAAATAAATAATAAAAAAATAAAAGAAAAGAAAAGGAGAGATATGGAATGATGGGCCAGGAAGACTTTAAATTGGCCCCTCATTTGATGGCCCATTACTCTTTTGCCGCGTTTGGTACGCCACTTAAACCAAAGGCACCTATTAAAGCAAAGCTTTGCTTGTCCACCTCTTCTGAAAATTTTGTTGTTTTAGATTTTGGTTCAATTTCAAGGGGGGTAAAAAAAAATAAAAAAAATAAAAAGGAGGGTTTAATCGAGATCCAAATTTCTTATAGACTGTCAAATTTTAAAGCAAGAAAGACTGCTGAGTCATAACAGAGAGGACAAATTGTCATTTTATATATAGATTGATAATTAACAAATATTTTAAGTAAAGAAGACTGTCAAATTTTAAAGCAAAGAAAGACTGCTGAGTGATGACAGAGCACTGTCATGTGATTGAATTGAATTGAATAAAAATCACACATAACCAAACATTATGCATATAATAAATAATCGATTTAGTGTATATTTTAGTTACGTAATAAAAGGTTATTTATTAAGTTACTAAAATCCATTTTGAGATTGGCGTTACATAATAAGATGACTCCATATTAAGATGGTGAAATTTTGTTCTTAATTGGTTTGAAAAACGAATCAAAAAGTATTTTTCGCGGAAAAAAGCGCCACAAACAAGCTTTTCACTAAAGCTTAAGAGGGTCCCTTTTATTACAATCATTCCATAGTGCTACAACATACACACCAGACTTACTTATTGATTACCAAACAAAATAACGTTGTTTTGGAATTAAACACATTTTATAGTATTGTCAAATACTCAGTTGCTTTAAGTTACAGTTATTTATTTATTTATTTAAATCACAACAAACGACAATTTTTCTAAAATCTTCAGTTTTACCAAATTGACCGTTAGACAGCGTTGCTAAACTACACGAGCTACCAAAAGGATTCAGGCTCGAGCATCCACCCTTTTGGTGTGGCCGCTAGTTTTGCAAACAGACATTGATGTTCAAGGTCAATGTTCCTGCTAGGTCTCTTTTCGGGATGACACAAGATAGGATATTTCACAGGATGTAATGGTTGAACCAAACGGAACGATAAGGATTATGGAACAAAATTGTATGTTTTGTTCACAATTACAATATAGTAACAGGTTCATCACTCAACTAAGAACTTGCTACTTGGTGATTTGTCTTTCCACAACTCTAGTTGGAGCTTTCTCAACTCCATCAATGGACGGTTTTATAACAGTATAAAACAAGACATTGTATAAGATGGTGAGAAGAAACAGAGCACCAGCCGTATAAGCTAGAAAAGACCCTGAGAATTCTTCTACTTCTTCTTTTGTTTGATCTCTCGGACTTGTAAGATTCACCTCGGAAGCTGGAAAACCATATTTAAAAACAAATACTGATTACATATTATAAGATCCTACAAATAGTATAAACGCTTTTTGGTAAATTTTTCAAACACTTGTGTATGAGAGCGGGATAAGGAATTCAAGAAGCCATTAATGTTCAAATTATGTTTTCATGGTTGACACAAGTCTTCTACTTCACATTTACATGGAGTTTACAACTTTGTTTATACTTTTACATCGTCATGTATGCTGAAACATTTTAAAATTGTGTATTATTGATTTTTTACATGTGAATTTGTACTCCCGTTTTTCTACTAATATAATTATGACGGAATTCATTTCAATATTATCTTAACAGACTGTACAAATTAAACATTTATCTTCTCCCTTCAACACCTATCATTTCTCTATGTACTCTAACCATTTCTAGCTTTCACACAAGTACCGTTTTAATTCTGATATCATATTTATTTATATATATATATATGTATATATTCTTCATGGGTAAAGACAAGTTTTCAATAGATAGAGAAAGTAACTACCAAGAAACAAAGGCTAAAATGGAGATGGTTCTAAATTGTGTGCACTAATACGATTGGAGGAGAGAGGGGAAAAAAAAAAAAGATACAACTAGCACTGAGCTATGCTTCATTTGTCAATTAATAGCCATCTAAACTGAAATAATAGTTAAATTTAAGTCATTTTAATGTGCTTAAAACATGAAAATTGTCGTATAGAAAAAATTCACAGCTAATTATACCTTATCAATACAGATTATATATGTTTTATTGATTTTGTAAGCTCAAGAATGAGAATAGCGGTATCCAAGACTAAATTGAGTATCAAGAGAAAGAAAAAAAAAAAAAAAAAAAATATATATATGTATATACTTTACCTCTTAGGATAGAGTATGATTTTGGATGACAACAGTTACGTATTTGGAGTAAAACAATTGAGAGAAAAAGAAAGAGAGTACCCTTAATTTTTGGAGAGCGGATTTGTTTTTGGGAGAGAGATTGGAGCTGCTGGTCAAGCTGTTTGAGTGATTCTCTGGCCTTATCTTTGTCTACTTCAAACTGTTCCCACTCTCTCTCTCTCTCTCTCTTTCTCTCTCTTTTCTACCCAACAAACCAACCGTGAACATGAAGAAGAAGAAGAAAAAGAAAACTTGTGTTTTGTAAGAAAATCATTCCTAACTAATATTACTTTATTATCATCATATTATTATTATTGTCGAAAGAAAAAGAAACTGGCTTTTGCGATAAGCAATACAAAGAAGAAAGCATTTGATTTTTTTTTTTTTTTTTTTTTTTTTGTTTTTTTTTTTTTTTGAAGCTATAGATTAGATAAAAAGAGCCTCAGAGGCTGTCTGGCAACTGAGATACCACGTGTGAACTTATAATTGGTTAGCTCTGACGAAGCTGTGCCATATCATCAGTTTCATGAAAAATGTTTGATTAGTGAATACGGAAAATCTTTTTTCTTTCCTTTTGATTTAAGCAAAAAATAATTATAATTAAAATTAAAATTAAAAAGGCCCATCGAAGAGCGAATGGGACTGTGAAGGAAAAAAAAAAAAGGTTGTTTTTTTTATTTTTATTTTTATTTTTCTGTTTAATTGAGAAAATTAAAAGGAAGACAGAATCGGAGGAGTGAGAGAGAATCAGAGAGGAGAGAGAGAGATGAAGAAATCGGGAGGAGCAGAGAAGAAGAGGGTGAGAAGGTCAGCCGGAGCTGTTCAAAACGGCGGCAGAGATCCCAATTCCGACACTCCTCCTAGGGTTTGTTCTTTCTCTCTCTCTCTCTCTCTCCTGATCTAGGGTTTCTCATACACAGAGGAGGCAATTCAATTGAAACAGGAACATCATTGATACGAAATTACTCAGTATCGTATCTATACATATACGTTTGTTAATTCTTCTGGTTTGGATTCAACAAATTCCAAAGCAAAACACAAATTTAGTCGTTTTTTGGTTGCATTGGACAGGTTTGGATTTTTTTTTTTTCTTGTTTAATTTTGATTTTTTTTTTTAAATTGTAAATGATTCAGAAACATGGAGCGAAGAAAGATGTGTTTCAGGTGTTTTCGGAGAAGGTGAGAGACCACAAGGGTTTGGAATCGAGATGGGCTGTGTTGCAGGAGACCCGAGTGGAGTATTTTCGAGGGAAGGATTTCGTCAGCTTCTTGAGGAATCATCCGGAGCTCAAAGATGTTCTGGAATCGGATAGAAATTTAGAACCTGAAGACATTGCCAACTCTTTGTTGAAAAAGAATCTCCTTGTGCGCTGTGATCGTGTCGTAAAAACCGTTCGTCCTGGCAAGAAAAAGCTCTCTACGTGGCCTGCCCACTTGGAGATCCTCTCTGTAAGTTAAAAAAATAAATAAATAAAGGAATTCTCGATATTCAAATTCAATTTGATGTCCTCTTTAGTGTTTTCTGATTCTATATTTTAAAGAATGCTTGTCGAGTTTTGTAGTTTTTTGTGGGTCTTATGTGAAAATCATAAATGGGCGTTCTATCCATTTGCAAAATTACACATTTGTGTTTTTTATTTCTAAAATTCCACTCTGAACGGCATGATTATAATGAAATCGACCGGCCGGGGTTTGATACCATCGGTTGTTTCTGCTGTATGATTATGTTTTTTGGTTTGTTGATCATCAATCGTTTATTTTTTTTGTTTTTTTTTTTCAGAAGATAATTTAAAGCGTGTCTTTCTGAATATTGCAGCAAAGTGATGGATATTATAATAATCTATTGCAGGATCAAGTATTTTCTGAAAATGATGCCTTCTTTGCGTGGACATTTGTTAAACGGCATCCCCTCTGGCAGACGCTTCTATCGTTTTTCTGGCCTGTGCTGACTCTGGCAATTTGCTTGTTTCCCGTTTATCCCCATCGGTGCAAGCTAATAATTCTCTACTCATGTGCGGGGCTGCTCCTGCTTTTCTTGTCACTGCTCTTACGTAAGTTCTCTGTGGCTGATTATTCCATTATTTATATTCTACCCATATCTGTGGGATCTTATTTCTTTGGACATTCCTATGATGATAACAAGATTGGAAAACCAGCGTAGTCTGTCTTATTTTTTCTCTTTGGATATGGTACTCGTCCGAGCTTTGGTGGCTGTTGAAAGTTCTTTTCCCATGATTAAGTTGTACCTCAAACAGCAAATACATGGTGTTCTATCTGTAATCTTCCTATGTTCCATGTATTGTTGTTTGTTGTTGTATATTGATTGCAAGAGGTTTATTCGAGATATTTTTTAATTTGCAGTGAGGGCTACAATGTTTGGTCTCTTGTATATTGTTATTGGAAAGCGTGTTTGGTTCTTCCCCAACATTCTTGCCGAGGAAGCAACATTACGAGAGTTATTCCGTTTCTGTCCTAATAAAGATGAGGAGGAACGGCCTAAGTGGACAACAAGGCTTTTCTATGCTGTAGTGGCGGTAGTGGTCATATTGTTGCTGAGACACCATGCTCCTGATGAGGCTGCCAGAGCAAGGTCAGATTTACATTTGCTTATATTAACCAAATTTGCTACCCTAGTTTTACACAGACACAATGGTACACTTTTAATTGCCTTGAGACTTCGTGCGACAAACTCAGTTTCAGAAATGTTGATATTTTGATCTTACCTTACGAAAGTGTTGCTGTTTTAATGATGCTTGCTTCGTAACCTGCTTTCTATCCCTTATCCTATTGTGGCTTTGTCTTGTCATGATCTTAGATTTTGCTATTACGTTGCAGGTATCAAAAACGGGTGTCAAACATCATTGATGATGTTCTTGAGTGGTCCCCAACATTGGCTCTGTCTGGGATGATGGAGAGTAAGCAAACCATAGTCAATGTCACAGAGTCTGATAGTAATTTGCGGGTAGGAGCAAAACGGATCCTGACGGGGAGGCTACCCCGTTGAAAACAGGTGTGGACTCTGCTTCAGAGCAGCATGAAGCAGAAGCTACTGAAAACCAAGAGGAAACAGATCAACATAAACATCACGATCACATATAATTATAAGACCGTTCACCATTAGCGGACTATAGAACCACATTTTCTGTGTTCAGTGAGAGTGTAAACCATGTAGTAGATGAGCATTATAAACTAGATGGTTACAAGTCCGTGTTTCTTTTGTTTTTATTTACAACACCAATCTATGGATTTTTTCCCCATAAGGATTTATATGGAGAAGGACGATTTCAGAGTTTTTATAGTGAGGTTTTATATAGATTGTCATATGCCCTTAAACTGACCTTTTTCTTGACTTACTGTATATATGTTTATTTTTCCAAGTGCTAAGATAAGATTTCATGTCTCTTACTTGTAGGTGCAATCACATTTGCTTGGTTACTTGGATTTACCCCAAAATTATAGGTGCATATAGTTGACACGACCCATTAAAAGATTGAATCCAAGATTCAAACTTTTTTCTCTACAGTGTTTTAACTTAGCGCCCGTTTGGCAAACCAGTTCAAACGGGTATTTCCTAGTTCAATCCCAACTGAAGGAGTTTGGGATGTAAGTTCAGCTTCAATCTCCCTTTGAACCGTTGCACAGTAAACCAAACTTGGTTTACCGTGCACCCATTCGTCTTTGTGGTCTCTGTCTCACCCCTGCCTTACCCACTATTCACCACCCTCGTGCTCCTCCCCACCGGCGCCCATCTGCTTGCTTGTCACTGGCTTCGCCCATTTCCCGTGAAGCATATGCGGTGCAATGAATCCGACTCCCCACCCGATCACAATACAATTACATGCAAAAAGAAAAAAAAATCAGCCCCAACTTTTCGTCCAAGTCACCGGCCTGGCAAAGGAAGCAAGAAAATGTCGGAGATGGCGGAGCGGGTTGTCGGTGTTTGGGCGGAGAAGAACCCATTGGCAACATTGTGAGATTCGAGGCCAGAGGAAGGGAAGCCTAGATCTCCGCCTCCCTCGCGTAAACCCATTTGCAAATCCTCGCGCGAAGCCAGATTTCAACCAACCACCAACCACCCCCAACCAACCGCTTGTCCTCTGAAACTCGTCGACGGAGAAGAAGGTCGTGAGACCACCGTCGGCGTTCCAACAAAAGTGGGTTTTGACCCACTGATCACGACAGGAAACGCGATTGTGGCAGAAGAAGGCAGTCTTGGGCTCGAGGGAGGGAAGGCGGCGGAGAGGGAGACGAGGTGCTAGCGGATAAGCCATTTGGTGTCCTCGGAGTAGGGGAGGGGCGGAGGGGCTGCGCTGGGAGAGGGACGGAGCTCAGGAATTGTTGGGTCAGTTGGGGGTTGGGCGGAGATGGGCTCGCCGGCTGTACCATCGGGGAGGGTGGTGTGTTTGGGGAGAGAGAAAAAGAATGGAAAAATAGTCTAGAGAGAGAGAGAGAGAGAAGGAGAGGAGAGTCCTGGGGAGAGTGTTTGTCCATTGTCGTTTTTTTGATGTTAGAGTTTTTTTTTTTTTTTTTTTGAAGGGGGAAGGAAAAGGAAGATGACTGGTAGGAAGTTAATTAGCACTAAACTAAGGTATTAACAGTTATCCCATTGACAAACAAGTAATGATCTCAATGACGTGTGCGATTCTTCATAATTTCATAAGGATTGTAAAAGGTTTTGATGTATGTTGTTGATGTGTGTTTTTTAATTTAATTTATTTTAATTTTTTTATTTTTCTGATCAGAAACCTACAATGGAATGTTAAATTTGATTTAAAATTTTAACTCAATTTTTTACATCCAAACAGGACTCTAACTCAGTTAAACTTTTTAACTCAAACTTTTTTACCAAATACTCAACTCAAATTAAACTTTTTATCTCAAACTTTTTACCAAACACTCACTCTAAAACTCAACTTAATTTATCTTCAACTCAATTTAAAAATCTTAACTCAAACCCAAACACTAAACACCCTCTTAAAGTTCATTGTTCTATCGGAACATTGAAAATTAGGTGGTCCATACGAGTCTCGAGTTCGATCATATAAGCCCGAATAGCATACGGATAATTTAACGTACGTTCATTCAATATCTCATTTGTTGCACAATCAGAAATAAATCTAATAGACAAAGGGATGAAAAATAAGAAAAAATAAAGCAAAGGACCAAACAGGTTTGTACAATGAAAAAACCGGAGTTGTGTTTGCTCAGCGCTCTCTTCCTTTCTACTCGAGTTTACTGGAATCTATCTTTGTACAGAAGACAAAAACGAGAAGGAGAACGCAGTGAAGCACCGACTACCAGATGCCCATCCGCCAATCTCTTCTTCCCTCCCATCCATGCCACAACCACAAACAAAAGCCAAGAATGATTTGCCGCTTGGCACGTAGATTGCCAATAGTGTTGAACAGATAACCGGGGATTCACCCCCCACCATTCAGAAGGGGTAGAATCTTCCGTCCAAAGCACTCCACCCCCCGTGCCAAGGAGTTTACTGTATTGCAAACGCCTGCGCGAAGCTTGATTCGCCGACAGGCTTCCTCGTTGCTGGCCTGAACAGTCCCCTTCCTCTGCTCTTTCACTGGGCACAAGTGATACTTTGAGTCCTGCATGCCGCTATGATTCTGGTAGCGGCCATTGCCGTTTACGTAACTGCGTGCTGTGTAAGGGTCACGCACTTGGGACCCTCTTGCTTCATGCTGACCGTTGGAGGAATTCCAGGTTTCATTGGAATCCGAAGCCAACGGTTCAGAACCTGATGAACATGCAGACATTGATGAGTAGGCCTGACCAGAAACAGAGGCCCTTTTCATTTCAGCGTGATTCGAAGCATCACCATCAGTTTTTCTTCGCAAACGTCCTCCACTACCTCTGGCCTTCGCATAGCATGCTGGTGCCGAGATTCATGAAGATATGGCTGTGAAAAACAAGAAACCCAACAGTTACAGAAGGGAATTCATCTCAGTTACAATAGTGGAGGATTTAGTTGATAAGAGTACTCGTAGGTAGAGATGGCTATGTATTCATTCATTATAATTCAACATAAATATTATTACCAACCACAGTGCAAAAACCAAATCTTAACCGCTATCTAGGACTAGATCATCATCACAAATATTAGGTACCATAAACAACACAAACTACCACCAACTACATGCTACAAGTTGTTCACCATTATCATCAGCCAGGGACCGTCTTACATCGTTTTACGTGCCCCGGATGCATCCCATGAGTATCAGTGTTGCTCATCAATCATCATCTTCCATCTAGAAAACTCCTGTTGACTTTAACATGGAACAACACAGTATGGACTTGATGTTATGGATGAAACTACCAAACCCTGATGCTCATGTGTGTGCATAGAAAAAACAAGCCGTAACAGGTGTGCACAAATCCACACTCGTAGCACATAAGCATATGCAATACAGACATGAGTAAAGTATTCATGTCTACCTTTCTAACTTTTATCAACTTCTTTTCCAGCTCTGCTTTGGCACGGGCCTGTCTCCGCCTTAGGATCCCTTGGTACTGTTTGGCATTCACATATACAGGTTCTTGTGCCATCTCAAGAGGCAAAGGCATTCTAGCTTGTGGCACTCCAAAGAAAGGAGGATAATCCTGTTAGTTGCAGATATAATTAGACAGGACTTCACATGATAGCATGTTCTTATGAAGGATTTTCGACTTATTATGGACGCAAGTAGAAACCAAACCACACTACAAGTTAATAGCAACAGAAATACAAAGAGTTATCACGTCACAAGAAAGTAATCAAGAAAAAAGCACATTTTATACATCCAATTGGAGATCATAAAATTGCAATCCATTTTAAAGAAAGTTACAGATCCAAGCTGGCAACTTATAATTCATTCCTTAGAGCAGCAGGAAATGTTAAAAAAAAAAAAAAAAATTTTTTTGAGGAATATTTTCCATAATACTTTGTTAACCACCAGAAAGTTCATCGAACAAGAAAATAAATTACTTACCAAAGGCTGATGTCCATAAGCAGTCATCATTCCTCCATAGTATGGATCTTGATATGGATTTGATGCACATGCCTGCAAAATAAAAAAGCAAGAAAACCAGGAATACTTCAGTTACCATTTACAAAATTATTCAAGTATGAAACCTTTTACGTTTTTTTCATACTACACAGCATTTATGATGTTTAGTATTCATTCAACTATCGGTGTTGCAAGGTATTCATAGAAACAAAAGGAAGCACTTACAATAGAGTGACCAACAAGCTCAAGTTGTGGAGGCTGTGTGAGGCACTCATCACGTAGTGCTGGCATAGTAGATGAAACATGCTGCATAATTTGGTGTTCTTGCCCATAGTTGCCGACTGAGATTGAAAGTAAAGAGATTATTTTTGTATTCCAAAAGGGACCATCAAAAGTCAAGCAACGAGTTTAATCAAGCCACCATTGTGATATTTCTATTGCTTTCAATAAACTCCTATATTGGTATTAAAAAAACCCACATTAACTTATCAGGAGAGGTAAAAAAAAAAAGATACAACTACCTGATCGTGGAGATGCACTAACATGTGAATCTTTAGTGGCATCATCATCTTCCTCGTTTGGCCCACCATCAGATAAAGAGTGGTCCTCATTGGACTCTGAGCAACCATTTGGGCAGTCAAGGAAGATGAATTGGATGCATTTCGCGCTGTCAAGGGTGGAGAAATAGGATTATACCCGACACCACGCCACCAGTGGGCTCGGAGTAAACATTGGTTGGGGTATATATTATGAGAATCAAGCCCAATCCATCTGTATTTTGAGACTTTGGCCGCATAATGTCGATATCCTTCAGATAGCAACAAGTCCCTGATTACCTTAAGAGTCACGAACATAAGAATTAAATCAGTAAGATAAGTTAAGGGTAGACCTTCACAAAAATAAAAAATAAAAATAAAAATAAAACACCCCATAACACAAGCGAGTGGTCGCCAAGGAACTTTCAGAAAATGAAACAGAAAAAAAACATTTGACCATGGTCGCCCAAGTATAAGAAGAATTTGAATTCAGAAAACTGATTTATCTACAATCAGGTAAAGTACAAATAAACTTAAATTATATGTATATATATCTTTTTATATAGAGGATACTTCTTGGGGCCCATTTTTCCTATGAGATGGTCTAGGAATATTTCCCCCTCCTCCTGGTTCTCTTTTTCCTGCCCAAACTGAATGAAATTTGGCTATTTTAACAAAGATTTCTCTTCTAGGATTTTGTAATTTTTAATTCGATACTTTGCCCCCACTGTCAAGTTAGACAAGACATTACCTTTACCAACCAACAAACTTCGACGAACCGATACACAAAGCCATAAACTAGATCCACTATCTTGAAATATATGTAGTTAAAAGCACTCACAAAAATAGTAAAGGATTTTTGTTCCCGACGGGAAAACTATCAAACAATAAAACATTTAAATTTCAGTTGGTCTTCTAATTAGAATCAAGTAAATCGAGTTTAGATGCTTCAAAAATCATTTGAACACAATTCAGACTGCCTAAATTTCCATCCTTTTGCAGAAACTAAGTTTTACTGCAGCTCAACCAAGTGATATTAGTAACTATTCAAAGGTGAAGATTCAAAATTATATATATATGTACATATGTGTGTGTATAAATATTCTTATATATATTTGTATTTCCATTTTAGGCCCCCCACTTGTCTTGGCAACCAGAGAAAGCACACATGTGGCAGGCAAATTGAATCTAATATTCAAACTACCAAGTACCAAACTCAAATCCTTTAAATTAAATCCCACTACTTGTACCAACTTCAAGCTTTAAACCCTCTAGTTCCGTAAGGTCAAGCCAAACTTTTATCCCACCAATAATCACAGCATGAGTATGGTTATAAGGTTTGAATGGTAGAATTTGGGTTTGAATTGATTGTGCATTTATCGAGACGTTTGAATTGCTAGATTTAACAAGTCTAAAAAATTAAAATGTGTTCGGAAAAAAAAAAATCATTGTTTCATTCGCTTCAAAATTCTATATAATTATAAAAAATCATCTCATTTGGGCTTATTATGCAAAGTTATAAACTTTTTAAAGAAGGAGTTACAAACTTTAATAGAAATTAGTGAAGTGGACAAAATTAGATTGTGATTTTAAGAGTTTGAATTGTGCGTCTAACCGCATGCTGAGTACTCACAAGCCCAGTATCATCTTTCTCGCGTTTCTAGGATGCCAACGAAGCAGAAGCAGAAAGCAGAAGCAGAAGCAAAATCCCTCATCATAAAAATCTTAAATTCTCATGGAACTCAACCACACAACGCGAAACATAACTTTCTTATCTCCTAACAATTCCATGCAACAACGAATTTCAATGGAATCCACGTTATCCAAACCCAAAACAGAAAAACTCAAGAAAATCACAGATGAAAAAAACCCAATTCTCCAAAACCCTAGACATGAAACAAAAAGCCAGAAATTCAATATGTACACAAAAATTGAAAAACTTAAATTCAAATGTAAAAAAAAAAAAAAAGGTAAAAAGAAAAAAGAAACAAATCAGAGGAACTTACTTGGTGGGATAGGGAAGAGAAATAGCCAATAAGATAAAAAATCCCTATATTTTTGGGGCTCTCTCAGAATCTGAGGGAATTGGAAAACAAAAAGAGTCAATCAAATTTCTCTGCAATTTCTATGTATTTTTTTCCCTTTTATTTTATTTATTTTTCGTTTTCTCTCACTGTATAACTGTAGGTGTACTTTAGAAAGAAGAAGCTCTACCCCTATAAATTCCACATTCAAGGCCATGATTGCGTCACCCACCTTGGCCCCACCCGCGTAATGCTTCCCGACACGTCGACGCTTCGTATCGGAAACCTGCTTGTTCGGTTTTTCTTTAGCAGTTGGAGGTTCGGAGGGTAATGAGGGATGGGAACCGGCTGTGGCGGGTTTCCGGTTGATAAGTGATGTTGTGTGTGGGAGGGTTTTGTGCTGGTGAGGCTATCGTGGCCCTTTTTTATTTATTTCTTAAGGAAACATAATATAATATAGATAAAATGGGAAGGCCCACGTGACACGCACTTGACGGGCAAAGCCCGGCAAACGCGTGGCTCCCTGATGGGGACCACACCAGTAGATCGATGACAGCATGAAGGCCACGTGTCACTTTTTTTTGACATTTTTTTTTCTGTCTTTTTTGTTTTTTGTTTTTTGGGAGTGGAAAATAATTTTTATTTTTATTTTTTTCTCGCCGCAGACTTGGTTTGGAAGATAAACCAAAAAATAAAATAAAAAAGCAAGAGTCCTGTTTTTCTCATCATGACTCTTCTAATTTCGTAACAGCCGAATTTTGTTCGGTCTTAATTCTTAATTCGACATTTTTAGTTACTTAAAATAATAACTTAATTCGACAATAGCACTTTGGAGATTATAATCTTACCAATAAATTCAGTTCACAGTCACTATTAACATTTTTTTTTTTTGGCTAAAGTCACTGTTATTATTTTTTGAATATGAAGTGGGAATTCAAATTTCACATTTTATATTTACCTCAAAAAAAAAGTTCACATTTTATAATCAAATCAAGTGTTATAGTATAGGATAATCTATCTCTATAATCACGTCATTATTACATTTTTACATCATGTAAACTTTGAGATCTAATGATCATGTTATATGGTAGATTGAGTTGTTTGCGCAAGAAGTGATACGAGAACTTAAGTGTCTGTTTAGGATCACATTTAGCACATGATTTTAAAATTTTTTTAAATTTTTTTTTTAATTTAAAATTACTTTTTGCTGTGGGAAAAGCATCTAAATGACACGAATTTAAAGATCATTGTATGAACATGACACTAAAAATTAACACTAGACTAATATGATACAAAATTAAACTAAAGTATAACTAAAATTTGTGTTTATGTTGGTTAAGAATTGATAATTTTTGTCATGTTGTTAATAGATAAAAAAATGGTTATTTAGGTAATTTTCTCTTTTATTAATTATTGTTACTATTCATTTTTAAAAATGTCTACAGTAAACTCAAATTTAAAAGTTTATAATTTTGAACTTGATTATTTTTTAATTGCATAAAATGTCTAAAAAAATAAAATAAGATCAATATTAATATTATTTTTTCCAAACCCATTTTAAGTTTTAAATTTGTTTACTCCAAATAGTTTTTTTTAACCAAATACATATTTTCAAAACTCCAATTCAATATCTTCAAATTAACATTTATAAAACCTCCTCACCCTAAGAGTTCATTAATTATTTTCTTTATTTTTTTTTTCTATAAATGGCTTTTTTAAGGGCACGTGGAAAGACTAATAAAAATATGTATATCTATAAATTACTATTTTAATACCTAATTTTGCTTTAATTTTTTAATTTTAGTTAAAAAAAGTAATGGTTAGTTAGTTACTTTGGATTATCTCTTATAATCTTGTCTTAGCTAAAATTAGAAAGAGCATATGCTTCGTCGTTGTCAATGGGAGCATTGAAGGACAGAAGAAGATGTGAGGTTAGAATTAGAAAAAAGGTAAGAATAAAATTACAACTTATCCTGACAAAATAGATGACGAACACAACAAGCCAAAAGAGAAAGGACCAAACGGCCTTGCTACAGAAACAAATGTTTTACTTTAGATTCCTTGGAAGTTTATAATTCCACTTGTATTATAAAAAAAAAAAAAAAAAAGGAACTGCAAAATACAACTATAAACATATAAATTTTAAAAAATAAGATAAATCTTGTTGGGTTATTTACTTCTAAGTAACACACATCAATTAGTTTCTAAAAAAAAAAAAAAATGCACACATCAATTCTCCTCCAATTCCCTCCTAAAAAAATAAAAATTAGTAGTCCATATTTCTCTCTCTTCAATCAATCATGTCAAAGCAATGCCAATGCCAACTAAAAAGACTTGTTTACATGTTTGGACATTTCTCTATGTTCTAAGTTGCATATTGGTATTTTCTTTTTTTGCCTTGTTCATGTCTAACTGTGGACCTCCATCAGTTGGCTACCGCCAATCAGCATCGGTGGCACCACCGTTCTCCACCTCCTCCGCGTCTCTACCTAGTTGTTTTATGAGTTGTGCCTGAGCCTCCGACAAGGCTCTTTTCACCTCCTCCTACTTCTGGTGTCTCTTGCAACAAAATCTCGTAGTCTTGTATTGAGGCTTCCCATCTTTCTAACTATGTACCACACAAATGATGTACCAAGTAAAAAGACATCAGTTCAGTTGATTAATGCCCTTTAAACTCAACTATTCAGATAATCAATTTTAAGATCTCTAGTGAGTTGTTTTGTTCGGTGAATCAAGATCATGTCATATTAAGAGTTATTTAATGATAATTACTAAATCTAAATAGTGATTGGGGAAGGAAAAACCAATTATTTTGAAATATAATGTGTCTCGCGTTTATCTAAATAATATAAACGTATCCGTGCAAGAGCAAGATAAAGTTAAAATAAATAAATAAATAAACACTAAGAAAACAGTAATCAGATGCCATAGCCTAACAAGCATATATAAGAAGCGAAAGTGAGGTCTACCTTGGCACTGCAATCAGCTCTTCTTAGCCTAGCCTTGCTATAAGAAGGGCGAACATTGAGGGCTAGCCGTGCAGTCCTCAATCGCCTTCTCCAATTGCCCAAGTTTGGATCGACACGCAGCAACGGTTGCCAACAACACGGAGGTTGTAAGGATCACGCTCAAGCCCTTCCCCATAAGCAACGCAAGCCTCCGAAAATCTGGACGCCCTGAAGAGCTCATTCCCTTTTGACCGAGCTGCTGCCACAGCTCGAGCCTTTCTCATCACCATGCTTGCTTCCCTGTTGTTTGGATCGAGTCGACCTGCCCGTTGAGCTGCCTCTAAAGCCTCGTCGAATCTGTCAAGCCATTGACAAAGTCCACATGATCAAATTATAGTTGTTTATAATCTGGCATTTTGACTTGGGTACAGATGACAACTGCTAAAGGAATGTGTGAAACTTCACCTGCCAATGGCCAAGTCAACTTGAGCTCGCGTCACTAACAAAGTTGCATTACCAATAGGGCCAAGGAATTTAGTACATTCATCAACATCAAACTTTGGACCTCTATCAATACTTTATCTGCCTCTTGGTGTCTGTGAAGTTTCAACAAAGCCTCCGCTTGCAAAGTATATATCTTCACAAAAAATACCAAAGAAAAGACTCAGCTCTTCGAACCCGTGTTTCAAACTTTTTTACGGTGTTTCTTTTACAAAAATTCGAATTGATTATGTTCAAACTAACTGTTCAAACCTATTAACCAAACTTAAGAACGACACTAACTCGTAAATTTACAATAGGACATTGAAAATTCGCATTGGGATTATCAATAATGTGAAATAGGATTAGAGAATTTGAGAACTAAAATGGTTCACCTGTGGGGCTGAATCTGCACCAGCTGAAATGGCGCACTCGGTTTCCTTAACCAGGGTGTTCCAATCTCGTAACCTGCGAGCCTCGGTACACTTGTTCAGATGCGTTTGAAGTGATTTGACTTTAGCAAGGTCATATTGGTCAGCCTCTTGCCCTGCATGTTTATAGTGATATGCCGCCTTGTCTGGTTCCCCTAATCTACGTAGATATACACACATTAAAACATAATTTTAACACCAAACATCAAGGGTTTTTGGCATTTTGACAAATCATTTCATGTCCTAAGTCGTTGAGACAGTCAAAACTCGGATAAAATAGGTCATTGTACAAGCTCGTTTAAAGTGTAGATGTTAAAGTTTTGTATAACAATGGAATAAAAATGTATTAAAATTTACCTAAGATACAATGTGGCCAAACGATGATGAGCTCTATGATAATGGGGTTCAATCCGAATGGCTTCTCTACACTCGAAACGGCCTCAAGAAGCCTCCCAAGAGCAGCCAAGGCAGCACTTTTATTGCTCCGATAAGAAGCCTTATTGGGGTCAATAGAAATCGCTGCGTCGTACAAAGCCAATGCCTCTGCAAATCTCCCACTCTTGTAATCCTCATTCCCCATCATCGTCAACGTCTCCGGGTCCATTCTCGTCGACAAAGCTCGGCACAACGACCCGCCACCGCCGCCCTGACTCTGTTCTTCACCGCTCACCTTACTATTCACCACATTCTTTGCCTGTCTCACCGTCACCGGAGCCTCGCGGGTGTTGTACGAGGTCGCATTGTTCCCGCCGCCGCCGTTTTGTTGTCGCAAGTTTCCCAGGTTGCCAAAAAGCATGACGTTGCTCGACGATGCCCGTACGAGGTTGCTACTTCCTTTGGTCTTTTGATGGTCGACGATCATGCTCTCGAGCTCGCCCGAGATGCCCACGGCTTCTTTGGGTACTCTCCTTCCTTGGTTGACGTAAACCTGATAAGGAACGGCTTTGTTTTGAGGCCTTTCCGGTTGTGCCCTCTGGGTGTTCGGTGAAATGCCCCTAAGGGGTTTTGGGGCTTGCGGCGGCTGCACAACCCCAACCCCCGTGCCACCGAAGAAGGCCTCCTCGTCCGAGCTTCCGCGACTTCGTTTCGGGTCCTGCGACGTCGTCGTTTTTTGCGTCGCCGTTGGGCGTGGGAAGATGGCCGGTCGTTGTCGTTCTTCTCTGCCAACTTCGTCTCCCGAACACCGCGTTTATCAGGCCACAACCGGTTTTCCTCTCCGGTGAATTTTCTCCCATTTCCTTTGTCTTTGACGTTTCACGTCCCGGTTTAAGCCAAGGAAGACAATCTTAAGCTTACAAAACAGACATCAGATGAGATGTTTATCGTGGGGATCATGATCATCCATGACCAAAGTTACCTTTGCTTGGGAACCAAGAAACCTGCTTGAACCCAATATCTCATAATCTTAAGCTTACAAAACAGATAAGAGATTGTATGTTTGACCCAGGAAATGATATGAATTCAATGCAATATCTGTTCCAAAAAAAAAAAATTTCTTCTCTTTGAATATTTCCTTGTGTAGGAGATCACAAGATGATGATATCACATGACATGATTAGGGGGTGTTTGTAAAAGATTTGCAAGAAAAAGAAAATAATATTTTGTTATGTGGAAACTTCAATACCAGGATTTTTTTTTTTCGTTTATTATTGTTATAATTTAATTATTATTATTATTATTTTTGGCTTCTGTTTTGTGTTTCTCTGTCTGTCATGGTTTGTTTGGTGGGAAGCTGGACGCAGGAGACTCGGTCTTTGGTGGAATGAGAATCTCTAGATTTTAGAAATTGGAGTGCATGCCCCTTCAATTCTTAGAGGAGGCCACGTTTGTTTTGGTTTACGTGTGTATCTACATATATTGTATATACACACACTGTTTCAAACTTGTGAATTCATATATATATTTTGCTTCACGACACTTCCAAAACTAGTAAGAGGACAGCATTTCAACTTTATTTATTGCTTTGGTTGAAAACTAATAGCAAATTTTCAACTAGTAATTAAGAATATGCATTGGTGCCGGTCGTATATAAATTTATATTGTGTCAAACTTCATATATATTTTTTAATGCTTTCCAAAACTAGTAAGAAGATTTCAAGTTTCAACAGCAATTTTTATTTTATTGTTTTGAAAACTAATAGCAAATTTTCAAATAGTAATTAAGTATATGCCTTGGTGCATGTCTCATCTTTTATATATATATATATATATATATATATCATTTAAGGTACGGGTACAAAGGAGAAATAATGAAGAAAGTACGTAGTATATCACCTAGGTGAGGGAAATGATAAAAAAAAAATAGAGATATTTTTTCTCTTAATTTATTTGATATGAAATCTCTCTAATATTCTCTTTGATTTAAGATATCAAAATTAGAATGTATTAAAGGATTTGGAAGCCCTCTCTTAATCTTTTCGGACACTCATTGTTTCTTAAGGAATTGAAAAATTCATCCTTTTAAAATTTTTTTTAAAAAAAAAGGGGGAAAAGAAATGAGATTTCACTTGGTGATCCCCTAATAGCGGTACATAAAAAAAAAGGCCAAATTGCCCCTCCCCCACCCGGCCTTGTCCACTACAACCCTATCATTTTTGTGTCACGTCATTAATCCGCTAAACCAGGATTTCAAACTACTTGCCTCACCATTATAAGAGGCGGTCTTGTTTGGGTTTTCCCCGAACCGCCTTTTTTAACAAAAACAAACTGCCTAAACTCCTCCACCCACCATGCATTACTTGTTTTTCCTATTGTATGTGTGCTGGAAATTTTAAATATGAATGGTGTTTGATATTTGAAGATTTTTTTTACTTTTAGTTAGTAACAAAATATATATATATATATTCTTACCTTAAAATTTAAATATTTTTCATGTTTTCTTCTAACGAGTAGACCGCCCACCATTTATGAGAGGTGGTCTCAGTTCTGGTTTTTCTCGAACCGTCATTTTAAGCAAAACAGATCTACCCCTCCCCGCCTGCCAACTGTCTGCCTATGCGCCCTTATCACTTATGGGCTATTACCTAGGCCTACAATTAGGCCCTGTGTGGCCCATTTGCTAAAGTAGCCCACTTAATCATGAATGTATCTTCAATAAGCCCAAAAGCACCAAATAAGCCCAATAGTAAAAAAAAAAAAAAAAAAAAAAAAAAAAGAAGTCTGGTCTTCAAACTTTTAAGGGGCTCCACTCTTTGGCCGCCTGACTTACAACTACCTTTTGTTCATTGAAGTTCCTTCTTCTCCTGCCTCCTCATTTCTTCTTGCAGTTGGAATCAAGTGGGAACTGCAAGGTATATCTATATACGTGGCCATGCTTTGTGAATGCATAAAAAGCATTTTATAGTTTACTTTTAAAAGGGATTCGGCTGTGCAAAAAAAAATTGATTCTTGACATCTTAAATATTGCAATCCATAACACATCAAAACTAGGGCACCACATAATCATAAAATATTTACATAATTGAGTTTTTGCTTCATTTGAAATGATTGTGATTGCAAATAATTCCACATCTGATTTTACCAAAAGATGTAGAATTCGAATCCCCAACACCTAAGGTTATTTAAAAAAAAAAAAAAAAAAAAAAAAAAAAAAAAAACGACATTGTGAAACTCTAGACTCTTTGGAGTAGCTCCTTAATGACCAAGCTAAACTCCACCATCTAAGCTTAATCCAGAATTCATTCATCTCTTTTTTAGAAGGCAAGACCGATATTAATATTGCAGGAAACAAGCAAAAGAAGCACATATTTCATATAATTTGCCATTCACAAATCCCAAGTCCCTCTCTTCTTTCTTATATATGTATTTATAACTTACTAAATAATTTTTCTTCTTTTTTTTTTTTTTTTTTTTTGAATCAACTTGATATCGTTGGAGTTTGATGAGACTATAGTGGCGAGTTAATAAAGTTAGAGTTCAGATTTTGATGTTGCTACGGTCTAAAGTTTCGAAAGCAAATTAAATCTCTTTAATTTTCCAGACCAGAAGTAGTATAGGAGTAAGCTTGGACAGCCATTTGTGCACAAAGCATTTGGGGTGTGTCCCTTCTGAGTCCCGAATCAATGCTTTGCTTTGCTTTGTGAAAAGGCTATAATCAAAAGTTGGCAAAAGATTGGCACAGATTTTACCAAAATAATCAACTTTGGGAATCAAGTAGTCTATATATATATATATATATTTGTTATATATATCATTTGCTCATTATTCCTTTATTATAAGTCTGTGATCGACGATGCAAGTTGGAAGAGATGACCCCCTTTCTTTCATAAAAAAAACAATAGGGGGTTTCAAACGAATGTTATTTTGAAAAAGTTCATGTTGTCTTACGTTGAAGCTTTTGTGTGTAATTTTGAAAAAGATTTTGAGATTAATGAAAGCAAACCTTTAGTTAGATTCTCATCGAAGTTCAGGTATATGTTCTTTCAATATTATTGCTGAATCATTTTGTAATAATAATCAGGTGCAATATATATATTTTAATCTCGATTAGTTTAATCTATCTCTTAGTGAGTTGTGGTGTATATCTATATATTCGATCGGTTCTCTTGCTTGCCTGCAATATGTTGATCCAAAACTTGTTTTATATTTGGAAGTGAAAATTTAACTGTCCCTGCTAATTATCAGCCACAACTGTTTAATGCAATATGGAATCCGATAAAGCAAAGAAGAAAGTTCTTTAATTATATACCTTTAATTAAAATGCATGTACATATATGTTAAACCCTTTCATAATGAAGATTATATATGCCCTAAACTGTGAGATATCATGCATTTTATTTGCAGGAGGGGTTATATGAGGTGAATCTCATAAAGAAACGCTAAGGAATAGGCAAGTACTATATATATGTGTGTGATATGGTCTCTCGTCTATATATATACACTCTAGCTAGTAACCTTCACATTTCGAATTGGTACTGCAACTCGGTTGAAGCAAGTCTGTTAAGTATGCATAAATAAGAAGAATGATTATGTTAATTATCCACAAAATTTGTCTGTGCAGTTCATTAAGGAAGATATTATACATACACATATATAAAATAGATCGAACTTATATAGATATACGTCTTCAGCCTACATATAAACATATATATATTTATATGTGTATGTATGTATGTGCTATGCTTATTTCTTTTTGTCAATGCCGAACCAGATTATACGTGTTAAGGCTTTCATTGAAGGAAGATGAACAGGAATTAATGGTTAATTTGAAGAGAAAAGTAATCGATATTTTAATGGGGTTTAAGGTAAATGTTGCTTATTATATGTCTATCTTTATTTTGTTTGAACTAATTATTAATACAATGGAATTTGCCTTTATATATATATGTGTTATATAAATATAATTAATTAAACTAATCTGAAGAAATAATTAATTTTTTTATTACTACTTTGTCTGTTTGTCAAATTAAATTATACTATCCATATCATATGGTAACAATTATAAATCTAGAATAATAATTATGTTACTAAGCTCGTCAATATCTGTTCCTATAATTAAAAATTTGCTTATTTATATATATATCTTGGAGATTTTTCTTCCCTTTTCTGATAAATACATTAGTAGATTAGAGTGTATATATACAAGAAACAAATTATTTGTACACCTCATGTGTCCACCGGCCAAACTGACTCTGTAGGCCTCAAATCGACATAATTGGATGGTTTTGTGCCTTTTAATAATACTAGTTACGTAGCACGTGCAAGCATGTGTGGAAAAAATAAATAAAGTAAGTAATACATGAAAAACGCATGCAGAATAAACAAATAAGTAAAATAAAAGTGAAAACAAAAAAACAAAAAAACAAAAAGAAATCATATGATGAACATTAAAACCGTCACGTGACGACCTACTAAAAAATGAATGAAAAGAATAAATTTACTCCTTGATATGTAGGTATATATAATAATTATACATTATATAATGGTATAACATATTATACATATAATGTATGTAGGAAGGGGAAGAAAAAAAAAGCAATGCCACGTGACGGAAGTTTGAGAATGAACGAAATCCATCAAAGAAGGAGAGATATATATTCCTTTTAACAAAAGCCTCGGATTCTCTCTAATTAGATTCTTTAATTACCCTCACTTTCCCCCCTAATTCAGAAGGCCTTATTTTTGTTATTTTAAAATTAATTTATGTCTCACATATACATGTCTTTTTCTACTCATCTGCAGTACCCTTTACTAATCTTTACAAAAATAAATTAATTAACCCCATTGAGTAGACTTGTATATATATAAGACTAGGTGTGAAAGTAATATCTTTTGGATTTGGAGAGAATTAATGGTAATTTCTTTCTTTTCTTTTAATTTCAAGAAAGGAATTCAAATTCTACATTTTATGATAGAATCGGGTGTGAAATTACTTTACAACCACATCTTAAACTCAAATCGAGTGAAATTTTGATAAAGAAATAACGAGTATTTATTAAATGAACTTTTCGAGAAAGCTATACTATATATATATGGTTTTGTAATTGGCCCATGCATGATAAAACGCATGATAAAATGAAGAGGTTTTATGTCGGCCTAGCTATATATGAGGTTTAGCAGAAAGAAAGAAAGAAAAAAAAAAAAAAACTATATTCAAAACAGTGCAGAAAACTAAGGGACTAATTAAGGAAAAGGAAGAAGGTTAATTTTACTGTAAGAAGTAACTAGTTTGACCCTAAAGTTAAAGAAGTGGGCTTTACCTTTCGTTAGAGAAAAAAAAAAAAAGAAGTGGGCAACCTCGGATTCTAGAAAAGTAGCAGCCATGCATGTTGATATATATAAATATATATATATATATATATATTAAAAATACATACTTTATAATAATAATCAAACTAGCTAAAGCCTGTGTATTGTGTTTGATGAGATATTCCATCATAGGAATTGAAAAAGATCATCACGGCACTCACCCTTTTTACAAGGAGTGATCAGGTACGTCAATCCAATGCAATTTTCTTTTTATATTATTTACTATTGTTAACTAAGCTAATTAAGGGGCATAATTAGATCCCTATTTGCATATTCCTCATTCCAAGGTCCTCCTACTGATTATCTCTCTTACTCTCTCTCTCTCTCCTCTCTCTCTCTCTCTCTATATGTATATATAAACACATATATATATATATATGTTTATATGTATATAATATCTCACACACGCGTAAAAGACATTATTCTTTTTTTTTTTTTTTCCCTTTCAATTTCAAATAGTAAATTATAAAAAGTTTTTCATCCGTGCTCTATATCTCTATTACACTTTCACATGCACAGTCGCACAAACAGACACCTCTATTAATTAATCATTTTTCTTTGAAATACAGAGTGAACAAATTATATATATATATATATATATGTTACGGATTAACTTGAATCTAGCTGATTGGCCGCCATGAAATTAAATTTGCACTTAATATAATTTTAACTCAAGCAATGCTCAAATTGTTTACCAAGTTAACTTTTTTTTTTTTTAATGGGTGCAGATTCTATGACTCCAACTTAAAAAAAAAAAAAAAATGAAAACATTATCAGACCTTTAGTCAGGAACCTCTTACCTAGAACTCATTTTCTCTCATCCTCTGAACTAGTCTCAAGCCCCTCCCCTCCCTTCCCCTCCTACCAAGTTGTGCTACTCCAGCTTCATGATTAAATATATATATATATATATATGTATATGTATTAGAAAAAGAAGAGATAGAGTACTACTCTCATTTGTCAAACAAATTTTTTTTTTAAATCTTTGAATACGTTATTAATTAGAGGAAGAAATTTATATATCATTGAGCAGTGAGTCAATATTTGAGTACGCCTTATCCAGATCCCTCTTGGATTCCCTCCTCTCAATGAGTGTACATACAGACATATACAAAACAAGCCATGTCTTGTGTCGGGTTAATACTAGAACAGACAAATTAATACAATATTTTATATAACATCACTCGAAAGAAAAAATTTGCATAATCCCAAATTATCAAATTACTCAATATCTGTTATGTTTCCGTTACGTGTCCTATACGCAGATCAAAGTAAAGATTTAAGTCTATATATGTCTAGGGGGTGTGCAAATAAAAGTCTTACATTACCTAAAAAATAAATTGAGAGAGTTTAAAAGGGGTATTGGCTATTTTTTCCTTTTCATTTATTAATATTATTATTATTATTAGGAAAAGCCGAAAAGGGGTTGGGCTACTTTTCAGTTAACCTTATTTATTTACTATTTGGTGAAAACAACCCCTCAAATAAACATGTTATGTTTTTTTGCACCCTTTATACATGTGTAAGAATGGAGATAAGATAACTAAAGTATTATATTTTGGGCAATATATCAAGTATATCCTTTTTTAAGGGGACAACCTACAAATCACTCCTTTTAATTAGAATGTGGAACCCAAAAATCCCAACCGGTGATAATATAATCGGATTCTAGTTATATTCATGTTATTTATACACAAGTTGAATCTCGAAGAAAATTAGATGAAGCTTGATTGTTCCCGTGAGATATCACTTTAATAGACGGAAAATCAATAATGAGCAAAATGAACTATTGAGATGGAAACTTCAAGATAACATGAGGCTCCCACATAGTAGAGATCTAGATAGAGTCAGTGATATCTTCTTGATTTGTCAAGTTGAGGAGAAATTGACAAATAGATCATCGTTCAAATGGAGGCTGTAAGGAAAAAAGTTACATCATAAACTAGACATGAAATCGAGTATGGGTTTAACAAATGATTAACTTTTTAAGATAAATTATATATTTAGACATAATACATATGTATGTATTTATGTATGTATACGTGGTTACGTGCATGGATAAGATGGTTCGCTTTATGATCATGATCAGAAGGGAGAAAATGGCGATGCAACCATATAATTTAAAGATGCACATGCCAATATGATCATACCCAACAAAGAAGGGACCACAGTAGTGTGGAAAAAGAGTTATGTAAGGGAAAGGAATCACATCATTTGAGGGACAAGGGAACTTCTAATGAATGCATACCGTCCTTCACATATTCCTTCCAGCATTGATTTATTTATTTTCCCCTAAAAGCTTCCACAAATAAATGAGATATTCAAAGCTAATAATTCAGCCACTATAGTGGATCCCTTCATTCTTAAAAAAAAAAAAAAACACACACACACACACACACAACTCTACTTTCTCACCTCAATTACAGGTACATATCGGTAGTGATCAAAATATGCATTTAAAAAAAAAAATTATTATACAAATATATTATAACCTTCGTTGTAACATTCAACATGGGTAAGTAGTGTGGTAAATAAATAAATGTCCATTTCATTTTAGCTAAGTAGTATCAATATATAAATATATGTTGACTTGGGGGTGAAAATATTAAATTTTACACATTATGACTTAAAAGTCATTTATGGATTATCCCACGTCTGTAGCCATTATATATTATATATATATATATATACTTATCACTTGCAACTACCTTGACATCAATTAAGTAGATTGATTTTCTTCTTTTTTTTTTCTTTTTTTTTTTTTTTTCCCTAAAAAGTTCAGGAAATGAGTGATTAACTCAACATATCCCCTTTATATGTATCAAATGATTTTCCCATATACTGATAGGAATATTCTTTATAGGTTTTAACTGTAGACTCTAACTCTAGATGAGGGATTGCGTCATTTAAGCACCTACTGAATGTACTAGTGGTTAGGATATAAGGTGTGGTTCTAAACACATGCTAAATTGAGTGTTGAGCTAACATTAACAAACTTTTACATTTCATACCCTTGTATTAGAAAAGTTACTTAGCAATCAAATCTTAAACTACAAACCTTACTATGATAATTATTAATTATTATTAGGCCTCGATGATCTATAAAGTAGTTCGTTTAATTTGAGTATTATAACATATCATAATTAGTTAGCCACGATTTTTCTTAGAATATTGTTTAATTAAATAAGGATTTTAAGCTTTTTTTTTTTTTTTTTTTTTTTTGCAAAATAGAAAAAAAAAGAGAAGATAAGATCATAAGTACCAAAATCCAAAAAGTTATTTTTGATATATTATTAGGCTCAATCATAAAGAGAAGGCTTAACTATGTTTTTTTGTAAATATCATGATCATATGCATATATATATATATATGACCAAATGATGTTTGAAAGGGAAAATAATAATATTCCTTTGCCTTGGCCAGCCAATATAGATGAATACAATGAGTGCCCAAATCAATTTGTCACCCCAATATTCTCAGGAAGCATTTTAATTAGAAAAAAAAAAAAAAATCTAAAAAAGTAGAAAAGTAAGTGAAAAATGATGAGAAATTTCTTGAGATTCCCTAACGTGACAATTATGAACATAACCCGCACGAGTCCTTTCATTGGATTCCCTTATTTGTGCTGGGCTTGGCTTAGACAAATGATACCCACATATCTGACTACACGATCTCATCACTCCCCTTGAATATTCAACCACAAAATTTATTTAATTTACGAACATTAATAAAATATACTATAACAAAAAAAAAAAAAACTCCCACTACAGTTTTTCACTTTCCCTTTCCCTTTCCCATTCTCATCCTGTGACTGTGAGTGTGACAACCAAAAATATAAAATAATAATAATAATAATAATAAATATAATAAAGAGTAAAAACCCAGGCAACTTGAGCTGAATCTCTGCTAGTTTCCACTCAAAAGTTTGTCTTCTGGCCAAATTGTTGAATTATAATATACATACACATATTTATATATTATATATATATGTATTTGTAGCTGCAATTAAGTGTTAGGCCTTATCATATTGCAGGCCAAAAGCAGAATATTGGTAGACCTTCTGTGGAAGTCTTTTGCAGACTAGCTAGAGAAGTGTCAAGAAAAAAAGACATCTAGCGTTTTGTGGTGCATGTTCCATCAGTGGATACTAATTTTATTATATTCGAACTTTATATCTTGTACTAAAAATATCGCGAATTAATATCCGTTGACGGTTTGAGTGGTTTGAGTATATAGTAGTAGTACAATATTCTAAGGTCTTATTCATGGGTGGTGCAAGTTGAATTAATTGTCACAGAACAAAACGGTATGTAGTATGTATATGTATGTACAATTTATGATTGGTGGGGTATAATTATAAGCAAGCCCCACATCAGGGTAAATATATGTACATATATACCAGAAATAATAGTTGTTCAAAATATTGAATTCATAATTACTTGAGGAAGAAAAAAAGGGGTTTACACACAAAGAAAGTCTATGCTTTCTCATGTTGACTTGATTAAACAAACCAAAGCAGATGATTACAAAGTAAAAAACCACACTACATAAAAAAATTAAAAAAAAAAAAAACAAAGAAAAATCAAACCCAACCCATTACAGTACTGAACTCACCAAACCCAGTACTGGTCAGCAAATACATAATTAGAAAGTGGGCAATTTACTAAATATGCCCCAGCTAAACGTACTGATTAGTATACCCTACACAAATTGAAAACCCCAACTCAAATTAGACAAAGGATTTCAAGGCAATAAAAAATAAAAAAAAAGCAAAGTAATAACTGCTTTTTTTTTTTTTTTGGTCGGAAGACCCACTCACTCTCTCAAAATCAACCAAACAAATTATGATCATCAAAACAAACTAAGTGCTGAAAATAGAAGTTTGGTAAAGACCATATCTTGGACTAAAATTTGTTATCATAATCCTATAATAACAAAATACTATGAAGCAAAGCACACATGACTTTTATTGCCCTTTCTGAGCCTTTTTTTTTTCAAACTGAAATACCGCGAAGTGCCAAGTAGAAGAAGAGCTCTAAATCCGGCGGAGCGAAGAAAGCGATTGGAGTTCTTTGAATCGAGCAATTGGAGATTACCCTTTGCTTTTTGGGAGCCGGTGGGCATGTTCGAATCTCCGGTATGCGAAACCTCCGGCCTTTCGGCGTCGAACACCCGGTAGAATTAGTACTTGTTGAGACATCATCGACGGCTTCGAACTCTATACCTTCTGTCTTGGGAAAATCATCATCGTTAGAAGATGATCTCGAAGGCGAATTTAGAACTTCTTCTTCTTCACTTTGATGCTTGTTGTTGCTCTTGAGAATAGGACTAGGGTAGTACTAGTACTAGTACTCCTCTTCAACTCCGATTTTTTACTTCGGGTTTTTCTTGCCGTTCTTGTTCTTGTTCCTCTTCTTGTCCTACCAGAAGGACCATTTGAGAGAATTGTGAGACAAGTGGAAAACTTTACCAACTACTTAATAACGAAGCTCTTGAGCTCGCTAGCTCTAATAGTACTTTTTGAGGCTTCTAAATTTGACTGAAAAAAGTGGAGATAGAAAGAAAAGCTGAGTGATGATCAAAATAGTGGCCCTTTGGAAACAAACCCTTTTTCAACCTAAATTGCTACACAAGACTGCTTATATATATATATTATATTGTTCTGTGTATGTGTGTGTGTGTGTATATCTATATAGAAGAGACTTCAAAGTTGAAAAAAAGAAGGAAAAAAAAAAAAAAAACACTCTGAACACTTTAGAAACGGCCCATACAGAAGATCATGATGATGAAGAAATATGATGAGGGTTCTCTGATAAAATTATTCAAGAAAAGCTAACAAAGCCCACTCTCCTATCTGTCTACTTTAACTGCTGCTATTTGTGATTAAAGAACCACCATAAACTCCACCCAAAACCTTGACAAAATCATGACTCTGATAATATTGACATGTAAATAAAACCCTAAAAGAAGGAAAAAGATATAGAAGAGCTTCAGAGATGTATATAAATAAATAGTATATACATATACAGACACTAATTAAAAGCCTCAGACTTTGTATGCCAGGACGGTAAAAAACCCACTTCTCTCTTAAGAAGTTCTGAAAAGCCCTAATCAAAACCCTTTTAAGAAGAAACGGAGAGAGAGAGAGAGAGATTTCGAACTTGTTCTATATTTAGGGCTTTATAGTGATTAGGGATATGTATAAATACGGGCAGGTCTGCCCGTTGCCCGCTGCCCGCGCCAAGAGACAAAGAGAAAGAAGAGAGAGTAGAGAGAGTGAGTTTCAAATTTTGTGCGGATTATTGCAGTATACTGATATTGATTAAGAAAGAATAAGCTGGGCAACTTTGCCCAATGCCATTATGGTTTTAAAAGTGATTAAAGACTTTCTGCTTTTCTTGTGTTTGGGTGGGTGGAAAATGCCATTAAGATTTTTGTTTCCACTTTCCACTTCTCTCTCTCTCTCTCTCTCTCTCTCTCTCTAACTTTCATATAATAATAAATATAATGACGCGTTAAAATTAATGAGTTGTTTTTTCAAATACTCTCAATGAATTAAAAGTTACACAAAGCCTTTTCTTCTGTTTCGTGGGGTTTTTTTTTTTTTTTTTTTTTTTTTAATGATTTGAAATTTTTATTTGAGTGCCTAAATTTGCGACTTAATTAAAAATTAAAAGCTAATTAAATTCAAACCCCACTTGTCCCCTTCCAATTTTGTTATGAATATGAAGAAAATATCAAAGTACTAGAGCACAATTTTTAATTGCTACATCAAATTTAATGTTGATTTGATCTGATGGCTAAAAACTGTATTTTACAAGTGGTAATGTATGTTTTTTTAAAGGAAAATTCTACGAATAGTTAATTGAGAAATGAGAGCACTAAACTAAAGTCAGAAACTAATTTAGAGGGAAACCAAAAAAGATATTTCAAATTTCAGTGCATCGTAGGGATTTATGTATACATATTATAATACTTTTGGGCAAAGATGGCTAGACAACCGAGGAACAGTTAATAGTTAGTAAGATTCTCTCTCATACTTATCTATTTGGTTATAACTCTACGTTGATATATATAATAATACTAATTAATTAGTTTATTAAGTTGAGAAATAATTATAGAGCAAAATGGTTGGGAAAGAGTCAAACACTGTTTTGCCTGCATTCCCCTTGTTTAGAGTACTACATTAAATGAGAATCTTTTTTTTTTTTTGCATGTTCTACCCCTCCTTCCCTTGTTTTTGATTTCATTTTATTTTATTTTTGGACATTTTCTAAAAACAATTTCTGCATTCCTCAGAGTATCTTAAAAGTGGGGGGGTTCCAATATTTGTAAAAATTAACCTGGATCAGTTACTCACAGACACAGATACAACATATCCATTGACATGACAAGGAAAAAAAAAACAACACTTTCTTCTAGCATGGGCTGATTATGCGCATTGGAAATTTGATCTGTGCTGATTTATAGTTTTTATAAACAAATATTTAAGAATTTAAAACATAAAAAGTGTCTTTGTAATTGCAAGTGTCCAAAACCATCGTCTTCATGCAAAGAGCAGCGAGCTAACTTCTGAATATATAGAGAACATTTGTGGCATTCTGACAAGATTGTAGACATTAGGACACGTACAAAGTGATTATATGTACAGATTATTCATTTCTCTTAACTTGTATAAGAATTTTCTAATTTATGTACTTTTTATTAGGGAAATTTTACTGTAACTTAAAAAAAAAAAAAATTCTAGCAATAGAGTTCTGTCGATTTAGAAAGGTACACTGTCAATAAAGATAATCCGCTTGTTATTAAGAGGAAATTTGCGGAGAAAAAAAAATCTGTTCACAATGTGTGTGTGTGGTGTGTGTGTGTGTGTAGTACATTCATAGGAGTTTGAGATTAATGGCAGTGAGTGAACTTTTTTTTTTTTTTTGGCATGTTTAAGAAGAGGTTGACTTTCACAAGAATTGCTCGGAAAAGCTGCTGCTCAAGAAGGCTGTTATTACCCAACACGTGGCGGATTACTGGCTGGTCTCACGTGAAAGCCATGCAGTGATTGAGTTGAAGTTACCAACATGTTGAGATTCTCAAATGTCATAATGAAACTAAAACCACATCACCTGCTTCTTAGAATTCCCAAAACCATCAGAATTCCCGAGACTTGTATCAATACATCTCGTCATTGGGATTTTAACTATAGTACATAGTCATAGATAAGATGATAAAATTCCATCCGTTCCTTTCAACCATTTCCCAAAATTTTAAATGTTTTCATTTCCCAACATTTTAAATAAGTGTTTGGAAGCAATATCTGAAATGGCATGAAACATTGTAAAATATTACCAATTACAACTTTTGGGCAAAATTCAAAATGTTAGAATGGGCAACATTTTGCTCATTTGGCTAGCTTTTCTACAGTGTTAAATATTTCCATCCAAAATATTTACATTCAAATGTTTATATCCTAAATGTTTCTCCTAAACGGACTCTTCCCTATAAAAGGGTGAATAGTATGCAGTAACTTTGTTGCTGTCAAAACTCAAAATCACATAAATAATAATGACATGACAGACAAAAAAAAAAAAAAAAATCAATGTCACAAGTATATATCAAATTTGTAATTAATTTCAATATTTATTTTGCATGGAAAAATCCATCAGTTTTGGTCGAGGCCAAAGCATGAAGCAAGATAAGCAGAGAATCAACACATAGGCAAACAATCAAACTATATGCTAAGATAGCTTCTTTTGTCTAATTCTAATGTCAACGATACAGCTCCTGAATACTAAAAGAAAACTTCCAGGAAAATAGAGAAGATTCTATAAGAAAACACACACTACTTCCCAGCCCAAAGTATTAATTAAGCAATAAGATGGAACTAAAGAGCTATCTAGTACAAGCAGCAAATCAAAGAAAAGCTCCGACAAGGACTCACCGTCCTCTTGAAGAGCTTCGTCCAGCTCCTCGTGCGATGACGGAAACAATTCAATATATCGACTCCCTAAAGTCATCCTATCCTTGGACATAGCCGCTTTAGAATCTTCTGCATTTGCAAACTCCACAAATCCTTCCCCAGTTGGCCTGCCTTCTGAATTCATAGTAAAATGAATCGAGTCTTCTGACAAAACAAAATCCTTGAAAAACTCGATTATATCATCCTTGCCCGCAGAAATGGCAAACCCTCAACCTTAATACTCCTGTAGGTTCGGCTGAATTCCTTCCCTTCGTCATATGATTTTAGACCTTGGTATACTTTGGCGAGGGGAGCTCCCACGAGGTTTTCAAAACTTCACCTGCTATTGCCTTGTAATATTCCTGCCTCTTACTTCTGAACACTTCAACATATCTCCTGCCCATGTTCTGCCTATTCCTTTGAAGTGCAAAATCAACCTGAAGAGGATACCCAAAAACACAAAAGGCTTCCCCCGTGAACTTTCCATTCTTGTGCACGAAAAAGAACATCAACTATGTCCAGACCGTGGAAGAACTCAGCCACATCAGCTTCGTACAATCAAATGGAAGACCACGCAGTGCTGACAACAGGGAAAGGTGGAGGCTGTCCCTACATAAGCAAAAGGAGCTGGATTGTACATTAAACTTGGACCAGGAGAAGTTCCATAGAATGAAGAACCCTGTTCAACAAGCCGCTGACGCTTTGCACCCATTTCATTCACGCCCATCCCACCATCAGGATATTTACTTTATTTCCAATAATCATGAATGAACAGAAAAAAAACAAGAAACACATCACCAAATTATGCATAGCACCGAATAGATCATATATTTATTGAAGGGCAATTAAATGCACATGTAACAACCTTTCTTCGACAAGAACATCTATAATTTCGAAAGTAAGCAAAGGGAAATTCTAAAATACAGGTTTTTCTAGAGTTCTAAATCATCTCAAAGTGGAGCTTCAAAAGCAGACGAACTCATATATAAAAGCATATCAGCATCAATTTAACATGTCCCACGACACTTCATAACCGTTTCCAATGAAATCATCGATTGCTCTTCCATGAATAACAACATTTACATCTCATTGACAGGAGCATGTAGGCATGCAAGCAAACATAACAAAGTGACCATACTAAACCAGAAACACCACCATCAAAAACAAAGAAAGCAACTTGAGGCAGTAATGCTAAGATTGGCATGTAAATTTGGCCCTTAAGCATGTCTACATTTCGACAAACAGATAACTTCTTCTGCCACTTACTTAAAGTCCACAACACTTATGCATTCGAGTTTTCCAAAACTAATTACAGAATAGCACCCATGATTTTTATGTTTCAAATTTAAATCAGTTTGCTTACTGAGTAAATTTCAATTAGTTCCAAACTATCATTCTTAAAACCCCCCCCCCCCCCCCCCCCCCCCCCCCCCCCCCCCCCACCACCAAAATGGAAGCAACACAAACAATGCAACAACATAGAGAATTCCCACAATTAATTTTATAAATACAAAACTTAACCAGCCAGTTGTAAGCTTACAAGAAGTTCGTTTCCTTCACCAAAACCTCCTCGAGTGAAAATAGTAATAAGTACGATAATATCAATAATAATTAAAACACCAGGGCCCATTACAAGTAACCAACCTCCCAAACATGGGTTTTGGATCCACCACCAATTCATAATCATTCATATACGATTACTTTTCTTGAATCATGATGCTACTAAACATGATTAAACCAAAAAAAAAAAGGGAACTTCAATGGAATGGCCTATTCCCAACTGTTCACAATCTTCACAAAATTCAAACGAATTACGCTTTGACCCACATATTAACCACAAAACACGAACTCAATTCCACTTTAATTTATTCGAAACAGGAATTTACCAAAATAGAATCAACTTAGTTAATCCGCAAAAGCATCCAAGAAAAGAAAAAAAGGGATTAAACTACGAAACCCATAAAAAGATATCCAAGAAACCCAAATTGAACTAACCATGACGAAAAAAGAAAAAGAAATCTGAATTTGAATCAAATAAACTACGTATACAAATAAGATACGAAAAAAGACGAGATCGGAACAGCAATTTGATAAACATAATTAAAAAAAAAAAAAAAAAAAAAACATGACTAACCCTTTGTAGAACATTGTGTTTGGTATCGATTTCTTTCCTAATCAATCTTCAAATTGTTTCCACTTTCAAAAAACTGTCTGTAAAAGAAAAAGCACTTCGAAAGCTCTGAGCTTTCCTCTGTGTAGAGAGAGAGAGAGGGAGGGAGGGGGAGGGGGGGGGGGGCGGCTTGTGAAGTAGGCAAATATGGGGACGACGCTGAGCGACGGCTTTTCGGAGGTTCAAACGACGTAGTTTTCACGTGCGGGTTCGTTTGCATTTGGGTTTTGAAAAATTGGGCTTAGACTTAGGCCCAAGTTTGTTGCTTGGGCTTGTAAAATATTTTTAGGCCGAAGTGAGAAGAGGCCTTATGGAAATGTTGACTTCCTTAAAGTGCGGGTCAAAATTGAAGTAAAACGTGGACGTGGGTCGGGGGAGTTGGGGAAGTTTGGTGGGAAAAGTTAGACAGGTAAAGAAGTCTCGTTTAATTTTTCATTAAATTAAAATTAAAATTTGTAACTTACAAGTTATAAAGTCAATTATTTAGAATCTTTAACCTTATACGCATGGATTCCAAGGCTGTGGAATTCATCGATCACTCGTTCATCTGACGCGTGTATCTCAAATTCCTATATATTACCCTTTTTTGTTAATAAACTTTTGCTTTTTTTTGGAAGGGAAATTTTGTTTTATATTTGATTTACCACTTAAGATATCAAGAAAAATATTTAAAAAAAAGAAAAAATAGGTATCAAGCAAACTATGCTTTTAAAAATTTTCAACAAAAAAAGGATATGCTTTAAAATTGATGAAATTAGAAAAAGAACATACACATGTATAAATGTGTAGAGGCCTATTTTTTTATTAATTTTTTTATTATTTTTAAGAAAAATTTTTATTACTCTCACTGAGGAGATAAATAAAAAAAAAAAATCTCATATTACATGAGACAAAACCCTTAATTAAAAATGGATATATCAGTGAAATTTGATGATGGGTATATACCTTGACACGATGAAATCGAGTACATGTAATGCTATTTTTGACAAAACCCCAACAGTCAATGGAATTTCCTGATCAATCGAAGGCTAAGACTCAGTAGCATAAGGGTCACTACTAACTCCGCATAGAAGTAACTCTAGCAGGATTAATACACCGTCAAGACTCAAATCTATCGGATGAACAACCAACGCGGAAGGTAGAGAAACCACCTCCGTTATTAAAAAAACAAACAAAAATAAAACACAAAAAAAAAAAGACAACGAAAATATTGTCATTATTACATACAAATCTACAAACCGTAAAACAAAAACACCAATCAGAGAAAAAGAGTCATTGTTAATAAAACGAATCACATCTCTAGAAGAAATTGGGTTATCGAAGCCGAGCTACTGCTGGATGTCCTCGGTACGTAACGACCACACACCACCATCAACTATCTCATTCTTACTTTACTCCTTCTCACAATGTCCATCCTACTATCACGGGCTCGTCTAGAGGCCTCTTTTAAGTATGCTAATTTTTTTCCCTTATAATAATGCTTAATTTTTCATAAAGTATGATGTTTTGAAAATAGCATAAGATAATGTGTCAAAGGATAATAGCTACTTTGACTCGATAATGTCATTTGTCATCAAATATGAGATTATGCCTAAAAGCTTATCTTTCACATTATGTACGGTAAATGAAAACATTATTCGAAAAATTAATCTAAAACAGAAATTAGAAGTTTATTCAAGACCAAAAAAAAAAAAAAAAAAAATCTTTACACGGCAAAAGAATATTAAACCAAAAAGAAGGTAAATCCACGGCAAAATAGCGCGAGTGGGCAAACAAAAAACGTCAAACAGTAGTGTCGTTTAATAGGAGGAAAACCGAAAACATTTAACTCGTTTGGACAAAGCAACTGGAAGAATCTCAGATCCTCTTACGTGTCCTACCCATTTGGAGTAGAAACCGTCCAGGTGTGTACCCCAGAAACAAATATTCAACCCGAAAAAATAAAAATAAAAGGAACCAAGTCTGAATTTGAGTCCTTAACACCTTTCAGTGGAGAATTTTGGACCTCAGATTTTTCTCTGGTTTAGCTTCACGCACCTTCATAGAAACATCACCCCCTTTCTATTTCTACGCAGTTCTTCTGTTTTTAGCTCATGAAAATCCTCTTGAATCTTTGACTAACTACAATCCCTAATCTCCCATTTTCTCGGATACCCACTTGCTGATTCTCCGCTTTCTTTGGTGGGTATCCCTTATTTTCTCCGAAAGATTGGTTCTTGGGCACAATTTTGATCTGGGTCTTTCATTAGAAAAGAAAAAAGTTGGGTTTATTATTATTATTTTTTATTATATTTTTCTGGAACTTCTAGGAATATGGTAGGGGCTTTATCCGTGGTGGGTTCATCGGTGGTGGACTCGCATACTTGTCCTTGCTTGTGCGTAGACGCTTTGCCGACAAGTAATTTGAACTTCAACTTCAAAAGCGTCGGAGATAATCTGGTTTTGCAGAGGAATCCGGTGGGCAGGAAGCAAATTGCCAGGCCTGTTGGGTCGTCTGCGGCGGCGGCGGCGTCGGAGTTGAGCAGTTCGTTCATCGATTCTGGGCTTGACAGGCGGCTCTCGACAAAAGCGCTTCCGGGTGTTGTCTGTCGGAGTTGGAGGAAACAGAGGAAGAACCGGAGGCTCGTCATCGTCAGTGAATTGGGTGGCCAGTATGAGGACAGTTTCGATGATGTTAAGACGGTGAGAAGAACACCAACCATAATTTGGATGAATTTTGTTTTATATGTTCTATTCTATTTTGTCTTGTTTTTTTGTTTATGGTGAAAAGTTTGCATGTTAAAAGCCGCCAAATCTGTTGACAGAACCAAGATTATATAGTTAATAGATGAGCTGCTAAATATGTGTGTATTTGCAACTGCCTCTGTGAAGTTACAGGAATGTGATTCACAATAGTTTATAATATGGCTTTAAAAAAGTAACTCTTGGTAGAAAGTATAGACTCATGCCCCTCTAAACCAGTTTGGAGATAGAGTTCACGTGTATGAGCATTGCCTCTATTTTACAAGTTAAAAAAAAAAAAAAAAAAAAAAATTGACTTTGTTTTTCTTTATTTGTTTGATTACAAGAATTTTGTATGGTATCAAAAGCATTTCATGCTAACTAATTAATCTGCCTGCAGCAATTACTCAATTATTTCACGTACAAGGCTGTGAGGACCGTTCTGAACCAGCTGTATGAGATGAATCCGACACAATATAGATGGTTTTACGAGTGAGTTTAAGTTCAATGTTTTGTTCATTGGTTTCGGTCTCATCCTCAATATGCATGTTTTGGCTTACTGCGAGCCGTTTAACCAGAACACGCGTTAAGCACGACTTACATTAGGCTAAAACAGGGCAATCTTTTGCCTAAAAGAAACTTGTGAATCAATTACAATTTTGAGCTATAGTTGGTTCGGTTTGAAACTGTAGCGTACAGAAACGTAGGACGGGACAAAGAGAGAATTTTAGAACTTATGAGAGATAAAAGCAAGAGAGACTAGAGGGACAAAGAGGTAAAAAAGGAGAGAATTCTAGAGGGAAATATATATTCATTTATCAATAACCTAGTCTGAATTGAAAAAGACAATTGCTAGGCCAACATGTGGAGAAAGAGAACATAATATTAAGATAGCCATAACATAATATTGAAACGACCAAATCCTAAACAATCCTAATGGATAAAGTTACTCATAATTTCTTAGTTAATTCATTACAATATATATTCTTACAGCTTTTATTCTAACGCACCTGCCCGCTATATAATGTTGCTTAATATGTTAACTAATTGCTTCATTTCATTTTGGAAAGTTTTGTTGCCTCAAACAAGCCCGGAGATGGGAAGCGATTCATCCGCACCCTTGGGAAGGTAGTTTTCTTTGACATAAATGGTTTAGCAGCAAGGAAAATGTAGAGGAGAAATTCCACCATTATTTATTACTATTTTTTTTTTTTAAATTACTTTCTTCTGGGACCCAAGACTCAATATGTTGAAAATAACTCGCGCACCCAGAAAACAACAATTGAGCTAGCTTCTATTTACTTTCCGTCATTATTTAGTAAATTTAGATCATAACTTCACAATTATGTGGAATTTATGTACCTGCTCTTGCTTAAATGACGTAGTTTTGAACTAATTATGCGTATATCGTTTTTGTAAATTTCCAGGAGAAGCACGAGCTTGCCGAAAGAGTTATGGTCACACGTCTTCATCTCTATGGTAAATGGGTCAAGGTAAATAAACTGAAAACTCAATTTGAATTTTATTCATAATTTGACATTTAAAGCTTAGAAGCTTGGAAAAACTTTTGAAGGTAAAACCTTTTTTGTTCTCGTTTCTTTTGTTGCGGTGATGTAGAAATGTAATCATGCCGAAATATACAAAGAGATCTCTGACGAAAACTTGGAGTTGATGCGTGAACGGCTGATACAGACAGTGATATGGCCTTCAGATGACACGAACACGGAAAAGATTGGATAAAATAAACAAGCTTTCAAAGCAGCTGCAACTTCAATATATAGTTTACCGTCTTTCTTATTCTTATTGTTCCCTAGTCTTGGGTAATTTTGGCTTCAATATAATCGAGTTTAGTTTTCTACAGTCTTATCATTTGTATTATTTTCACTCAACCAATAAAAAGTATTCACACTACCGTATTTTGTAACTTGTAAACATGTTGTAGTGTTACCAACGGGGTATTTATTACCCTGTGTACTTGAATATTCAACCGAGTCGGAGATGCACAAGTGTTTTTTTTTTTTTTTTTTTGGTAAAATAATTTATTTAGTCCTGAATTGTTAAGTTCGTGTAATTTTAGTCCATGATCTAGTTTTCGTAGGTAGAGTGTCCCTAAACTATTAAAATATTACTATAATAATCATTTTTTGACAGAATCCATTAACTAAGGGATTCCGTTCAAAAATTAATGAAAATTATTACTGTAGTAACATTTTTAATAATTTAAGGTCATTGCAATATAAATAATAAAAAAAAAAAAACAGAGATGAAAGTTGTAAGAGTTTAAAAATCAACCTAATAATTTACCATTTTTTTTCCCCGACAAATGGGTGAATAAGTTCAACCATAGAGATAAACATTGCAAATACGACCAAGCTAAGAAAAAGTTTCAGACTGTACATAGTACCGACTTGCGAACCAAATAAAGCACAAGTTTGCATCTACAATGGTCAAGTTGTTCAAAATCGTTGCCAAGTTCCTGTTTTATTCGTCGTGAGAACACTATTATGTTCTCATAAGACGATGAAATCTTGGCTGCGAAACGTGGATTTGATTATTGACGTGAAAAGCATGAGTTGCTGTCGGAGTCATTGACTAGAAAGCCATCATGCACTGAACATGAGCAATAAAAGATTTCTACAGAGAAAGGATAACCACCACCAAATCAAGTGGTATAAAATAATGCCAAAACCTATTATTGACAAATTATGGACTCAATCGAACATCATACCAAGTTAACCCAGTTGGAAGTAGAATTTTTCTCACTAGCCAAAGGGAAAGTGTCTAATCTACATATAAACATTATAACAACCCAATAACTTAATGATGTAGGATAAATTCAACTACCAACAAATCCACCACTCATGCGTGTGAAGAAAAATAGCAACGAGATTTACTCTAAAATAGGATGCATCATTCACCTTAAATATACAGATTATAGAGATACAGCATCATTCTTGCATATAAGCATCAACTTAGACACTCTTTTGGTTCGACCGTTAGAGAGACGTAATTTGCTGCTTCAGTGATAACACTAATAACATTAGAGCAGCCAAAAAGTCATTAAGGTACATAAAAATAAAAATAAAAGAACTGAAAAATACGAAAGTCCCTTGAAAATAAGTTTAGAACCAATAAATTGCAACTAAAAAGAAGAAAGAAAGAAAAGAAGATTGTGTTAGGTTAAAAAAAAAAAAAAAAAAAAAAAAGAAAGAAAGATAAAAACGATGCAATATGACCGATAAAATGGACAAGTTCCATGACCATGATGCATGAGGAAAAGGAGAAGGATAAAATGGGGAGTGGGGACCAAATGACATACCATAGAAAAAATGGAAAATAAGAAATTTTTAAAGTTAGCCTGTCAGGAGAACCCACAAGAATCATAAAGCGTCCACACTGCTCAGACCAAAAGGAAAATGAAAGCAATGTGTGTTAAACCTACAAAAGTAAGAGATAACGATGGATGCAGAAATTGGCTCTTTAGAACTGCAATTTCTATTTTCTTAAATCCAAAGTAAATCAATTTCATATGATTACTGGTTGAAAACAGAAATTTTTTATACAAGCACATAAGTACAGCTAAAACAAAAATCGACAGTCAGCCTTATTGACAAAGCTTCGGTGTACACTCTTCATTCTTAACTTGGAGACAAAACTTTACCTAGCTGTTTACCAATCACTTTGACCTAAAAGACATCTAACTGCTAGAGCCTGGCTGAATGACATGAATACTTTATGTTCTTAAAATATACAGAAAAAAATTTCATCTCGGAAATAACCCATTCCTTTAGGATCGGTCACAGCTCACAAAGATGTCATATAAACTTTGATTGAAGCATACCATTTACTTGCAAGCCGCAGCTGAGAGGCCGAAACATCCATTCAAAAAAGTTGAGCAAAGACAGAACTGCAACATCATTTTTTTTTCTTTTTTTTTTCCCCTTCATGTTGAACCATCACCAAAAGTCATAAACTGCCCTAGTGCTGTTCTTACACGAAGCTGCAGTTCAAAGAATACGAGAGTTAACAAACAAGTCAATTATATTATACATACATATGTATATACAAATCCAAAGTCCAAGGAAGGATGAGCAACCTTTACTTCTAGGCAAGGATCATTGACCATGTTCTTCAGTTGAGAAACTATGCCAGCTTTACGTAGTTTTTCTAGCCGACCAAATGCGCCAGGAATTGAGGGAAAAGTGAGATTAATTATGGTCCAGACAACAGCCGCACGCAGCTGGCTGTCACTGCTCTGCAGAAACTTGATCAGAAATGATTGGGTCCCATTGTCTACTTGCGGAACAAGTAGGTGCATCACGGCTTCCTTGTGAAAATCATTCCCACTTGTGACATTGCAGAGAACATACATTCCCTAAATAACACAGGTTTCAGAAACTCCATTACAAGGTGAAACAACAATGAAAAGTAAAACACCATCACATCTGTGATCCGCCCCTATCTCGCTAGAATATGCTACCAGTTCTGGCATGGTGTTTATCGGCCCAAACAAGATTTAGCAGTTCCAAATGTCCCCACTAGAAATGTATTCTAACCTGTATCCCAATTTCAGCATTAAAAGCACTCTGCAATTGCCTTCCAATTGCATCTAATAGAACACCTTCTTCAGCAAAAACAAATTCAACAGAGTCCATACATCCATCAACAAGATTACGGAGAAGGCCAAGAGCTTGCTCCTGGACCGAAGGCTCAGAATCTGTAGGTTACAAAATAGACCAGTGCTTATGTGCATGCGTAAATTATCACCGTAGTAAGAAATTTTCTAAAGTATCTTGAACTGCCATAACTAAAACAGTAAAATATTATCATTACCACAGACAAGGCTTGCTAATAAGGAGGCTGTGAGCTCCCCAAAAATACTTTCTTTATGTGCATAGTCCGCAAGGAACACCAAGTTTCTCAAAGCCCCTAAAGCATTTAACCTTAAATCTGAATCCACTGATTTTGACAACTGAACAAGCTGTTTTGCACCTCCACATTGTATAAATATGGTCCGACGTTTTGAAAAATCAACAACTATGTTGCCAATAGCACGGAGACCTGCAACCTGTAAAAGGGGCATTTATCAAAATTTGTTGCAACTACAAATATATGCATAGTTGTCAAAGGAAAATTTTTGTTAGGCACCCCAAAGGTTAAAATGAACGTATCAGGTACAATTACAAATCCCAATTACCGAGCCACCTAAAATTCTTAGGGATAATATCAACTGTAAATTTATCATACTAACGAGCAATTGGTCCATAACAGAACTGGCTATATGCATATCCGAATTCTAAACTATTTTACCCACCACAGGAACAGACAACCACAGGCTATATTCACACAGGCACACACAAAACTTAAATGCATCTATAATCATAACCACAAAAAATGCGATGACAGCAAATTTAGATATTAGGTTAACAAAGGATTGCCATAAATCATAAAAGTCATTTTTTTTTTTCAATAATACCAGATACCACCAGAATGTTTGACGGCTGTAAAGTAAATATTAGTCTCACTCTCATGGTCGATGGCTCTCAGCACTCAGCAATGATGCATTTACAGCTAAACAAGGGTTCACAACTTAAATTAATCTCCATGCCATGTGAAAAAATGAATGTATTTTAAAAGAGAGAAGAGAACAAATAACAAGCAGAGAGAAGACATGATAGTCAGTGATTAGTAAAGCCATACCTGGACAGAAGTACAAGGGTCGTGTAAAAGATGAACTAAGGGTATGATGATTACTTCGTCCATGAAATCTCCTGCACATAAACTCTGGAAGGATAATTTCTCAGTATAAATCCTAGATAAATTCCAACGTAATAAATCAGGAGCAAGTATTCCTATTCCAAACCTTGATTGATCGAGAGATACTTTTTAGGCAAATGCAAGCTGCAACACGTACACTAGAACTATCATGATTCAGAGCATCAATTACCAAGTTCAAGGCCTGCGTTCATGGAAATATTTCGTGAGTTAAAATTTTTGTGGAAATATCACAAGCAAACGTACACTCAGACGATATCCTCAAACTAAGTCAAAGAACTGAACAAGAAGATGAATGAGGAATCCAGGACCCTAGTAAATGATATTGCTGAAACAGGTGATTAACCATACAATTGGGAAGAACAAGCATCCATTAATAAATTTACAAACAAAGAAGTTAATAAGTTCTAGTAAAAGGTCATACCTTCAAAGAAAAAAACTTGGACCTACAGCTCTCCAACTTTGAGCATAGATCAGCCATTGCCAGCAATATTCCTTCAACACGTTTGGGATTTAGTGCAGCTTTCTTCAAGTAGTTGTACAGTTTATCAATGGCATTAGCCTCAAATGCTATTTTTTGCATATCCTCCTTTTCTGCTATTAAACTAGACAAAGCAAAGGAAGCTTCATCTCCGACTTGACCTGGATCGTCATGAAGCTCTAGCAGAAGATGCACCAACTTGGTTTTGATTCCTATATCTTGCAGATAGCAAGGAGAAGTGTTCCTTATAACAATCAAACACATAGTGGCAAGTAATCTTGTCCGAGGATACCTGTCCTTTGTTAACGCAACCACAGAACTTAGAGCTCTTCCACTCTCAGATCCAACAAAAGCTGAAACAGCTTCAACATTATTTTTAACAATTGTGGCCAAAGATTCCAAGCTAGCATCTCTCTGATTTAAAGATCCTTCAAGAAGGCTAATGAGTTTCTTCAGAACCCCAGCTTCACAGAGTGCTTTTTGCTCTAAGACAGTCTCGCAAGAATGCATTATGATGCTTGCACCAAGTCCAGTTACATTTTCATTCTCGCTATTTAATAACGAAAGAAGAAATTCCATGTTTTTTCGTTCGAAAAAATCGTACTTTGGAGCGAGTTTTGATTGGTAGATCATTCTTAAAGAACGTGCACCGGAGTCCACAACCTGAAGCACAAAGTTCACCAACCGAAGTCCTGATGCTTAAAATACATATTAACCAATCTATAACCTAATTAGGCTCTTCTAGTTCCATTCATACTTATTATCTTTAATTATTTGCAACAGATAGTAGAATAAAAACAATAAATTGAAATCAAACAAAACAAGTACTTACAAAGGGAAATTTTTTTTTGAACTTTTCAACTGAATTTAACGAAAATGTATCAAGTAAATCCAATTGAACCAAAATAATTACTTGTTGTTTAGATAAGTACTTGACATTTTCAGCTTAATTCATCCAAGAACCTAATTAAAATCCAAATGCAAACATGGAGACCATTCAATCTTATTCCATATATAGCGTTTTCCGTACATCTTCCGTCAAAACGCTTAGAAGAGAAGCAGAGGCAACCGGATCAGGAAGAGTTACCTTCTCGTCTGGATGAGACAAGAGCCTGACGAGGCTAGGGAAGACTCCGGCATCGAGAACGGCTCGGACACCAGCGTCGAAGCCGCAGGCGAAGCTTCCGACCACGGCGGCGGACTGGATGAGGAGGTTGGAGTCGCGATCGGCGGCCGAATCGGCTGCGGAGGCGAGAATATTGGCGACGGCGGGGACCAAGCCGAGCTTGATGAAGGAAAGCTTCTTGGTGCGGTTACCGATGATGCGATTCTTGAGGTCGCGAAGAGCCTTGACCTGGACTTGGGCGTCGGGAGAGGAGAGGCGGGGGAGGAGGTCGGAGTGGTGGCGCGCGGTGGCCGGAGAGGCCGAAGGCGGTGCCGGAGCTGAGGCGGAAGCAGAGGTAGGCATCGTGTCGCAGAAGCCGATGGATTGTCATGTGAAAGAAGACCGAAGAAGCGAAGCGACCGAACGAGCGAGCTCCGCGGGAGAGAGGCTATTCCCAATTACCCTCCTTTTGCCCATAAGGGGGGTCACCAAATCATTGGGAAGGGGATTTTTTTTTCTTTTTTTTTTTTTTTTTTTTTTTTTTCTATGGGTTTTTATTTTTTATTTATTTGAGACCGTCCTGGAAATTCTTTATCGGTTTTAATGGTATATTTAAAATAAATATTTGAGATTGAAATTTTTACGTTAAAATTAATTAATTTTGAAAAAAAATAATTTTATTTTTTGTTAAATTTTTAGAAAAATATAAAAATTTTAAGTTTATATCTTAAAATCAAACACACTAAATGTCATATTGCACGAGTATGGAATAATAGTCCATTTGGATAATATTTTACTGAATCAACTATTCAATCAAATGATATTGAGCGTGTTTTTCATCTCTTCTTAGGAAACAAATGTGTTATTTATTTGTAAAATTGTGTTCAATTTCATATGTGACAATTTCTCTAAGACCTCTTCTTTAGTTAGGGGAAGAATCTGCACAAGGAATAGATTTGAATGTTTATTCAACTTAAATATCTGTATTTAAATATATAATCCATTTAGGTGACCTATTTTAGAATAATTATTAACTTTGTATCTATTGGTAAAATCAAGTGCGATGTTATTATTAAATTATATTACGATCACAATTAAATAATTTGAATTTTTCCATACTACACAGTTAAATAATTCAAATTTAAATTCAAATTTTCAAATTTTAAACTCTAAGCCACATCGTTTTTAATATTAGCTTTACAAAAACTATCCAAACTCACATTTTATTTAAATATATATATCAAATATTTGAATAAAAATATTCGGAATGAACATTCAAGTGTAATATATGAACAAAATGGGTCAATAGAATTTGATTTACATATTCAAATAAAATATGTGCTTGAATAATTTTTGCTACAAAATGGGTCAATAGAATTTGATTTACATATTCAAATAAAATATGTGCTTGAATAATTTTTGCTCAATGTAACATTTAAATAGCATGAAGGTGTAAAAAAAAACGAGTGTGGTTCAGATATCTTGAAAGCAGAAATTTGAATTTAAATTTGAATTTGAGTTGAGTTATTGTAAAATGGTGAAACATTGAAATAAATTAACTCTAATAATTGATCAAGCAAAAGCCTAATAGATATGGGTATAATAATAGCTATTACAGAATAATCCAAATAAAATATAAGTTATTTTTCGTTCTATTTTGCTCTCAATAGATTCTTACAAGATGTAGAACTCGTATTAGAACACTATCGATCTCATTTTTTTTAACCAATAAATCACATCCTATAAATATTAATATAATAAAACTACATATATATATATATATATATATGTAAATACAACAACATTAATTAAAATATCTAGGACAGGTTTGGTAGCATTTTAAAAATAATTTTGTTTTAAATCTGAAATATATATGAAAATCTTTTGAGAATGGTTCTGAGAAATTTTTTAAAATTATGTTTCTAGAAAAATTAGTTCGAGTACAAAAAAAAAAACTAAAAAAGTTATTATATTTACACTCATCAGATTTTTAAGGTGAATGATCAAAATAACATAATGTACAATACTAATTTAAAATTATAGCATAATCTAAAATATTACTACTAAATAACATATTTAAGATACATTATAATATGAAAATCCAAAAATACCCTTGGTCTCTCCTCTGTCACTTGTTCGTCTGTCTCTTTCATCGGCCGGATTTCAACAGTCAACAACGACGATGATGACGCAGGGATCAGGCGGCGACATGATTAATTATTCAATATGATTGGTAAATATGTAATATTAACATATTTACTTGTAAATAATGATATTTATCTAATTTTTTTATCAATATATCAGGTTTTTACTTGATAAATATAAGGCAGTAAATAATGAGATTTACATATAAATAATGATATTCACATGATTTATTTATGTAAATATGATATTTACTTGTTAACTAAAAAACTGTAAATAACGATATTTACCTTATTTGTTTGTCAATAAATTTGATATTTACTCAATTGATTTGATTTGATAAAATAATATTATCAACAAATATATAAAATATACCAAATTTACCCGTTTTACTAATTTTTTCATAAATTAATTAAGAAATTTAGTATTTACTTCTAAATATCAGTATTTTTAGTAAATCTGATAAAATGATATTCTTATCACTAATAAATACAAGTAAATCTAATATTTAACAGTGAAAATGAATATTTACCGGGTATACTAGAAATATTTACAAGATCATATACCACGAAATATACATATATTTACTTATTGAAAATATTATGTTAACGTTTAATATAAAATCCAAATATTTTAAGTATTTGTAGTAATATATGGGTAAATAAATATATTTCCAAGTAAAACCTTTGTTAATCTCTTTTATTTTTAAGTAGATATATTTATTTAGTGTTTAACTTAAATTTAAAAATACAATAATTTAACCAGTAAATTATTTACTAAAAAGTTCAGCATTCACTAAATAGTGGTAAATACATAAAAAATTACAAAAATTATCCATTATTTTATAATTTTACAATAAACCCCTGTAAACTAAATAATTTCAAATTCAGTCCCAAAATACACCAAAAATCAAACCTAACCCTAAGTCACCATTACACAGCCGCGGAGAAGATGACAGCTCCGGTGTCGGACATGAGGGAGATCGCGAGCTCAAGGAGGACCTATTCTTCACGACCGAAGATCCTAACGGAGCTATCTGCCACAATCGGAAGTCGATCTGTGAAAAAATTCAAAAACCCAGAAAAGCAACTATAGGGAGAGCGACGGAATCGCGGTGGAGATATGAGACTACCGGATCTCCACGGAGATATGAGACCATCGGATCTCCACTAAGATCATAACAGTGCCGTCGATTTCCATCTCTATGACAATTGAATCGCCTACCGGAGCTATCGACCACAATCGGAAGTCGACCTGCAAAAAAATCACAAACCCAGGTGGCGCGACGATATCGTCGGATCTTCTTTGCCGTCAGAGAGTCGCAAAAACTGCCGTTGTCGTCACAAGCACGTCGCGACATTACCGACGGCTTCCACCTTTGATCAACAAAAGAGAGAGAGAGACAGAGGAGGGAAAGATATAGAGGAGAGCGAGAGAGAGCCAGAGAAAGAGAGGGGAAAGAGAGAGAAGTGAGAGAAAGGAGAGAGAGAGACAAGGAGACTAAGCATTAGGGGTAAAAAAGGAATTAAACTTTTTCAGAAATATGAATATGCTATAATTTAATAAGAATAATAAATTATGCTAAATATTTAAAATAGATATGAAAGTTATGCTATTTAGTATGATTTCTGAGATTTATAAATACCATCAATTAGTAAATATTTATTAATATAAATTTAAAAAATCTTTCATTTTACCCATACTTTTATTATAATACCAGATTTAATCTTATCATTCCCCCACTTTCATTTTAATTTGAATTTGTTTTATGGAAAATAAATTAACAAACCCACTAAATTGCAATATATATTTGGACAAATTACATTTTTTCTTTCCAAACTTTAGATATAATTATAAAATGTCTCCCAAACTTCAATCTATAACATTTTTTCTCCTAAATTTTAGAAAAATTTACAAATATTCTCACTCAATTAAATTTTTATCGAAAAAAATATACTTAACACTTGTTAAAAATATAAGTTAAGTCTTCTCTTTAACACACGTGGCCAGACGGCCTATGTTTACAATCCTACGCGTCACCTTCTCTACGATCTACCAAGAAGTAAATTGTTTTTTTTTTTTTTTTAACGAATTAATAAAAAGAGCGTGCAAACAAGGACTTCACATTTCAATCAATTGTATCAAAGTAGCGAGCAATTGTAAACCATTGGACCTCTCTGAGTCAGTTTAAAGTTTAGTTTGATTGAACACTCGAGTACAAGCTGAATGACAATAAGTGTTAAATTCAAGTGATTAATTATCAAATTTTAGCTGAAATTTTTTTAAGATTAAAACATTTTAAAATCCACAAAATATTGACAACAGATAATCTAGAGATTTTCTAAAAAAGGCATTGTCTAGATCCAAATAAACTTATTTTAATTCAAGAAAGAATCAGAGTTCCTATATGCATGGATTCTTACTTGAATTAGAATATAAAACAAACATTTCTAGAAAAAAAAAAATAAATAACAAATAAATCTAAGCATATAAAAAGTTTATCCTCATTCTCAAGCATAAAAAACTATAAATGTTACTTAAGCATAAAAATCCAAGCATGAAGAAATCTAAGATAACTTGTATCATCAACAAAGCGCCAGTCTATTGCCATCTTCTGCACATCAGTCCATGGTCTTCTTCGCCTACGCCGAACTCACTATTTCATGTCTCTCAACGGATTGACCCCCAAAAGAAACTTTGATGGATTTTCAACATTTGTTGAGCTGCCTGCATAGACACAAAAATCAAGATTAGATATCACAAATACTTCAAATTGGCAACTTTTGTAGCATCAGAAACAGCTACAAAATTGTAATGCTGTATATACAAAATACTAATCATGCCGGTGCTCGGAGAGGGGGAGCCAAAAGTACTCGAGTTAATCTTAACTCGATCACAGCAGAACGTGTTCTCGCAACAGATTAAACAAGAAGCAAACTAGAGTGTGATCTTTTAATACAAGATACTTGATATCGAATAATCAAAAGGAAAAATAGACGAACAAAAGCATAAAAATCAAACAGATTGTACAAGAGGAAGACATACCTTCTTACAGTCGTTAAGATCGACTAGACCATCTAGAGTGTTACGTATGACACGATGTATCTCCTCTGCCAGAGAGTCCACATTAGGATCTGAGAAAAACCAAATAATTATTAGAACCTAGAACTTCATTTATGGCCATATCTTTGCTTACACGGATGACAAAAATCAAATCCAACAATCAACAAATCATATAAACATCTTTTTAACATTGTTTCGCAGTTTCTATATATTATTATTTTTTTACCGGCAGTTTCAGAGAAGAAAAAGAACAGAGTAGTAGCAATGTCATCTCTTCTGAGGTCCCCCAACATTTTCGACACGCTTTGGAGCTCTGACCACTCCGACAAAACGCCATCCATAATTTGTTTAAACGTGAGTACCGACTCGGTTGAAATGTGAACGGGCTTAAGACCTTCAGCTGCTAAATAACCGTGATACATATTCAGCAACCGTGCAGCCGCCTGTTTAGATTCAAGATTAAGTTCAGATTAAAAGAAGCAACAAACGACCAAAAGACTTTAGTCTAAGAGAGACATTAACCAAAGGACCAAACATATGAAAAACTCGGAAAATAGTAATACAAAACTAAAGAAAGGGTGAGAAACATATATACCTCCCTACAGCAGCGCAAATCGATAGTGGCATTGAGTATAAACAAAGAACCAAACAGTTTCCGGGCCAAATCATCCACAGTAGGCACTGAATGTAATTAAAATAAAACCACGTTATTAATGTTATTATTATTAGGAAGTTCTATGTTATAGACAACAATTTTGCTTATTTTTTGTCATAAAATTCAATAAATCAATAAGACAATAAGGACAAAAAACAAAAAAAAAAACAAAAAAAGGAACAAATACATACATACATAAATATATATATAATCCTGACATACAGGCAAACATAAAAAAAACTATGCTCAAAACTTTGAAACATCAAAACAGCACAAAACTCCAAAAACAGCATGAAATTTCCAACAATTAAAAATAAAAGAGAATCAATGAAAAGAGTTTAAAGTACGTACCAGAAGTAGAAGTGAAGAAATCGAAAACATGAGCGCTAAATTTAGCTTTTCTAAGACGTCGGTACACATCCAAGGCATTGTTAAGCTCTGACTAGCGTGACACATAAAGCTCGATGGCTTTGTTCAATTTCTCCTCCAACTCCGTTGATAGCCATCTTCTCCGGCCTGCCATCTGTCTCTCTCTCTCTAATTTGTGCCTGAAATTCTAATAAGTCAGGGTAGGTTAGAGTGCATATACACACACTGAGATATAATAAAACCTTTAAAGGTTTATTTCTTTATTTATTTTTTTTAGGAAATTAAAGATTTTAGTTTCCTTTTCCTTTTTTTTTTTTTTTTTTTTAGTTTTCCTTTTCCTTTTTTATAATACACAAATACAAAAAGTTTTTTTTTTAAAGTTAAAAAATGTGTCATTTAAGAGAGAGATATAAGGAAATATAAAAACCTATAAATATGCAGGGACTTGTAGAATTTTTTTTTTTTTTTTTTTTGAAAGTAGGGACTTGTAGATTTTGGTCGCACGCTAATGAGTTTAAAGACTACCTTAAAAAGAAAAAGAAAAAAAAAAAAAAAAAGGGTTTGAGGAACTTTTAAAAAATATTCTTAATTACAGAATAAATAGATTTTTTTGTTTTCCCAATTAGTCTTTTTTGGTGTGAGGGAAACATCGTTTTTTTTTTTTTTTTTTTTTTTTTTACATCACATAAATATCAATAAATTAAAACAACACACATATCTAAAACTGCGATATTTTAATAATTTTTTTGTTAGATTGTTTCTTTATATATATATATATATATATATCTTATCATTAAATGATGAATTTTTTAATTGAAATATTACCTCATGTTTATTAAGTTATAGACTATAGTTGTTCTCACTTATTTTTTTGGGTGAATTATAGTTGTTCTCACTTTATGTTTAATAACTTATATTATAGACTTATTCCTCATAAATAAATTAAATAAAAAAAGAAGAAGTTATAGACTTATTAAAGATTCCAATATCGTGCGAAAAGTTAAAAGAGAATTACCGAGTGTTAAAAAAAAATAATAATAATAACTTCTCCTTAATCTTGTGACCGTATCAAATGGTTTATGTAAACTTATCTTAGTGGATAATACATAATTACATGGGTTTATGATAATTTTTTAAAATTATTCTTATATTGACAAGAATTGAAAGAATACTTTTTGTATTGTATTCATATATGTTCAAAATGGTACAATGGTATTACAAGTAAAGGCAATCGTTGAAAATAGAAGAAATAAACAATCCTATATACATTTAAAGGCAATAAAAATTGAATAATAAATCAGAGAAAATGATGCCAAGAATATCTCCACCAATAGCATCAGTTCAAGGAAGGTCAAATTCTGATTGGCCTAATTTCTTCAATTCTCCAACACCCCCTCCTAAAGGTGGCGTGTGAAAATTTTGAACACCCAGCTTGAAAAGCAAAGTAATGAAAATTTTGAACACCCAGCTTGAAGTAGCAGAGAAAACACTTTTCCAACAGCCGGAATTGGGTCCATCAACAATATTTGACCACGTTTAGACCCATCAAAAACTGCATGGCACGATCCCTATCTTTAAAGGCTTCTAGAGTTTTGTTAGAATCACAGGTGCATGACGGTATAGGAGAATAAAGATTCAACTCATCCCACAAAGCCTTGAACTTGGAATAATAAACAGTCATAGAATCCTGACCTTGTGATATCGAACTAATGCCAGTATCACTCTTTTCAGTATCTGTTTTGCCAGCCATAAGAACAAATACCAAAAGAGTAGATATCAAAAAATGGAACAAGAACAAATTAACTTTACGAGGTCTCAAAAGCGTCGTTGCTCTCATACCATGACAAGAATTGAAAGAATACCTTTTGTTTTATATTCATATATGTTCAAAATGATACAAGGGTTTTACATATAAAGGCAATAGTTGAAAATGAAATAAATAAAAAAAAGGAAACAATCCTATATTCAATTAAAGGCAATAAAATTGAATAATAAATCAGAGAGAATGATGCCAAGAATATCTCCAACAGTAGCATCAGTTTAAGGAAGGTCAAATTTTGATTGGCCTAATTTCTTCAATTCTCCAACATATATATATCATTGAGTTTTAAGGTCACTCTTACTTTTTTTTTTTTTTTTTTTTTAAAATTCTAACTTGATCTTTGAATTTTGAATTTAACCTCGTTTTATCACTTATATCATAATACAGTAAAAAAGGCAAAAAAAAAAAAAAAAAAAAAAAAAAGAGAGTTAAGTGTAGTTATATTGTATTTTCTTGTTAGTTTTTAGCATAATCCTAACAGAATAGACTTAGTAAAACTAGTTCTAGTACTTTTTTGTTTATTTTTAACTGAAGTTCTAATAAAAGGAATAAAATAGGGTTAAATTCAAAATTCAGGGGGTAAGGTGAGAATTTATAAAGTTTATATGATAAAATGAAAATAACTCAAAAATTCTTGGGCATATTTGAAAATATTTTTTTTCCCTTCACTCCGTCTCTTTCTTTCTTCGCGCTAAAGTAACGACTACGAAATTTATTCCAAACAAATTCACATTTCACCCTCTCTAGTCTTCAGCTCTCTGCAAATCTCAAGAAATTTCTCTTCCGCCGTTGCCGTCGAGCTTCACTGCTCTCGAGCTTCTCCTTCGTCTTCACCATTCCGAAGGTCTTGTCAGACTCTGCTTTCCTGTCTTGCCTGTAAATACAGAGACGGGCCATTACACGCTTGAACTCCACAGCTTTTTGTTCTTCAAGAAGGGCATTCTTTGACCTGAATTCAAGTACCGTAAGTTCATTTACTTTCTGCCTTTCCGTATTTTTGTTGTTTGTATTCTAGTTCGGGTTGAATTTGGGCTATGTTCTTGTTCAATTCTGTTTCTTTTGGCCCAAGGTTTGTCATTTTGGATGCTCAGAAAGTGTGGGAAAATTGGTATGTCCATTTACTCTCTGATTTTCCCTATTTTTGGTATTTGTATTCTTTTACTGGTTGAATTTTGGCTATATTCTTGTTCAATTGTGTTTCTTTTCGCCCGAGGCTTGTCTGTTTGGATGCTCAGAAAGTGTGGGAAAATGAAACGTCTGAATTTATACATGATTTCTAATTCTTTGTTTTTGTCTTTCAGTTTTAAGTGTAAAAGATTTCATCTTGAACGGTATATCTATGAGTTTATAGAAAATCTGTTCTTTTTGATTTTCTTTATTTTCTCAAACAGATTTGAATTGTTTACTCTTGTTCTTCCTTGAATCCCTTTTCAACGATTTCCTCTCAAATTCTCTGGTATCTTTTTTTTTTTTTTTTCTTCCAAGTCCCTTCTCTGCTTGGAAGATTGGATTTGTTAGGATGTTGCATAATGTTACTATTTCTTGTAAGATTACTCGGTCAACAAGTATTTGATTCATACTTTTTTTTTTGGGTAATTAAATTTTGATTCCTTTCGGATTGTCTCTATCAGATAATTCTTCTTTCCATTAAATGAAGCTTGCGTGGTGGCTCGGAGAAGTTAAATTCCAAGACTCCAACTTCATCAAGTCGACGAGAAAGCGAGTCTCTTACACGAGCTATGAACAATCCTCGCGTCCCATACCCTAATACCGGCGATTCTGACATTGATTTGTTCAGAATGTATTCCTACAAGATTCAGCAATGTCCTCATAAGAATCCACATAATTGGGGAAATTGCCCTTTTGTCCATCCTGGTGAAAGAGCAAAGAGAAGAGACCTGGCACGGTTCACCTATAGTAGTAAGCCCTGCCCCAATTTTTCAGAAAAAAAACAATGTGAAGATGGAGATCAGTGTCGATTTGCTCACGGGCATTTTGAGTCCTTCCTACATCCAACACGGTACAAGACTCAACTTTGTCATTCTGGCACAAGTTGCAACCGTCGGGTATGCTTTTTCGCCCATACAGCTGAAGAAAAAAGACTTGCAATTCCATCTCCTCCTTCAGCCAACTCCACTGTTGCTGCAATTGATGTAACTGCCCCGTCAGCCATGCCATCTTCGTCTTTTGCTCCTCGCATGAATCCACGTCCTGGTAATGGCATTTCCCAATCATTTATAGCCCGTCCTCAACAAAATGTTCCCGCTTTGCACCTCCCAGGCAGTCATCTCCAAATGAGGCGTCCGAGACCTTCTGTTAATCCAAGCGATCTTCAGTCTGATGATTCTCAAGTGCAGCCCCATCAGCACCTTAATGACTTGTCCCGTTTCCCTGCGAATCCCGATGTGCTTTTCTCCCCTGAATTTATGTCCTCACCAATTTCTTCAGTCAAAACAAGTGTGTTCCCTCACCAAAGTATAGAGCCATCTCTTTTTCAGCCTTCACCTCAGAGCATTGATTCTCTACGCCCATCGAGTTCTAAGTTACCTGCTTTCGCTGACCATATGAACCCACAGCAACAATCACCCAGCGTCAGCTCTTGGAACCGTGGGCCAAATCCTTCTCTTGATCTTGGACGTAGAATAGATCGTGATCTTAGAACAAATGACTTTCTTAGTTACCAAGTAAATGGGAAATGGGGTGCTTCAGATCCCCAGTAAATGTGAAATGGGGTGCATCAGATCGGTCTGGTCAGTAGTAACTTGGTCAATTAAGTAAATCAGCTTCCACACGTTTCACAGGTTCAATCTCCGGTGAAGCAATCGCCATCTGATGTCTTGGAAACTGCAAACAGCTCAGTCCCAGGTGCGACACCGGCTTCTGAGGATTCTGATCCTAGACAGATAGATTAGATTGATGCTTAATCTTGAAAACCTTATCACTGATATTTGAGGTCGCACAAGTTAGGTCAGGAATTTTTAATGTGGTTTGTTGGTTACACTGGAGTCCATAAAGCAACAATGACAATTAGAAGTCATTTTTATGTCCAAATTGTTATTACTGAACCAAAAATTCAGGAAGGGATGGGAAAGCCTACCTCGGTTATTTGTAAAGAAAGACCTTACCCGGGTTTGGCAGTTTCTCACCCACCTTTGCATAGGATTTGGATTAGACAATTTTTTTGTACCATAAAAGTTGGATGGCCAATTTTTGTTAAGATGTACCAAAGGAATGAAAAAGTAAGAAAAAGCTCATTTGTTCATTCTTTTTCTCCTTCATCTCAGACTTCGTAGTGGTAACTGGTGTTGAGAAGGATTTATAATTTCTTTTTTCATACATTGGTTTCTTTAATGCTTTGACTATATGTCGATATATTTCATATGTTCATATTATCGATATTTTGCATAGATTGAAGAATGTAAGAAAAAAACAGAATGATGGAAAATCATTGCAACGCCGAACCAAAAAAAGAGAAATTCATTTTTTTTGGGTGTGTGCTTTGACAAAAAATGGGCAAAAGTTGAACCTAAAATCTAATTCGTCTTACTGATATTTTGCATAGATTGAAGAATCTAAGATAGAAACAGAATGATGCAACTGCTGGAACCTATACATGCAACTGATAGTCAGGAACTATACATGTCTCAGGTGTATTGTCTCATTATTCCGTCAATTAACATCATCTATAATGGGAACCTGTTTCCAAAGTTTCTTAGACCTTATTGCAATCCTCTCACTGAAGGAACGTCTAAACAATGAAAAAGGTTTCATCTCCTTCGCTCTCAACACCAGAGTGTTAATCTTCCCAATCTTCAATTTCAATGTGAAATTATGGCGTTTCAAACTAATCTTCTTCTTCATTCAGAACCCCTTGGATGTCGGGAATAAATCCACTCTCTTTGATTGAGGCCATTAAAGAATACAGATTCTCATAAATTATGTCCGACAGAGGGTGTGATGTGTCGCCAGCAGCAAAACTATGTACTTGATTTTGAACAGCAATCCAGCTTAATCCCGGAGACTTTCTTAGGCCTTTTTCTTGGAGCCAAGTTCTTACCTTCCTCACCTCTAGCCAAAGACCAGCCGAGGCATAGATGTTCGACAGCAATATATAGTTTCCTGCATTCAAGGGTTCTATTTCAACAAGTTTCTCGAATATTGGTGCAGCTAATTTTGTGTTAGAATCAACTCGACAAGCACTGAGCAAAGCCCTCCACAATGATGCATCTGGCGCAATAGGCATTGATTCGATAAACTCTCTAGCTTCGTTTAAGTGTCCTCCTCGGCAAAGAAGATCAACCACGCAACCATAGTGAACAAGCTCGGGTTTTATCTTGAAATCATGAACCATCGTTTGAAAAAACTGCAATCCCTTCTCTATAAATCCACAATGTCTGCAGGCAGAGAGAACAGCTATGAAAGTTGCAGCATTTGGTTGCAAACCATCTTCTAACATTTGAAAGAATGCAAGAATAGCATCGTTTCCACGACCATGCATGGAATAGCCAGTCATCAAGGCGTTCCACGAGATGATATTTCTTCTTGGTAAAAGTTTGAAGACTTTTTCAGCATTTTGCATGCTACTGCATTTTGCATACATCGTCACAAAAGCATTTGCAAGAGACAAATTGTTAGCTAAAGAGGAATGCTTCCTAGTCACGTAAGCATGCAAGCACTGGCCTTGAGGAAGAGAGGCAAGATGGGTACACGATGAAAGCATGTTTATGATGGTAACACCATTAGGCTCCACGTCTGAAATCATACGTGTGAAAAGCATTTGAGCCTTCTCACCTTGGTTGTTTCTAACATAGCTAGTAATTAATGCATTCCATGAGATCACATCCCTATCGGGAAAACTCTCAAATAGATTCCTAGCCATTGCTTCATCGCCACAATTCATGTACATATCTGTCAATGCAGTGTTCAAAGATAGGTTGATTGAAACGTCGTGTTTTATGACAAAACCATGAATTGCTCTCCCAACATTCAGACAGGTTTCATCATCACAAGCAGCAAGGATAGATATCATTGTGTGCGAGTTAGGTGTGATATTAGTGGCTCGCATTGCCTCGAATAGTTTCCAGGCTTCATCCCTCAATCTGTTGCAGGCCAGTGCCATGATCAAAGTGTTCCATGAGATAATATCTGAACTTTTCATGTCGTCAAAAACCTTTTGGGCAGCAACGACACAGTTTAATTCACCATACATTCTTAAGAACGCATTTCCAAGAGAAACATTATCTATTTCCATCCCATTTTTTATTGCATGAGCATGTAAACTCATCCCAAATTTCACTCCATCAGATAAATCTGGACATGAAGACGCCACTATAGCAATAGTTCTTTCATCTTCTCTGATGCTGTCTGTTCGCATAGATATAAACAAGCTCAAAGCTTCATCACAAATACCGTATCCTATGCATGCATATATCATAGAATTCCACAAAGCAACATCACGGTTAGGGACGTGTTCAAATAGCCGATATGCTAAGTCTAGTACGCCGCAATCACTATACATGTTAAGCAAGGCATTTACTAGGAATAAATTATTTCTGTAACCACACTTAATAGCCACTTGATGGATTTGCATACCCAATTTACAAAATCCAAGTTCTGCACAGGCTTGAACAACAGCAACTACTGTAATTGAATCGAGCTTAATCCCATCTACCAGCAAGCGAACAAAAAGATTACAAGCCTCCAGGTGCTCCCCCATGTCAACATATCCACTAATAATCGCATTCCAACTCACAATGTTCCTCACATCCATCAAATCAAACACAAGACGCAAACTCCTCACATCAAATTTCGAGTAGAACCCAATCAAAGCAGTCCCCACATGAGGATCCAAATCAAACAGTCCATTCCTCAAACAATAACTATGAATCTCCTGTCCCACCCTCAAATCATCAAGCTCCCTGCACGCCGAAAGCAGCCCCACGACAGTACGCGAATTGGGCTTAAGACCCTCCCTCTGCATTCGCATAAACAACGAAATCGCCTTATCAAAACAACAACACCCCACATATCCATATATCATAGCATTCCACAAAACAACATCTCTTTCACGCATTTTGTCGAACACCTCACGGGCATCATCAACGAGCCCGCATTTCCCGTAAAAGTCAACTAGCGCTGTCCCAACTCGAACATCTCGAATCAAACCCGTGTCCCGAATACTCCAATGTATCTTCCTTCCTCTCTCAACAGCATTCAGCCTCGCACAGGCCTTGAGAACCAGAGGTAGAGTGGCTTTATCGGGTTCTATACCAAGAGACTCCATGTGGGTATATGTGGTGAGAATTGCCTGGTCATTGTTGAGCTTGGCGTGGTGTTTGATGACCAAGTTCCAGTCTTTTGGGTCGGTGATTCGAAGCTGATTGGGTGTGAAAGGAAGCTTTTGAAGGCTTCGAATTGAAGGAAAATCCATCGAGTGACGTTCCTTCGCATTTGGCTGGAAAGTGAAGAAGATGACACGGGGATTATCTGATGACTGGCCAAAATCGACCGTTAAAGTATTGTTATTTTATGTCTTTTTTTTTTTATGTCGTTTAGTTAAGAAAAGATGGGTTGATGGTGGTTTAAATTTCGATGTCGTTCAAGTCTTAAAAACGACATTGTTCATCAAATCAATCACTGAGCAACGCACGCGTCTAAGTTTTGGTTTAAATTATACCGTGGTTAATGCCAAGAAAAACGACAATCACTTTTAAAACGACATGTAGTAATCCTTAAAAAATTAAAACGACCGTAGCATTATTTGTTTAGATAATCACTATACTTTTTTTTTTTTTTTTTTTTTTTTTAAATAAACGGTATGCCAGTTTAATGACTATTTACAAATATATGCCGTAAAAACTAGAAAGTTATGACAGACGAGAAAACGTCAGTGAAGTGAGACCGAAAATTTCGCAAACGACAACAAGGACATGATTGAGGCGGCATAAAAAACAAAGGGGGAATGAGTAAAATAATGTTTTTGAATATTCTTCTTCTTCTTCTTCTTTATTTATTTATTTAGGATAGGAGATTCGAACTCTACATTTCATGGTGAAGTCATGTGTGAAATTACCACTAAATTATACATATAATCATAATATTTTTAAATAGAATCATGGTAAAAATATAATATAAAATTTTAAATATAATAAAAAATAGCATATGATTTATGACCACATAATATAAAAAAAAATACATCATGCTTCCTTCTCTCTTTTACTCTCTAATATGAAATTGTAAATATAAATTTATTATTAAAAATTAACTGTAAATTCATTATTTACTAGAAATCCAGAGATTTACTAGGACATTCAAGAATTTAAGTGAAAATTTAAGGATTCACCCGTAAATATATGTTAAATTTTGTTATATTTTAAAAAACATGCTATAAAATTCAAAAGCAGTGGTAAAGCTAGAAATTTTTTTCAAGGGACGTGATTTAAACAAAAAAATTAAACTAAAATTCCAGCGTTAAAATCTTTTGCTATCGTTTATCAAATTGTATTTTTGGTTTTTTTTTCCACTAAATAAAGTAAGCTTGTAATAAGTTTAATTGAATTTTAAAGTTTAGAATTCAGAAAATTGTGAACTTACATAATTTAAGGGGTATTCGTAAAATTATTATAAAAAAAAAAAAGAGTCCCCATTTGGAACCGTTTTTTGAATGGTTTTCACAATTATTGAGGGAATATATATATATATATATATATATTGATCATTTTTGAAATCGTAATGAGTACAAAAACTGAAAAGGAAAAAAATGTTTTCATCTTTTGTAAAGTTAATGAAAATGCTCTGAAGTTGTTTTCTCTTTTTATTTTTAGGACTTAAAAAGTTGATATAGATTTTTCAGAAACGTACCCAAATTTTTTTTTTTTTTAAATATTCAAATCAATCACTTTAAAAATACAATCAAATACAATTTCATCACAATTTCGCCATCAACCTGAACATTATTTCCAAAAAAGTTTTATTTCCAACTTTATACTCAAAACAAAATCATTTTCAAGATACTCCTTAAGGTCCTTGAAGTTTGGAAGTCCCATGTCGGTAACATATATATATATATATATATTGTATATGTTACTGGTGTTTTTAGTGTTCAGTTTGTAATAGTTTAAAAAATATTTGTTTTTGACTAAAGCCTGTATTTCTGTAAAAGGAAAAACTAATGGAATGTAATTTTTTGCCACTCTTTTATATATATAGTTGGAAGCTTTTGTTTATATGATGGCCCTATTAGATTATGAACTTTTTCCATATCGTAAAATTATTAACTGTTGTGTTTTTCTACCCTTGAGATATATTTTGTAACGAGTTCTACTTAAATCTATTTATCATCGTATCAGACTATTCAAAAACGTTCATTTTCCTAAATTAGTAAACCTTGTGACATCTATTGAAAAAGTACTATAAAAAAAAATACCATTTTCCAATAAGCCCAACACTCTTCTGATAATAACAACATATAGCATACTGCAGAACATAACAATATACTTTCTTCTTCTTCTCCTCCTCTCTCTCTCTCTCTCTCTTTCTTTTTGCATTGTTGTTCACATAAAAGAAATCAACTGCTCTAAGTTTTTATGTACAAGTAAACACAGAAACATAGAATTTTTTCCAGCCATCAAACTCCAAAAAAAAAATACCACAAAACAGAACTGGAAAAATAATTCAAGCTATGCCAAACGAGATTCCTTATAAGAAATAATTGATATAAAAAGGCGAAACTTGAGAAGTAAATTAGCCCCTGAAACGTAGAAATTGCCAAGGTCCTGTTCCTGTCCCAATCCTGCAAACAGAAAGCAAAATCAACAAGAGAGCTCGTATAAGGATAGTTCATACATCCTTGCAATTCAAAATTTATCTGCAACTTTTTTACCTCCAAAATCCAGCAAAAGTTCGTAGACTCATGTAGATGGTCAAAGCAACCCAGATTCCGACAAAACCATTTGTGGAGGAGAGAACAAAGAGACAAAGGATACTAAGTATTGCCACCAAAACCTGAATTAAAAAAATTTAAAAAAATAAAAAAGATTTAGTCACTTTTTTTGCCTTTCTTGTTATATTTTTCCGGTTGATCACAAACACTTCTCTCGTGTTCTATCGAAATGTTACCTTTCACCCCATGTGTTCAATATAGTAACTATCCCTATGTTTTACAAATCGTGCTAAAAGCACCCTTTCTCGGAAGGTCACAAAACAATTTATAAACCATAGGGGACAAGAACAGCATTTTTTTTTTTTTTATACCAAGGGTGGAATGTAGCATTTCAATAAACTGTCGGGGAGATTTTTGTAACTTATCTCTTATATTTTTCGTTGCATATTATGAAGTGAACTTGCCATGGAGTATGCTGAATATGTGAAATCAGATGCTCCGAAGTTGACACCATCGAAAACGAATGCCAAAGCGTTGATTGGTTGAGTGGCTGCAACAAACTGATTGTCAAGTAGAAGACATTTTATTAGTTCCAATATCATGGGATAGTGAAAGAAAAATAAGAATACTGCTCTTTTTGTTTGTAGAGAAAGGAGGTACTGGAATGCCAATGCCGATGAGACGGAGAACATTGACATCGCTTGTAAATAACTTAGCCCCAAACTGCATTCCCACTCCAAGGAATACTGCGAGTATCAACCCAAGAACCAATCCCAACTGCAAGTTTAAAGCACGTTTTACTTCTAGAGAACATGAAACTACAACGAAAGTTGTTTGCTTCTAAAATGTCATACAGTACCTGCAATACTCTAGATGCAGTAGCAGTTGCCTTGTCGTAGTCTTTTTTCGCAAAAGCGCTCGCGAGAATAGCCTAAACAAATCAATCCAAAAGAAAAGGGGAGTGAAAAGGCATGTATTTTTTCACCTAAAAATTTTATTAGACGTGAAAGTGATGCTAATAAGCAGTTCATTAAAGAAGGGAAATTTCCAACCTGACCAGCAACTGCTAGTCCGTCAGCAAGAAGAGACGTGGCTAACCAAACCTGAAGGCAGACCTGAAATGCAGCCATGGACGTCGACCCCTGGCGTGCTGCCAGTGATGCGGCCAGAGTCACGCAGAACGTCACAGCCACCACCCTCATTAATAACAGGAAACCTGGAGTTCACCGAAGAAAGGACTAATGGAGTGTCAACTACATAATGCACGACATGCTTAGTAAATAGGCCTCTCATTTGACTTAAAGATAATTCTTTTACCGTTTCTGAGAAATCGACTAAATTGAACGTGCTTGATACTCGGGGGTAAGAGATCAATTTTATCCATTAGTCTCCACAAGAGTATAATTGAAATCAAGTACCTAGCAAAAAATTATAAGTTTCTCAAAATAACTAAAAATTAAATTAAAAATGTGAGAATTTTTCATGTTTGGTGCAGGATCTAGATGAACTTACTGAGAAATAACATGGGCAATAGCAGCACCACTAACACCGAGATGAAGAACAAATATAAATATGGGGTCTAAAATAATATTCGTCAGATCTCCTGCCACTGATTTTGAAACAGAAACTATGAATCAGAATGAAGCAGATTTTGTGTTTTTCCACTGGAGTTGAAAAGATCATTTTCATAAGTTTAAGTATTCAACTCCACTAAAATATACCGGTCGCGTATAGAGGTGTTTTTGTGTCCTTAAATCCACGGAACACTCCTTGCATCGCCAGAGATAGAAGAACTGCAGGAGCACCAAGGGACCGCAATGTCAAGTACTGCTGTGCAGGCTTTAGCATCGGAGAATCCTTCATAAAATCAGAATAATGTTCTCAGTACCATTTTGTTCTAGTAACCAGAACGTCAACTAAAGAAAAGACAATAAAAATGAGCCATAGAACTTTATTAAGAACCTACAGAACTGACTCCCATGAAGTTCAGGAGTGGTTTTGCTCCGGATATGAGGAATACGGCTTGAAGGAGGCCAAGGATTCCACCAATAACCAGTGCTGATGAGGCTGATGGGATATGTCTTCTTCCGGTCTCGACCGTTTCTAGATCAAAGCTTTCACCAACTGGTTTTGAGCTAGATTCACTGTAACCAGTATCTGATTCAGGAGGGGGGTAAATCATAAGAAGCAATAAAGAAATAACTCAATTCTGCAATCAGTTAAGAACTGCATATAGAGATTGTCGTGTATAAGAAAAGGGCATACCATTCTCTGCTAGCAACTGTTGTTGTTCGACACATATTGACGAACCTACTTCGAGAATGTCACACTCTTGAGTTTCTTCAGCGCTCACTCTTCCGATGGTATCTTCTTCAGCAACGAAAGAGGTTGTGACACTGACAAGAGGGAATATTGCAATCCTCGATACTTGATTGAACAAAGCGATAGATACTCCCACAGCAGCAAGCTCTAATGAACCTGTATGGATCAAAAAGAAAGAATTCATCTAAAGACGATACAATAAGCATTTTAAACTTGAAAGAACATTAGAGAATTTCATAAAGAACAACAAAAAGGACATACCGATTTGGCCGATGAATGCTGTGTCGACTAAAGAAGCGATCGGATCAGCTGTTAAAGCCAGAGCTGCAGGGAACGCGATTGACGCTATTTCCACACCAAGTTTGTCCAATCTAAGGACATGTCTACTCATTCAACAGATAAAGTATTATAAGATCTTGCAAATCAGTACCCAAAAACCAAAATATATACATAAACTAATATAATAAAAACGATCACTCGAAGTAGTACCGGGCGTCCTTGAAGAATACGCAGAGAGGAACGTTCATGTTTTTCTCACATGGACATGAATCATCCTTTTCAGCCATCATTTGCAAAGCCATTTTATTAAATTGTCTTCTTTACAATCAACAGTTACTGTACAGCTTGTGAAGCTGAACCATCGAAAGTTCAATATTAATAGCCAGAATTATAGACAATACTAACAAATTTTACAAAATTGAGTCTTAAATAATGCAGATTATTTAAATTTGAATGCCAAGAAGGAAAAATGAATAATAAAGAAGCACCAAAACACAGTTCAAGAACACCAAGAGCATTAAGAGGGAATCATAACTGAATTACTGGAATTTTTGCCCAGAAGAAGAGAAATCATAACTAAGCAACTGTAAAAACCAATTTTCGCTAAGAATGCTTATACCAGATCAACACAGATACCTCTATATATATAAATATATACATATACATACATATACATGAATAAAAAGAAGAGGAAAAAAGAGTACCTTTCTATGAAGTCTGCCTGGAGGAAATTCAACAGGAAGTCAAATGAAGTTTCCACAGTAAACTTTGTAATTCCAACTCATGTATTTAAAGATGCTTTGGAAACTTACGTTTCTAATTCAAAACCATTAAAAAAAAAAATCTTGAAAAAATCCTGAGTTCAAAGTTAGCTGATGTAGTTTGGTGTTGAAAGGTCAACAAGCACCAACCATAAATCACAACAACACCATTATCAAACTCTGTATTGTATCTAAAAACTGAATTCAAAGCAAAACGTGAGATTTTTTCAACCCCATATTGACATTTCAGCTCTGAAATATTGAATGCCCATAAATCCAAGGAGCTTCAAAATTCAAACCCAGTTGAGAAAAATCGAAAAAAAAAAAAAAAAAAACTCTCTACTTCTGGTTTTTTTACGATGAAATGATCTGCAAGAGAGGTGGGTCCAGGTGTCAAAGGAAATCATTGAGGCCTTTCCATATTCCAGAAAAGCTGATTTTGGTACGCTATTTTCACAAGACCAAAACTGCCACGGAAGGCATTAATATATATATATATATATATATAAAAGCTTTAAGAGAAAAACGCCTATTCTATGCGTCAAAAAAGTGGCACTGCATGCTTATGAGTGGCTGCCACGTGTCCCCTCACTCAGTTCATGATACGCAACTCTTATTGCATGGAGGATCATCAAACAAATGAGGGTTTTTTCGGGTCTCCTGTCGATAGTATACGTTTCATAAAGCTCAAACATATAAAAAGTACCCAGAACTTGCAGCTTTTCACAAAGCTGAAAAAGAGAGTCCCACTTATAAACGTATTTTTTTCAGGACTTACCGTAAAAATCTCCAACAAATTAACCACCACCTTCTTTCACTAGCCATTTTTAGAAAGCTTATAATCTGGCTTTCATAAATACCCTTCCCCACTATCTTTTGTTCCACTTTGTTTACTTTCTGTTCTCAGAAATTTTCACCGTCTTGAACATAAATATATATATATATATATTCCATTTTTTTAATCCCACAAAAATCTCAAATTTTATTCGATTAAAACACCTTTGTAGACACCTTTTTATAGGGGCATAGTAATGAATAGATTCCAATCTTATCGCTAAGATATGCCTTTTATGATCTGCAATGTCATTATAGTGGGAATAGTGTTCATTCACGGAACAATACCTTTTTTTAATTTCTCAATGAAAGACCGTTTTCATACCAAACGTATAAGATTAGAATTAAAGATTATTAAATATGCATGAATATGAAGGGTTTTTTTTTTTTTTTTTTTTTTTTTGAGAGTACTGAATATGAAGTTTCAAGCTCAAGTTATGTCAAAATTGCTTTATTTATATATAATTGTTTCTGTAATGAATTCGAATTCTATATTATAACATTAGAGACGTAACCTTAAATTAAAGGAAAAAAAAAAAAAAAACCAAAGTTGCATTTCAAGGTTAATCATGCCCAATGACAGAGCCAAGATTTTATTAACAAGAGAGGTCAAAAAAAAAAATTCGTCAAGCCATTAGGCCTATTAATGTTTGTATTTTTAATAAACTATTTTATTTTTTAAAATCCAAATTGTTTGCCTAATAAAATATGAGTAGTAATATTTACACTCATAATATTGATAAATATCCACATCTAATAAATGTTTCTTAATATAAACATAATAAAACTATCCTTTTATAGATACTTTTTATATAATATCACATTTAACCCTCTCATGCTCCCACTTTTATTTTAAATTTAATTTATTTTGTTAAAAATATATTAACAAATCTCAATAAGAAAAAAAAGATATATTTTCATTCTCAAAAAGAAACATAAAGTATCTCTAAAAAAAAAAAAGGAAAGGAAATAGTAAAGAAGAGAAAATTAAGTAATGTCTAAATTAAAAATCAAGAAATGTCATACTGGATTTAAAAAAAAAAAACATATATAGAATCATGTAAATGAACAAAACAAGACAAAATAAATGAAAAGAATAATCATATAAAAAACCACAGAGAATCATTTTCAAATACTAAAAAGAAAAAAATAATGCATATCACTAATGAATTAAAAAATAAAAAAATACATATTTCAATAGTTGTTGACCCTTTAAGAAACATCTTTCTTTTATTTTTATTCGACTTGAATCCTCCATTGAAATTTTTCATGTAGTTATAAAAATTTCTTGAGAAAAGAAATTGATGACGAGCAATTTAGAGTTTAGAGTAATTTAGAATAATTTCTTATGATTTTTTTTAAAAATATTTTTTCCATTTATGGCTAATGTGGTGTATGTATTTGATAACTCTAGTTCTATAGAGTTATTTTGGCATTTTAAAGCCTATATTTTTGTTATAATCTTATCATTTATTTTGATTTTTTTCCAAAATTATTAAACTGTTCAAATGTGTATGTTAATTATGTTAATGGGAAAAATTAGTAATTAACGAGTTTAATACCCGTGCGTTGCACAGGAAAAAAGAAACGCACAGGGAAGAAGGAAAAAATAAATGAAAAAAAATTAATATTATATAATAAAAGTAATTTATTAGGTTAAATAATATAATTATAATAAGTATATTTTTTTTAATATTTAGTATTTTAATAATATTAGAGTATATACATTCTAAATATTGCATTTGATAAGACAAATTTCTCTTAAAATTTTTATAGAGAGTGAGAATCTTTTCTAACAACAACGAAGTAACAAAAAATAATGTTAACCAAATTTGTGCAGAAAAGGACTTGAAAAGAAAAAGGGGGGAAAAAAAAAAAGAGGAATATGTAATTAGCAAGAAAAGCTTGAAAAAAAAAAGAAAAAGAAAAAGAAAAAAGAAAAAGAGGAAAGATGTAATTTGATGCAAAAGTCGGTTAAACACGTCCACAAACGTTTGCTGGTGGGCTAATTTTACATAATTGCAAACCAGCCATTTTTCTATTTTCAGACACGTAAATATTTTACATTTATAAATTCTCTCCTCCTATAGAGAGAGAGAGAGAGAGAGAGAGCGAGATGGAGTAAGGAGAGAGAGAGTGGAGTATTTCAGAAGCTCACTGCTTCGTTGTTTTTGAGGCATGAAATAGAGAGAGAAAGAGAGGGGAGAGAGAGAGAGAGAGAGAGATAGGAGTGCTGCCCAAGTTTCACACACTCTAATACTCTCCATTGGCAAGAAAAAACTCGATTTTTATTATTTTTATGTTTACTTGATTTGGCTGTTTTCTTTCTCAAACGTCATTCTATGTGAAGTTTCCACAGCAGAGAAACGACAAAGAACCCAAGTGGGTTTTCATAATCTCTTTCTTCTGTCATTGTTAACTCACTTCTTTTTATCTTTTTTTTTTTTTTTTTTTTGGTATCCAAAGTTTCATTCTTTGTAGCTTTCATTGTTAACTCACTTCTTTTTTTAATCTTTTTTCTTTTGGTATCCAAAGTTTCATTCTTTGTAGCTTTTTTCCTCATTTTTTTCGATTCTTTTGTTGGGTGTGAAGCTAAAACTAAAAATTATTCAAGTTCATGCTTTTATTTTTCTGGATTTTGGGTATTGATCATCTTGTTATGAACATATTTTTACTTTTTTTAATCTGTTTTTTAAAATGGGGATTAATTTATTAGCTATATTGTGATAGATTTAATATTTTGCTTCTCAATAAAAAGCTGTCTGACAGCATTTGATTAGACATTAGCAAAAGGAAAACCTGGAGTTTAACAAAATTATTCATACCTGGACATAAATTAAAAAAAAAAACCCATCAACAGTAGATGGACAAACTGAAAATATGGAAAAAAAAAATCAGGCGGGGGGGGCCGAGAAAGGCGTGAATAAGGAATGGAAAAATCATTTTGAAAAACCAAAATCCAAAAAAAAAAAAAAAAAAAAAAAAAAAGGGAAACAAACGAAGAACAAATAAAAACATAGTAAACATCAAAGAAAAACAACGAAAAATGAGCGGAGACCACCGGAAAGGGTAAGAACAACCAAAAATAGGGTCTGGAAAACAATACAAATAAAATGCAAGACTTCTAAAACAAAAATGCATTAACAATAAAGAAGGAAAAAATATTATACAACCTAACCCGAAAAAACCCAAAAAAACTCCAAAATCAAAACCTACGGTTTACAAAATTTTAATTCTACTCCAACCAAAAAAAAAAAAAAAAAACCGATCAACATTACATTCACATACTGGAAAATGATGAAAGATTAAGAGAGGAATGGGAGGTGGGGAGAAAAATATAAAACGGGGAAAAAAAAGATATGGAAAACCGAAAATCCAATAAATAAAAAAAACCATCAATATTAGATGCACATACTCCAAAATAATGAAACATCATGGGAGCAAGAAGGAGAATGAACAGCAATAAGAAATCAAAAAAAAAAAAAAATTGAAAAACCCAAAATCCAAAAAAAAAAAAAAAAAAATCCGAGAAGAACAAATAGAGAACAAACTAAAACACAAAGAACATAAAAAACATCCAACCAAAAATGAGATGAGAGCGCCGGACAGAGCAAAAGCAAGCAAAAATATGGTTTTGAGATCAAAAACCCAAAAACTGAAAAGGGAGAAAAAGAAGAACAGAGAGAGCGAGAAAGAGAGAGAGAAATGAAAAATTAAGAGAGAATGGCCAATTGGGAGGGAGGCAGCGACCAAGGCAAGGAAAACACTATTCCTAGGGTTTCGGGGGCAAAAAAGGAATATCACTGTGCACAATACAACTGGTAGAAACAAATTGGAGAGCAAAACCGGCAAAACAGTGAGAGGGGTAAAAATGAGATTTTACTGTGCATCCGAGCTCCCAAAGGTGGTCTGGAGGGATAAAAGCGTAATTTCACTGTACATAAACAGTAGTTAGTCCATCCTTTTAGTATATGTATAATTTGGAGTTTAAAAGGAGTCAAAACATCAATAAAATGCTAAGAGGAATACGGATTTAGCTTTCCACCACTCACGAGCAGCTCACATGCTCACCCACGTGCCATTTCGGTCGTCTGATTACTGAGGAGAAGGCCCAGATCGCGAGTTCCGCACACTCGCCCTCAGCCTGCTCGTCCAAGGCCTCATGTCAGGCCAACTCAGGAGATGCCGGATTGGGCGTGGCGCACTCCAGCTTCATCCCCTGCACCTGCGACCTTTAGCAGTCCGAGATCGCCAAGCGTTTTCTTCTTCAACCGTTCCTAGTTACTGCTCGCCACTTGTCCGCGTGGGCCCTAGGGCTGAGTGCGTTAGGCCTATTGTTGCAACCAAATAGAAAAGAAAAGAGGAAAGGCGACGGCTGGCTTGGTGGCTATAAAAAGAAGCCGTAAGGCTCCGTGCCAGAGGTCTTTGACTGCTTGGTAGAGCTGAAACCAATGAAGAAAAAAAGGGAAAATATATATATATATATATATATATATATATATTTCTTGAGTTTTAGGTTTTGATCTCTGTAAAATTTAAGAGAGATCGTCTTAAAGATCAAGAGGAGAAGGAGGAGGAGATGAGAGAAATATCTTGGAGACTTATGATACATCTATAATTATTTTCTTATCTTTTGATTTTTGTAATTTAAGAATGATTGAACTTTTATTTTGTAAATTGTTATTTATAAATTAATTTTCTTTTTTAGAATTCCGGTGAAATTATAATATTTTGATTATTTTTTTAATTTAGTTATTGATTTATTTTATATGATTGAGTATTCTTCACCGTTCTTAATGCTTCAAAATAATTGGTCAGTATTTAGTCAATTGGTTAATCATAATAAATCGGAAGGAGATTTATATGTTTAGTTCATTGTGTTAAATGCCATAGGTTGTATGCGGGATAAGAATATACATTCATGGCTTGTGGAGTTGCTAATGGGAACCACGAATTTGAATGAGTTCTTATTGGTTTTAATTCACATAGGAATATAGTGAATTATCTTCTAAAGATATTTTTGTTAGACCTCGGGAGGGGCTAGTGAATAGGTTATGGATTCTCGACTATCATTTAGGAAAATAAATTATAGCTTTAGAGATTGAATAATTAAGGCGGAATAATTATGGTGAAATTGGAATCCTAGATTTTTAGTATTTTTAGCTATTCGTTTTTATTTCTATTTTTATTTTTATTTTTATTTTTATTTTAAATTCTTTTTTAGTTTATTCAAATAAAATTAGAGTTAACCAATTTCGGTAAGTAGTAGGCAATCAATTCTCATAGAAACAATACTCTATTCACTACTTTATTACTTGTTAACAATAACATACATTTGCGTTACAAATCCGCAACAATATTTTAATTATTTTATAAAAAATTATTTTCATTTATAGGTTTGTGGGGATATAAGCATTTTTAATGATTTTAAAATCTTTATCAACTTTGTTGGGATATTTATTAATATTGTTGGTACAAATAAAATCTCCTTAAAATATTTAAGGGGTGTTAAGACTAATTTATATACATACCTACTATATTAAAATAATTAAAAAAAAAAACCTGCTATATAAAAATTTAAAAAAGAAAAAGGTCAAAAAAGTTTTTTTCTTTTTTTTTTTTTTTTGGTTGGGGGGGGGGGGGGGGGGTTGCCCCCAGCCCCCCTTCCTCCGCCATTGATCATGCCAAATTCTAGGTACATCGAGGAGAACAAGTAATTTTATTCATTTGTAAAAAAAATATAAATTATGTAATTACAAGGATAGTTTAATGTTACTTATTCACTTGATTTTTTCACTAAATGTAAAGTTCAAATTCTCATCTTTAAATTGGAAAAAATAGTAATTTTTCTCACAATAATTTTTTTTATTCTATAATTAATTAGTGTAATTCTTAGAAAAAAGTAAAATTAATTAATTCGAACATGAATGTCTAATCAAATCTTCTTCTCCAAAACGTTTGTCTTGATCTCGCCCCTTCGCTCCATCTTCCTTAGTCTCCCTCCTATTTAAAAAATCATTCCAAATTCACGTAATTCCACCAAACCCATGGACGAATTTCCCAAGCATTTGAAGTTGAAGAAACCTTTTCGCATTGCAAGGGAAAAACCACTAAAACAAGAAAACGTACCTTGAAATTAAATACTTCAAATTCAAAGCATTTATTGCTATTAGTATCTCTTTTTTTTCTTCTTTTTTTTTTTTTAATAACTATTAGTATCTCTTTACGTACGTGAGACAATGACATTTATGTTTATACGTTCATTTCACTTCCATGTTAATGTTTAATTTTGTGTCACATCATTTTTATGATTCCAAGGTCAAAATCCAATACTTGTTCTACTTTGTTGACAAACCAACAAAAAAAAAAAAAAAACCATAATTTATCAAAAAGTGAGTATGTGAAAATTAATCTTGGTTACCTCAAAAAAAAAAATCTCATTTAATTTTACCAACTGATGACAATATCACAATAGTACTAATTCAATCTAGTATTAGAGAAACTGTTGATTTGTACAATTGATCATCCTATTTGGTTAAAAAGATAGGCGCGAAACTACCGGTTAAGAAAAAATTAGCTTGAATTAATCTATATAAAAAAAAAGAGCGAATCCAATTCAAGATCGTCAAAAATTCGAATGTTGGATTTTTAAGTAAATATCAAAATTTTTTACGCGTCTCATTTTTCTAAACAAATATTTATTTTTGTTCGCACATGACACAATTTATCTAAGTAAGAATAAAATGTGTTACATAGTAACAGGTCGAAAATTCTCCCAACATTGGCCCTCCTTGTTAGGTGAACCTAATTCTCTTTAATAAAAACCCCAAACATGAATTTTCTTAGCTAGCCTTTCTCTGTCTACTTCCACATTACAAAAATGGAATAAATTGGAATTAAACATTGTACGCATCAATTCCCTTAATAAATAATTTAAAAAAAATAAAAAAGAAACTAATAATGCGTGTTCTTTGGTTTGGACAACAACCACAGGTTTATATCTAGCAAAAAGAACAACTAGAGGTTTCTAAATCAAGAGTTTAATGCTTGCCTCTTTCACCATTTTAAAGGAAAATAAGAATAGATCAACGACCAGAGATTAGTAATCTAAAGACTTTGATGCTTATAATAATGCTGGTTATGAATTCTGTTAATTTTTGAAGAAATCTTATTGTAATTATTATAGGATGAGTGTTGAAAAATGTTTTTCCCTTAATTATTTTATATGAGTCATCTCTCCTTTCTCTCTTTCTTCTCCTTCTTCTTCTTTTTTAAATAATCAAAAGTCCAAAAAAATGATGAGTGGCATTACTATATCCTTTCTAGATGTTATCAAAGAGGTTACTTAGATGCTGACAAAATGTTTGTTGAAGATCTTACAGTTAAATCCTATATTACCCATCAACCGATAAGCGTGTCACCACAATCCCATCAAAAGGGGTATATAGATGTACACACCAAGGAAAAAAAAGAAAAAAAAAAAAGGAGCTATGTAGTTGTAGAAATTAAGCAAATACGACAAATGAAATTTTTTAAGACAACTTGGCAAAAGTAGGGGAAAAAAGGCATTCCATTCCCAAGACAGAAGAGTGCGTGGTGCACTAAAACAAACGTGACTCATCAATTTCATCACAACTTTGTAATTCTATTATTGCTAGTAATCACTTGTGTAATATATGCAACCACTCTCTGACAAATCGTAATCTTAGATTGAATAAAAAAGCTATCATGAGATTCCTTTTTCCATTTGGCCACTTTGATATTCTTGATATAATAAGTAAAGATGGCTTCCATGGTGATTAATGGTCCAAGTAGGATCCCAAAACATGTGTGGTTCTAGTGGTCCATGGTTCATGCCATGACTTTCGTTTGTACCTCAAAATTTTGGAGGCCGGATCCCCCGGTCCCACTTTCTCACATCATAGATCGTGACATCACAAAGTATTCTTACTGATAAATATAAACCAGGAGAGGCTGGGATAAAGCTCTGTTGAGGAATGTTACTGATAGTGATTATTCTGTGGACTGTTTTGATAATTTTTAAAATTTATCGAAACATAAATTTATCAAAATTTATCAAAATTTTAAATTGATAAATTTTCTGTGGACTGTTTTGATAAATTGATAAATTTTAAAATTTTAAAATTTATTCTGTGGAAGGTTAAAGATTTAAAAGAACACATAAAGTCCAATACATATTCATGTACGAAATGAAAACCCTCAAAATTATCCCAAATTTCAGCCAAACACAACCAAAAACCTAATCCCAAAAACCGGCCGTCACCCACACTCGGCCGCTGGAAAATTCGCCCGAGATCAAGAAGAGTTTCCAAAATCACATTGTCTCAAGTACTTTGCTTCCAATTTCTCTTTTTTTTTTTTTTTTTTTTTTTTTTTTTTTTCTTTTTTCTTTTTAAAGTTATTTCGTTTTTTTTTTTTTTTTATGGGAATTTGGACAAATGAAGAGAAATCATGGTTGCCACACGAGGGCAACCTCCCCAACATCAAAAGTTCCAGAAACATCATCTTTCAAGGCCACAGAAGCCACTTCCTAGGCAGCCCTGCTCCTAATGATCTGTATCTTCTGTTTTTTGTTTTTGATCTAGTATTTATTTTTCAGAAATTCAAATGTGTATGTGTTTATGGGGGTTTTTTTTTTTAAATCATGGGAGGAATATGACCGCCGGAGAAGACGAAGATGCAGACGGACCTCCATTGATGCTCTATGGAAGGTCGGGGGCGGCAAAGATGACCTCGCCGGAGAAGACGAAGATGCCGACAGACCTCCATTGATGCTCTATGGAAGGTTGGGTGGGGCGGCGAAGATGACCTTGCCAGAGAAGATAGAGATGCCGACGGACTTCCATTGATGCTCTATGGAAGGTTTGGGGGGGCGGCGAAGTTGACCTCGCCCGAGAAGATGAAGATGTCGACAAACCTATGGAAGTTCGAGAGGGCAGCGAAGATGACCTTGCCGGAGAAGACAACGAAGGTGGAAGGTGGAGTGGGGTGGGGGCTGTGCACGGGGCAAGCTTACAAAGTTACAATGGTCTTTTTTCAGAATTTTTTTTGAAAAAATTCCTTAGTCTACAATACTATGAGCTCATCCATATTATAGTTATAATACACACAACATTTCAACCACTTAATTTAACTCTACCGACTAAAATTGATCTCTACCGTAGTTACTATAAAACTACGGTACAATAAAACGGATTCTATCGCAGTTATTCCCTATAAACAAATGGTTAAAGATATTCTTTGAAAAAAATTAAAAGGCAAAAAAAAAAAAAAAAAAAAAAAAAAAAAAACAAAACTGTTACATGTTCTAATCGTTGAGGGTCTGGTTGGTAGTCTCATAGTCTCACTCGGGGTGGAATATCTCCGTTTTGATTTGCATAAGAAAGTTCCCACTGTAGCAAAGCTCCTTACAAATTTTTAAAAATTATATGGTTGTGTATTAAGGGGGAAAAAAACTCAAACTATTTGATGCGTATCATGTCATATATTTATTATTTATATATATATATATATATATTCATTTTCATCAGAGTTAATGGTTAAAAACACATTATTAAAAAAAAAAAAACACTTAGTCATTAATATTTATTATTTATATATATTTTTTTCCATTTTCATCGGATTAAATGATTAAAAACACATTATTAACAAAATAAAAGCGAAGTCATTAATTCAACCCCTAAGACTGACCTCTTTTCCAAATGAACATAAAATCTATTGATCTAGAGAATGGGGACCTCATAAGCTCGACCTATCATCGCATCGATTTTAAATTTTTAGCATCCCCTTCTCTTATATGTTTTACCATTAAATTATCTTTTATATTACCTTGTCTCTCAAGCTACAGAGTTCCTTTCAAAAAGAGGGATAATAATAATAACAATAATAATAACAACAACTAAGAGCAACTACCTTGGTAAAATATTTTATTATGGAGTCAAATTTTAACGCTCCTTCAGAAATTTTAGGCAAGATCAGTCCTCGTGTTCTTCACAACCAAACCAACAATTGATATGTGTAAAGCATAAAGGGTAAACACATCGCCATAAACTGCAGGCAGCCATTATGTCAGGTCAAAATTTCTGGAACTGTTTCTTTCTACCATCTGATCTAAACAAAATAACATGGTGTATGTGTACCATATTTCCCCCCCAAAGTCTCTACCAAAGCCACCCAACTTTCACACCCAAAAAAAATAAAATTTTATTTGTATGCAGAAAGAATTGTAAAGGAAAACTATCAACCGGCCAGGAAACTTGAAGATGAACAAAAATCAGACATTATGCCCAATCTTTTGGGTCGGCAAGTTTGAAACTCCTTTCACCATAAGCCGATGAACTTCCACCAAACTCCTCCAACCCCAAGCCAGATAATGATATTGACGACAGATATAAGGAATCCATAGCCCCACCATTTTGCAAGGGGAACATAGTTAGCGCCATAGAAAACAGGGGCTGACCCAATTCCGTAGTGGGTAAGACCACCCATGAGGTTGGAGAGGAATGCGAGCACCATTGCAGCAAGGTATGATGGAGTCCCGAGAGCGCTAGCGACGGACAAGAATGCCGTGAACATTGCCCCGATGTGAGCAGCTCCGCTCGCAAAGAAGTAGTGAGAGTAGAAATAAAGAAGAACTAGGATACCAAAAGAATACTGCCATGAAAGACCCAATCCGCCAACAAGCTGTAGAAAGGAGTAGAATGGCCGGTTACCAATTGAGTTCACAAATAGATCGTATATTTCCTAAACAATGACACTAACTGCAAACTAAAAGTCTCCATCAAATTTATTGAAACGTGTAATCTTGATCAGCGACAAAATTTTCCATATATTAGATAAAGCAAGTGCACATGCCCACCAAGCATTCACGTCTTTCATTAGAAGGTCACCGTGACAGGGATCATAGGAGGACAAATAACATGTGTATGAAAGTGGAAAACCTCATCAGTGCTATTACTTCAAACTACAAAAACTGTGTTTCTATACCGTAGGTATGGGCTAGTAGGCCCAACAACTGAGAAAAACTTGATGCATAATGCAATATTAGAAGGGATTTTGACCAAAAAGATCATAAGGGCAAAGATTATCAGATGCCAGAAAATTACAGATTATCGTAGGTAAGCACGACATATGTAAGCTATCCCCAAAAAATAGAGTTAAAGCTACGCTAGTTAATAATTCTAAATTATGTAATAAATTTCAGAATTGATGAGATGATTGAGAGAAATGTTGACTAAAAAGGGAAAGAGGACAAACCTTAACAACACTTTGGCTAAACCAGGAGATAAGACCGTATTTATTGAGATAGCCAGCCATTGCAATAAGAGCAGCAAACCAAGTGAGAGTATCCCAGGCAACTGCTTCGGACAGACACTCCTTCCATGTCACAACTCCAGTCACAAGAAGGATAGACAATCCAAGAATTGCAGCAGTAACAGCATCCACGTTCAGCATCCCTCCAAAAACCCAAAGCCCCACCTGGATATACCAACAAAAAGGAGACAATTATTGCGCAGAGCATACAGACATTAGACAAGCAACGTCATTCGGTAACACGTATTCAGACAACGTGTATGCATCGAGACAAGAGTCTAAAGACACTAGTTTGTGGTATGAGGTCACACATTAGTGCGTCTCAATTGAGACCATTTTGACACACACGTTTGAGCCACCATAACTTTACAAGCTCCAGTAATAACTATCATCCAGAAATGACGAAACCGTTGGACCACTACTCTGCCTGGTTGCAGACTTTGTATAAAAGTTACTTGAGAAAACTTGGTTTAAAAACAGTGCCAACTAATCAGTAATCAGTGTATTTCTCTCTTTCGACGGAGCAAATATTGTGCCTATTTTGTTCTAACATAAATTTAATCTATTAAATACAGATAAATTAAAATTTGATCACTAAGATGCTTTAGAAACCTGCTAATCTCAAGGAAAATAAGCTATGTATAAAGAAAATAAACCAACAAGCCAAACGCAATTAATTAAATTCTCAAATAAAATAAACAATTAATTAAACAAAATAAGGGCGTTTACCGTAAGGAGCAGAGTCCCGGCCATGATAATCTCGTTGGTATTCATTGGGCCCATCTTCTCCAACTTCTCCCTCGCGAGCTTCGGCGCATCGGGACTGCTCTTCACCGTCGGCGGGTAAATCACATACAAAAGCAGTGGAACCACGAGCAACGACACCAAGCCTGGAACAATGGCGGCTTTGGCCCAATCGGTCCACCCAAGCGTCTGCTTAATCGTGTTCAATGTCAAAGTAGCGCTCAGAGGATTCGCCGCCATCGCCGTCAAGAACATCGACGACGAAATCACTGAAGTCTGGAAGCAAGTGAGCATCAACCAAGACCCCAATTTGTTCTCCGTTCCATCGCCGACATTGCTACCGCACGCGACGCACAGAGACTTCACCAACGGCAAAAAGATCCCGCCGGCTCTGGCGGAGACCGACGGAATAGCCGGCGCCAAGAGAGCCTCGCTGAACACCAAACTGTAACCTAACCCGAGCGATGAGCTACCGAACAAGGAGACGAATTGGTAAGCGATTCTATTGCCGAGACCGGTCTTGATGAATCCCCTGGCGAAGAAGAACGCGAGCGCGATCAGCCACGGGATCGGATCACCGAAGGCGGAGAACGCCGCGGAGAAAGTTAAGGTTTTGGTGAGAACCGAAGCTCCCAATCCCAACAACGCCACCGCGCCGAGAGGCAGCGGCTGGGTGATGATCCCGACGATCGTGGCCAGGAAAATCGCCAGCAGCTGCCACGCGTTCCTCGAAACCCCCGAAGGCACCGGAACAAACCAGATAATAATCCCTGTCGCGATCGAAGCCAGAAGAGGCTTAATCGCCGCCCCTTGCCACGGCTTCTTCTCCACCGGAGCCGTCGGAGAAGCCGCGGCGGAGGCGGAGGACGCCTTGACGGTGAAACCGCGTGAAACCTTAGCGAGTCTGGAGAATCCGTCGGAGGAGATTAGTGGCCGGAGAGCTCCGAGGACGGCGGTTCTCAGGGGAGGACTCGGCCGAGAAGAGCATCGGTTGTCGTGCCTGAGGACGGCGGATCTCGGAACAGAACCGCGCGATCTGAGAGAGGTTAGGGAAGGAGAGGAAGTAGCGGTGGTGAGGGAGAGGGACGCCATGGGAGAAGGGCTTGGGATCTGGTGCGGAGCTCAGGCCCTCAGAGCGGCAACAGAGGAGTAGTATAATTCAGAGCAAAAAGTATTAAAAAAGAAATGAAAGAAATGCGGAGAATGGTAAGGAGAAATTACGCGAACGGTGGAGGTAGAGATCGGAATATACGGTCATCGTTTTCAATCACATTCCAGGTTGTTTTTACATTTTGCCCTTCTCGTCAATCATAGGGAATTCCGTCGTGTGTGGTTTGAAATCCCCGCTCCAGAAAAACACTGACACCGCCAGGTTGGATTATTTTTATTTTTATTATTATTTTTTTTTCTGGGGTTCAACTGAATCTCCGCTAACAGTGTCTGACTAAAGCGGGCCCATAAGACACGTGTAAATTATTTAGTGGCTGGATGAGTAACTCATATCTGATGACGTGTTCAATTTTCCACATGGCTGGATTTGATTGGGTAGAATTTATTTTGTCCTGACTTGTGATTTTAGTGAAGTAGAGGGGTAAAAGGGCATGTGAGTGGAAAGAAGGTGGAGAGACGAGGAAGTAAAAGGGCGGATCTGAATCGAGCGCAGAGCCAGAAGTCAGAGGGAAGTGAAAAGACGGAAGTGCCCTTGAAAAAGTAAGAAAGAATAGGAGCCACAAAAGTGCACGTGCTTTGAGGCATGGGCTGAGACAGGTGCTTGGATTCTGTTGTCGTGTAATGGAAACTAATGAGTCTGTTCTGTTCTGTTCAGTTCTGTTCAAGTACGGTAGACATTTGTCCTCTCCAACTTGCCACTTAGAAAACTGGAGCTGGTTTAGTTCAGTCGAGATTTTGATTTTGTGGTCCAAACTCCGAACACTTTAACTAATGTTTTGTTTAAAGTGTTTAGTGTTTGAGTTGAGTTGAAATTTTTAAATTTAAATAATAATTTTTGTTAATTTAAAAAAAAAAATTCAGATAAAAATTTAAGTTTAAATTTGAACTCCAAACGAAATCTTAATATTTTAACTCAATTTTAATTAAATTATATTTTTTAAAATTATATCAATCGTCCCTTTTGATTTTATTAATTTGTGGCAACAAAGTTTTCTCGTTATAAGTGGGAAATTATTTTTATTGTATAGTTTTTAGACAAATAGAAAGAAAGGGTAAAAAATTTTCTTTAGTTGGTGCGTGAGTTTTTTTGTCGTCACACGAAATGTGTCGCAGGATATTGTTTCTATGGACATGGTTATATCTCTTGTGATTTATGACATAAATATTTGACATTTGAAGGGAAAAAAAAAAAGGAAAGAAAAAACAGTCATGAGTACATCTCACAACCATTTCCACCTGTTTAAGAAAAAAAAAAAACAATTTCCATCTGTTGTGATTTAAATTTTTTTTTCCCTGATGTGTTGAACATTGACAAATTATGTAAGTGGTAGTATATCAAGAAACGTATTAATAAGTATTAAATTATTCTAGCTGGTACCAACCGTCGCTTTGGCCGAGTGGTTAAGGCGTGTGCCTGCTAAGTACATGGGGTTTCCCCGCGAGAGTTCGAATCTCTCAGGCGACGAATTTGATACTTTATTTGATTTTTATTTTTATTAAGGAGGTGTTTGAGTTTGAGTTAAGTTAAGTTGTTTGGTATGTAAGTTTGAGTTGAAATATTTTAGTTTTAAAAATAAATTTTTTAAAATTTTCAAAAAAGACAAAAGACTTTTTGGGAAAAGACAAAAATTGAGTTGAAATATTTTAGTTTGAGTAAAAGTGTCAAACAAGCTCTAAGATTTTTAATTTTAGTTTGAGCTAAATTAAGTTGAATTTAAAAGTTGAGAGCTTGTTTGGCACTTTCACTCAAACTAAAATATTTCAACTCAGTTTTTTTCTTTTTTTCAAAAATTTTTTTGTCTTTTCCCAAAAAGTTTTTTGTCTAATCTGAAAATTCAAAAAAATTTACTATTGAAACTAAAAAATTTCAACTCAAACTTACACACCAAACACCCCCGAGTGTTTGGTAAAAAGTTTAAGAGAAAAAATTTAACTTGAGTTGAGTGTTTGATAAAAAAGTTTGAGTTAAAAAGTTTAAGGGGGTGTTTGGTGAATGAGTTTAGTTTAAGATTTTGAAGTTTTAATAGTAATTTTTTAGAAAAGACAAAAAAAAAATTTCAGAAAAGACAAAAAACTTTTTCAGAAAAAGACAAAAATCATGATGAAAATAGTACAATTTAGTTCGAACCGAACTAACAACCAAACGGGCCCTAAGTTGAGTTGAGTGTTTGGTAATAAAGTTTGAGTTGAAAATTAAAAAAAAAAAAACAAAACAAAAGCCTTGTTTGGATGTTAAAAAAATGAGTAAAACAAATTTTTTTTATTTTTTTAAACATTCTATTGTAGGTTTGTGAAGAAAATTGGAAAAATTAAAATACGTTCAATTAATAACACCAATCAACTTGGGACAGCAAAAGATGTTTTAAAATTTATTTAGAATGCAATATTATACACCAACAAAAAGTACATAATTAGTAATTAAAAATTAATAAAAACAATATAATAATTACATTCCTACTCTGGCGCAACTATATAAAACTTGCTTGTTTTCACTTGGCTTTATACCATGGATATGATTGATATCGATCCCACATATCATCAGCCATCATATCTCTCAGCTGATTCATCGCACCCCTCCTCGAGTCATGTCGCTGCGTTCCGGTACTGGGGCCAGTACCATCTATTTTGTCGTCAAACACGTCATCCGCGTTAACATCGATAATTCCACGTACAGGCACGCAATATGTCGCATACTCTTCAAGAAATGGATCCCCAACCTGCATCATCCTAATAAAATTATGCACAACCGCGCACGTCACGGGAATCATTACTTGTTTCTCCATTGCATAGCTGTTGATGCCTTTAAGTATTTTAAATCTTGTCTTCCAGACACCAAATGTTCGCTCAATACAATTCCGCAGCGATGAATGTGTGTAGTTAAAAACTTCCTTGCGATTGCCTAGCCCAGCACGACGTCTTCGATATTCCGGTAAATGATATGTTTCTCGTCGAAATGGGCTCAAGAAACAATCCTTATTGACGTAGCCCGAATCTTCTAAGTAAAATTTTCCTGCAAAATAAATATCGCAAAAAAAAAGACAAGTCAACTTTTTTTTAACTAATTTATTATATGTAAATATTGCTATAATATTATAATTATGCTTACCTGGTGGGGGTATTGGGAAACTATGGAATGTTATTGCCTCCTCCAACATTCTGACATCATGACTTGATCCCTAATACCCGGCCAACATATATGTGAATTTTATGTCAAATGAACAGGCCGCTAATACATTCTGCGAGTGAAACCCTTTACGAACCCTTTACGATTAATCTAAGCGTCAGTATTTTCGCGTCTTGGGACACATGGGACGTGTGTCCCATCTATAGCGCCAACACAACCCTGCATGAAACGTTAGACAATTTAATATGCGTACCATAATTAAAAATAACATAATGTTATTAAAGCTCTGCCATACGATAATATGCTTAGCTGAGATCGATAACGTATATCAAACTATGGCCAATATTTTTCCGAATACTCAAGAATCAAATGTTGAACCGCTGTGTAGTTCAGTGGTCTGATGAATTCGTCCTTCAACGCACAAATAACCTTCAACACTTAAAAGAACCAACGTGAAGTTGTTTCTTTAGAATGCTGAAATAAGTACGAAATGTGTTGGTTTGTAGCGCCTTGTGCACAAATGGATAAAAATATGAACAACTGCTCGTTCACATTCATGTTATTAGTTGGCGTCAATAATTCCCGACTACGTAGTAGGTTACTTAGTAATTTGAATGTTTCTGATTTCATACTGATCAATCCCTGAATTATGTCTTGATGGCCATTTAATATTTCTTCCACACGCAGTCTGTCAGTTAGTGTTGAATTATGCATTGGTTAGGGAATTCTTCGTCTGTTACGCCTATTATTTGTCACAGCTACCACTGTCATTGCAAGCATTCTGCCATCGTTACGTTGTTTGTTTTTTGCGGCTTGGTTGTCCTCTTCATGTTCGGATGCGGAACCAGAATCGTTCATATTGAGATAGTTGTTGTCGGAGATAAATGCACTAGTTAACCTGTTATAGATCAATTTTTCCCAAAACCACTTGAATTAGTCCCCATACCGCGGATGTATTTAATATTGAGCTCAGATTATTTCAAATTCTTGATTTAATTATTTAATTATCGACAAACTGTTCATCACATTACGTAATTTAACAACGAAATGATATAAAATAATGTATCATAAAATCACTAAACCAACAATGTAGCCAAATGTTTATACATAAAAACCGTAAATAACGCAACAATAATCCAATATTAAAAAAAAAACAATTTAGTTCCAATGTTATGTCTAAATTAAATGAAAGAAGGAAAAAAAAAAAAATAATAACTTGAATCAACAACATAAAACTCAATTAGCCGGTGGCGGCTGGGGGTTGACAACGGAGTCAATATTGCTCCTCCGATCGTCATCGTCAAGCTGGCAGAATGGACGCTGTAGCCGCGGATGAGCATCAAAGTAGTGCCACATAATCGTACGTTGATTTTGTGGAATACCCATCTCCTTCATAATGTTCATGCAGTCTAGAATGTGATACCGTCCGCTTGATTGGTCGCTGCTTGTACCCGATTGCGTTTGACCTCGGAAATGATTGACGATTTCTTGCATTGCCGAGAAAGTCATCTCGTTCGTTGCGTCTCTTTGTTTCTTCTTACCAGCACTTCCCCTAGATCGAGACGGACCTACCACGTCGGGCATTCGTCTCATGGGTCCTTGCATCCCACCGCTGGTCGGATCGATTTACTCCTCGAAAACCGGATGTGTTCCGGAGTTGTCCATAGAGAAATCAAAGTCGGCGGATGGAGTACTGCCACCTCCCATCGTAACTGACCCAAACGCGAAGGCACCGGTAGCATGATTTTTTTCAAACACATTGTAATACAGGTCCTTGTTCCGAAGACCCTCGTGCCGGAGATGGTTGCACTCCTTGTTAACCTGCAAAGAAAGTATAAAGAAATGTTCGTGGAGTTGTCGCGGTTTTAAGGAATAGAATCATCATTGCACATATAAGACAATGCAATTACTTTGATAAAACTCTGCCACGCCTCATCCGAGCAAATAACTGGATCGGTGACCGGATCATATCCAAGGCCGGTGCGAGATTGCAACACCTACCATCCGCGATAAACTCTTTTCATCCTATCCTTTTTTTGATATAACGTTCCGCCGTGAGCAGGTACACCACCAAACTCTGCGTTAAACTGAGTGGCCCATAAGTCCAATATTTGCATGGTGGGCTGCTTACCGCCATTGCACATCAAGAAGTCATCCAGTTTTTCGAGGAATAGTTTTTCCTTCGCGTTGTCCCAAACATACGTCTCACTCGAAGCTTTGCGGGGCATTTCCTTAATATAGCGGAAAATAAAATAAAAAGCTGAACTTTACATGTGTACGATAAGGATAAGATTTTGGCTCAGTATTTATTGATTGACATTTTTCATCTGAAGCATGTCAATGACCCGATACAACGTCAGACACCAAGGCATAAAAACCGGCACCGAACGGTTTATATCGGACTACTAGCGCACCAGTCAGACAAAATTAAAATCTATCAACATGGGCTTCTTATATTATAGCTAAACGTAAGTTAAAAGTGCAAACAAACAGCAACAAAGTCGTTAAAAAAAGGCCCGCTACCTGAAAATACATGCCAATACGGGTTGATCAATGTTAAGTTGCTGGAAAACCAAGATTGGACATGACACTAACCATAAAAAAACCCCTCGACCTGTTTTGGGTAAAAAAATTACAAAACCAAACCAAAATTGACGAACCAACTGACCGAAAATGTACAAAACTGAAACCAAGACCTTCTTGATAACTTAGGCAGCAATAACATGACACAAACAAGCTATAGCAATGAACAAAACCCCCCAAAACCTGTCATAACCGTATTTGAGTCACGAACTTGCAATATGGACCCAAAAACGTTGCATTGAAACGCACAAAACTGTAACCAAGACCTGTTTGATCACTTAGACAGCAATAACATGACACAAACAAGCTATAGTAATGAACAAAACCCCCTAAAACCTGCCATAACCGTATTTGGGTCACGAACTTGCAATATGGACCCAAAAATGTTGCACCGAAACACACAAAACTATAACCAAGACCTGTTTGATCACTTAGGCAGTAATAACATGACACAAACAAGCTATAGCAATGAACAAAACCCCCCAAAACCTGCCATAACCGTATTTGGGTCACGAACTTGCAATATGGACCCAAAAATGTTGCACCGAAACACCGAAACACACAAAACTATAATCAAGACCTATTTGATCACTTAGGAAGCAATAACATGACACAAACAAGCTATAGCAATGAACAAAACCCCCCAAAATCTGCCATAACCGTATTTGGGTCACGAACTTGCAATATGGACCCAAAAACGTTACACCGAAACACCGAAACGCACAAAACTGTAACCAAGACCTGTTTGATCACTTAGGCAGCAATAATATGACACAAACAAGCTATACGAATGAAAAAATCCACCCCAAACCAGCCAACACCACAATAGGTCTCAAACTTGCAAATTGAATCCAAAAACGATGAATTTTTTTTTCGCAGAAAATCGAGAAACAACCCGGACTTGCATCACTCCATCGTGCAGTTCACAATGAATAAATTATCAAAAGGTTTAAGGAACTATACAAGGGTTACCGAGTTCGAGCCGGAGGAGGAGTACACGGTGGGGGACGATGGATCAGGGCAGGAAGCAATGACTCAGTCAGATGCTTTCCGAAGTCAAAAATAATGGCTAATCAAACATTTTTTTTGAGCTTCCTTCGTGGACCCCGGTCGGCACCGCATTTGCCACTGGCGGTGACGACTCCAAGTGTCCGTCGAACCAACCCGACGGTGGCGTAATTTTCCCGAAACGCCGCGAATAAAAGCCCAAAACGGAGACACACTAGTAAAAAGATAAGGAATTATGGGAATTAGGAATGGTTCGGATTCTCGACCTCGAGAACACGTATGAGTCCGGATTCCACCCTTGTGCAGAAATGGATACGTACAAATGGGTAAAGAATGTCTTATAAATGTCTAATCGGGCAAATTACTCATGCACCCTGCAACCCACAGCGAATCAAATATATTCGATTCCAAGACCCAAAAGTCAGAGCCTCGGCAGAGACAGAGGAAAAAAAATCAAAGCTGCAAATGGGCAAGAGGAAGGACAGTCAAACAAACAACAGGGAATCACCGAACAGTGTCGATAACACCGAATCTTTGGTTTACTTCGACTTGGTGCACAGTCAGATTATTTTGAATTGCTGTGCAACGGGTCATGTTGAAGTTGGAATGAAGATGGTGAGCCAAACGACTTCAATTGCGTTTGAAGTCAAAATTTTGAGTTCAAATGGGAGAGCCAAACGGCCTATTTGAGAAGAAGAGGGAACAAAAAATGGTGGAAATATTCATTGTACCAAATCTTGAGAGCTGAGCTTGGCAGAAGAAGAAAAAGAAGAGGAACATAAATCATGACATTACCAAGGTTGAAGGGAACAAAACGGAGGAGAGAGAAAGAGGCAGAGCCATAACAGCAGAAGAAGGAAACACCAAACGACAGTCGTTTCAAGAAATGGAGGGAACAAAACTGAGGAGAGAGAAAGAGGCAGAGAAGAAACAGCCGAAGAAGGTGAAAAAAATTGGTGGGCACCTTCACTGTTCTGATTTCAAGAGCTGAGCTTGCCAGTAGAAGAAAAAGAAGAGGAACATCAATCAACACATTACCAAGGATGGAGGGAACAAAACAGAGGAGAGAGAAAGAGAGGTAGAGTCCGGAGGAGAAGGGAGAAAGTGGTGGTTTGCAGTAACCACAGTACAGAGAGATAGAGAAAGCAATAACTCCAAGTAGATTTTCCTTTTGATATTATGCGGATTTTAATGGAGAAATAAAATGAAATGGAAAAACAAAAAAAGTTGATGAACAATAATATCATTTTGATTTATTGTATAACGGGTCAGATTGAAGTTGGAATGAAGATGGTGGGCCAAACGACTTCAGTTGCGTTGTGGGCCAAACGACTTCAGTTGCGTTTAAACTCAAAAATTTGAGTTCAAATGGGAGAGCCAAACGGGCCCTAACTTTCTTTTGCTGAAATTACTATACTATCATTCCACCAAAAGATAAAATTACTACATTACTATTACCTGTAAAGCTTATTGCTCATGGTGTCATTCTAATTTGGGCTCAAATACAGTTTGGGCTGACCAGCGGGTTGGGTCTCGTAAAACTACCCAAACCAAGAATTTGGGCTCTGTTTAGTTGGTCATGGAAATTGATACCGAAAATTTTTTCTTGGATAAAATTACCTAATTAACCACATGTTTTTTTTTATCTATTTATCAATATAACAGAAATTCTCAATTCTTAAACAACATGATACAAATTATAGTTAATTTTAGTTTAATTTTATATCATGTTAATTTAGTGTTAAGTTTTTGTGTCATGTTAGTGTTTTAGTCTTTAAATTTATAATATTTAAGTGCTTTTCCCAAATTGTTGAGGTTTTATAGATTCATACTTCTTTCAAACTTTAAGTTCTCTATATTAATTCCCCTTTTGTTTTTTTATGGTAAAAGGGGGGAATTTTTTGAAATTACTGTGCAAGTATTAAATGAAAGAGGGAACACAAACATAATTCAACATAACATTATGGGCTCTGTTTGCCTGGTCTTGGAAATTGATACCATAAAAATAATTGGTATTCTAAATTCTTCTTCAAGTTTTCCACATTAATTTTCCTGACTGTACCTGTATACACAGATTCCTTTGAATTGAAATTTTCTATTTGGTTTCTTGTTTTTGTCTTTTTTCCCTTCTAATGTTGTAGAAATCTTAGCAAGAGTTGAAGAACCCAATATAGATTAATAAACTGAAAGAGACTTCTCCTTCGAGTGCTTGTCATGTCAACAGAGTGATAATAGTCGGTATTATGTTCAATTATCTTAAAGGCTTTCCTTAATTTATGGTGTCGGGTTATATTGGTTTGATGTTGACAAATGGATGTTGGGGAAATAAAATTGATGTCTGTAAGTTCCTATGAAAACATGAGTATAATGGAATCATTCAATTCAAATTAATCTAGTGGCTTTTGGATTGGATTTGGCCGCTTGATAAATAAATTATACTGGATTGATTGGATATGAAAGGATTTTTTTAAAATTCGATTGGACGATGGATGCTAAGAAAAGTTGGTTTCAGTGCAATGCCGACTCCTAATTGTTGATACTGTTTGGCCTTGTCAAAATGAAATAACCTACGCTCATATTTTTTGGTGTTTGTTCACCTTCTGTTTGTCAAAATGCATGGCTAAAGTTTACTTCTTATATTACAGGCATATGGCTACGTTGGATTTACTGTCCACATGCTACATTGAGCTAAAAATTTCCTGAAGTGCCAATAAATATGTATAATATTCATGTATACATTGACAAGCACTACAGAAGAAAAACTGACAATCTTTATAAGTAAAATATTTACTGAAACAAAAGAAGAGGGAACAAGCAAAATCTAAATAAAGCTCAATTTGGTAATACTGATTTTTATCTCTAAATGATCAAAACTAAAATATAAAACAAGATTTACTTGGAAACAACAAATTTACTACAAATATTGGATTTACCAAATAAAATGAATATCTAAACTATTCTTTGGAACTATAAGTTTTTTTATCTGAAAATACTGGATTTAAAGTTAAAATAAAATTTTAAAAAATAAAAAATAAAAATAAAAAGATATACTTTAAAATATCAGTATAATCTGTAAATATCGGATTTACATGAAACATTTAAAATCTTAAAGAAGTATTTTAATTTACTTGTAAATACTAAAATTTACGAACAAAGTGCAAATATATCGTGAATACGGGATTTACTTGAAATTTAATTTATTTACCGAGCCTACTAAATTAAGGGATGTTTACTAATAAATTCTGTTTACCATCTTTTTATATATTTACTTGAGAACAATACATTTATTAGAAAATATTGGATTTATCATATAAAATGACAACCTAAACTATTACTTGAAACTATCAATTTTTTACCCATAAATCTCTTTACGAATAAAAAATAAAATTAAAAAAAGGATAGATTTACTTTTAAATATCAGATTTACGGGTAAATTTTGTATTTACACGAAACTTTTAAAATCTTAAAAACATAATTTTATATACCTGTAAATACTTAAATTTATGAGCAAAGCAAGAATATGTAAAAATTTGAAATACGTAAACTTACTAGAAATATGTGATTTACCAAGCTTACTAAAATTACCGATACCTATTTATTAAGTGTAAATAATATGTTAAAGGTTTATTTTCAATCTGCCAATCGAAGGAACGAATTTAATTTAACAGCATAATGAATCAAGATCTGATGTACACAAACACATGTTATAACCTAAGATTGCACTTAACTTGTGTTTTTATTTTATTATTATGATTTTAATTGAAATGCTGATAGAAGAGATAAAATAAAATTAAAAACAAGATTAGAGGGCAAAGTTGAAATTTTAATTCAGAAAACATAAATGCAAATATTCATAAGCTATACAAACTAGGTAGGAGGCTTTAAAAGTTAAAAAAATGCTCATGCAACATCCTTTTCACAATCTTGATTGATAAGTATGACTTCGGGTTGATTTGTGCATGATTTGAAGATAAAAATAAAAAATAAAAAAATTATCTCACAACAAAAAAGGAAAGAAACGAGAACAAATAGAATTGTGCAAATCAAAGTAAATTACTTAACAAGTCATGGTAAGGATCCAAGCATTTGGGAACTCTAAAATAGAAAACAACCGTTTTCAGTAAAATAAATAAATAAATAAAATACTAACGAAAGCATATGGTTATCTATCCTCCTCTTCATCATAGTACTGATTCTTAAGCATTAAAAACTAGTACGCATAAAAAACCAAACAAAAAATAAGTCTAAAAATAACTTTTATCTTAAAGAAAACACCAGTCCATCCCCACCACCTTAACATCAATCTAGGGTCTTCTTTGCCTTCGCCGAACTAATTAATTCACATATCTTGATGGATTGTCCCTCCCCTTTCAAATTAAGGGGTGTTTTGAAATCTTCTTCCAAGCATCTCTGATGGACATCCAGCAATTTTTGAGCTGCCTGCATGTACCAAAGAATCAAGCTTAGATATCAAAAACCTTAAAAGCAACGACTTCTGTTGAATCAAAAACAGCTAAAAGATTATAATGTTGAATAGACTAAGTAGTAATAAAGAGACTGTGATAGCTAACAATATAAATCTCAAATTTGTGTTTACGAAACAAGCCTACAGTATATAATATTCCATATGGAGGAACACAACTCAAAAAAGATAAAATTGCTAACATAGTTAATTAGGCAACAGATGCCCATCTTCCCAGAAGACGTAAAGCTTGAAGAGGGAAGTTAAGAGTACTCGGGTTGAGAAAAGGTACATGACATCGAGTAATGAAAAGGGCAAATAGACAAATGAAAGCTATAAAAACCAAACTAATTCTACAAGAACAAAAAAAAAAAAGGAGAGGAATACACACATTCTTACAGTTGCTAGAATCGATACGCCCATCTAGAGTATTAGAAATAACACGATGCATCTCCTCTGCCAGACCATCCACATTAGGCTCTGAGAGGAAACCACAATACCATTATACCTTAGGAATTCATTTACTGGCATGACTTTGCTAACACAGGTGAAAAAATAAAATAAAATCCAACAATCAACAAATCATGTACAAGTCTTTTTAGCATCGTAATGCAGTTTTCTTCCCCCCTCCCCTCCTTCCATTAACTAGTAGTAACTATTCTATCTTTTCAAATAATAAGAGACGACCATATATACCTGCAGTTTTAGCGAGCAAACGAAATATAGCGGAAGCAAGATCATGTCTTCTGTGAGCCTCTATCATATGTGCAGCGGTTTGGAAGTCTGACCAGTTTGACAAAACAGTATCCATGCTTTGCTTAAATGCGAGTAGCGACTCCCTTGAAATTTCAAGGGAGTTAAGACCTTCAGATGCTAAATAATCATTATATGCATCCAATAACGGTTCAGCAGCCTGTGTACAAGTAGAACCAAATTCAATTCAAGTTTAGATAAAAGAAGCAATGTTTGACCGAAAGCATTTAACCCAAGAGAGACCAAACACCACATCCACACATGAAAAACTCTGAAAATAAATCTAATGAGTAGATGAAGAAACCAAAGGGTGGGGAAGATATTACCTCCTGACAGAAGTTAAGACCGATGAGAGCTTCTAGTATAGACATAGCATTAAACAGCTTCTTTGTCAAACCATCAACTGTGGGCACTGAATGAAAACGCATAAAAATATTGCAATTAGAGGTTCACGTTATGGTTAACAATTTTGCTTATATATTGGTTCAAAAAAAAAAAAAAAAAATCAATGAATCAGTAAACAAAATAATATCTATACATATACACAAATGTTTGACATAGTTTTGCAAGCAAACACAACAAATTGGCTAAAAAATTTTAAACAGGACAACAGCTTAAAAACTACAGGAAAAAGAATTAAAAAAAAAAAAAAATACCAGCAGTAGTAGCGAAGAAATCGAAAACATGAGCGCTAAATTTTTCTTTTTTGATCTCGCGGTACACATCCACGGCACTTTGAAATTCTGTCCAGTCTAACAAAAAGAGATCAATAGCTTTGTTAAATTTGGATTGCGACTCCATCGATAGCCATCTTCTCCGGTCCGCCATCTCTGTTGTTTGCGCTAAATACATATGTAGTTTATTAGAATTTGCTAATCAAAAAGTGAAAAAGAAAAAAAAATCTATATATATATATATATATTTTTAACAATGCCACATGCAAATAATTGGAGAATAATTGAAAACATAGAGAGAGATTCTCACGAAATCGGAACATATTTATGCATACCTAGGATTATTGGAAGCTTCGGGTGTAAAGAATCACGAAAGAGATTTTTTGCTCTGAAAATCACGAAAGAGATTGAGAAGTCACAGGGGAAGGTTAGGGTGGTTTATCTATATATATATCTATACGCACACACTTTACTCGTTTAGTTTGTTTATATCCTTTTCTTTTTAGGATATTTGTAATTTTAATCGGTTACGTGAAAATTATTTTAGATATTAAATTCTTTTTAATAATTATAATAATGATAATTCTTTAAAAGGTTATTTCTTTAAAAATAAGGAATATACATATATTTATATCTAATAGATATATATATATATATTCTATATATATACACACACTTTTTGTCGTTTGGCTAAATATATAAATATATAAATATTTATATATATATATATATCCTTTTCTTTTTAGGATATTTGTAATTTTAGTCGGTTACATGAAAGAAAATTGTCTTAGATATTAAATTCTTTTAATAATTATAATCATGATAATTAATTAAAAGGAAATTTTTAAAAAATAAAGAATATACATACAGTTATATTTAAATATATATATTTTTTGTGAAATATATAATTATGCATGTAAATATATTTATATATTTATATTTATGTATATATCAATTATAATAATGATAATTCTTTAAAAGGATATTGCTTTAAAAATAAAGGCTATACATATATTTATATTTTAAAATATATATTTTCGTGAAATAGATAATTATAAATATGTAAATATATTTATATATTTATATTTATGTATATATCAATTATAATAATGATAATTCTTTAAAAGGATATTGCTTTAAAAATAAAGGCTATACATATATTTATATTTAAAAATATATATATTTTCGTGAAATATATAATTATAAATATGTAAATATATCTATATGTTCATATTTATATATATATTTATGTATGTTTATATACTTTTCTCGTTTAGCGAAATATATAAATATATATATACACTTTTCTTTTTAGGATATTAGTAGTTTGAGTCGGTCACATGAAAGAAAATTTATTAATAATTATAACAATGATAGTTCTTTGATAGGATATTAAAAAAAAAAAAAAAAAAAAAAAAAAAAAAGGCTAATCCAATTCGTGGACCGATACCTTAAAAGAAAAAAAAAAAAATTTGTTGACCGATCTATATATATACACTTTTTCTCGTTTAGCTAAATATATATTTATATATTTACTTTTCTTTTAAGGATATTTGTAATTTTAATCGGTTACATGAAAGAAAAGTATTTTAGATATTAAATTCTTTTTAATAATTATAATAATGATAATTCCTTAAAAGGATATTTCTTAAAAAATAAAGATTATACATATATTTATATTGAATAAATATATATAATCTATATATATATATACTTTTTCTCGTTTAGCTAAATATAGAAATATATATATATTCTTTTCTTTCTAGGATATTTGTAATTTTAATCGGTTACATAAAAGAAAATTATTTTAGATATTAAATTATTTTTAATAATTATAATAATGATAATTTCTTAAAAGATATTTCTTTAAAATTAAAGAATATACATATATTTATATTTATATATATATATAAACTATATATACAAACTTTTCTCGTTTAGCTAAATATAAAAATATATATATTTATATATATCCTTTTCTTTTTAGGATATTTGTAATTTTCGTCGGTTACTTGAAAGAAAATTATTTTAGATATTAAATTCTTTTTCATAATTATAATAATGATAATTCTTAAAAGGATATTGCTTTTAAAAATAAAGAATATACATATATTTATATTTAAAATATACATTTTAGTAAAATATATAATTATACATATGTAAATATATCTATATGTTTATATTTATATATATTTACGTATGTATATATACTTTTCTCGTTTGGCGAAATATATAAATATATATATATATATATATATATCCTTTTCTTTTTAGGATATTAGTAGTTTGAGATCTTAAAAGCATAATTTTATATACCTGTAAATACTTAAATTTATGAGCAAAGCAAGAATATGTAAATATTTGAAAATATGTATACTTACTAGAAATATGCGATTTACCAAGCTTACTAAAATTACCGATACCTATTTGTTGAGTGTAAATAATATGTTAAAGGTTTATTTTCAATCCATAAATCGAAGGAATAAATTTAATTTAATGACATAATGAATCAAGATATGTTATACACAAACACATGTTATAATATAAGATTGCACTTAACTTGTGTTTTTTTTTTCCTACTTAATTATTATTATAATTTTTATTGAAATGCTGATAGAAGAGATAAAATGAGATTAAAGACAAGATTAGAGGGCAAGGTTGAAATTTTAGTTCAGAACACATAAATGAAAATATTCGTAAGCTATGCAAACTAGGAGGCCTTTAAAGTTAAAAAAACGCTCACACACCATCCTTTTCACAATCTTGCTTGTTAAGTATGACTTCGAGTTGATTTGTGCATGATTTGAAGATTTAAAAAAATAAAAAAATAAAAAAAAAATAAAAATAAAAACATCATCAACAACAACAACAACAATTATCTCACAACAAAAAAAGGAAAGAAACCAGAACAAATAGAATTGTGCAAATCAAAGTAAATTACTTAACAAGTCATGTTAAGGATCCAAGTATTTAGGAACTCTAAAATAGAAAACAACCGTTTCCAGTATGTGTGTGTGTATATATATACATATACACTAACAAAAGCATATGGTTATCTGTCCTCCTCTTCGTCATATACTGATTCTTAAGCATTAAAAACTAGTACGCATAAAAAACCAAACAAAAAGAAGTCTAAAGATAAGTCTAAATAACTTTTATCTTAAAGAAAACACCAGTCCATCCCCACCACCTTAACATCAATCTAGGGTCTTCTTTGCCTTTGCCGAACTAATTATTTCACATCTCTTGATGGATTGCCCCTCCCCTTTCAAATTAACAGGTGTTTTGAAATCTTCTTCCAAGCATATCTGATGGATATCCAGCAATTTTTGAGCTGCCTGCATATACCAAAGAATCAAGTTTAGATATCGAAAACCTTAAAAGCTACGACTCCTGTTGTATCAAAAACAGCTAAAAAATTATAATGTTGAATAGACATAGTAGTAATAAGGAGATTGTGATAGCTAACAATATAAACCTCAAATTTGTGTTTACGAAACAAGCCTACAGTATATAATATTCCATATGGAAGTATACAACTCAAAAAAAGATAAAATTTGCTAACACATTTAAGGCAACAGGTGCCCATCTTCCCAGAAGACGTAAAGCTTGAAGAGGGAAGGTAAAAGTACTCGAGTTGAGAAAAGGTACATGAAATCGAGTAATGAAAAGGGCAAATAGACAAATGAAAGCTATAAACACCGAACTAATTCTAGAAGAATGAAAAAAAGGAGACGAAGACGCACCTTTTTACAGTTGCTAGAATCGACACGCCCATCTAGAATATTAGAAATAACACGATGCATCTCCTCTGCCAGACCATCCATATTAGGTTCTGAGAGGAAACCACAATATCATTATACCTTAGGAATTCATTTACTGGCATAACTTTGTTAACACAGATGAAAATATAAAATAAAATCCAACAATCAACAAATCATGTACAAGTCTTTTTAGCATCATAACGCAGTTTTTTTCCCCACTTCTTCGTTTAACTATTAGTAACTATTTTATCTTTTCAAATTATAAGAGACGACCATAGATACCTGCAGTTTTTGCAAGGAAAAAAAATGTAGCAGAAGCAAGATCATGTCTTCTGTGAGCCTCTATCATATGTTCAGCGGTTTGGAAGTCTGACCAGTTTGACAAAACAGTATTCATGCTTTGCTTAAATGCGAGTAGCGACTCCCTTGAAATTTCAAGGGACTTAAGACCTTCAGATGCTAAATAATCATTATATGCATTCAATAACGGTTCAGCAGCCTGTGTACAAGTAGAACCAAATTCAATTCAAATTTAGATAAAAGAAGCAATGTTTGGCCGAAAGCATTTAACCCAAGAGAGACATTAACAAAAGAACCAAACACCGCATCCACACATGAAAAACTCTGAAAATAAATCTAATGATTAGATGAAGAAACCACAGGGTGGGGAAGATATTACCTCCTTACAGAAGTTAAGACCGATGAGAGCTTCTAGTATAGACATAGCATTAAACAGCTTCTTTGTCAAACCATCAACTGTGGGCACTGAATGAAAACGCATAAAAATATTGCAATTAGAGGTTCATGTTATGGTTAACAATTTTGCTTATATATTGGTTCAAATAAATTCAATGAATCAGTAAACAAAATAATATTTATACATATGCACAAATGTTTGACATAGTTTTGCAAGCAAACACAACAAATTGGCTCAAAAATTTTAAACAGGACAACAGCTTAAAACTACAGGGAAAAAAAAAAAAAAAAAAAACAATAGTAGTAGCGAAGAAATCGAAAACATGAGCGCTAAATTTTTCTTTTCTGATATTGCAGTACACATCCACGGCACTTTGAAACTCTGGCCAGTCTAACAAAAAGAGATCAATGACTTTGTTAAATTTGGACTGCAACTCCATCGATAGCCATCTTCTCCGGTCAGCCATCTCTCTGTTGTCTGCGCAAAATAACTATGTGCTTTATAAGAATTTGCTAATCAAAAAGTGAAAAAAAAAAAAATATATATATATATATTTAATAATGCCATTTGCAAATAATTGATAGCATAGAGGGAGATTCTCACAAAATCGGAGCATATTTATGCATACCTAGGATTATTGGGAGCTTCGGTCGTAAAAAATCACGAAAGAGAATTTTTGCTCTGAAAATCAGGTAAGAGATTGAGAAGTCACAGGGGAAGGTAGTTTATCTATATATATATATATGTATGTATGTATACACACTTTTCTCGTTTAGTTTATACGAGTTTAATATCGGGGAAGGAAAAAATAAAAAATAAAAAAACTGAGTATTATATAATAAAAACAGTTAATTAAGATGAATATTATAATTATAATAAGTATAATTCTTCTCAAAATCTCTCCCAATAATAAAGATGCAAAATCAAAATGACAATAGTACTAACAATAAAAAAAACGAAAACAAAAGCAAACAAATAAAAAAAATTTATGTAGTCATACTCATTTAAAAAAAAAATTAAAACAAAAAACAAAAAAAAAAAGAATAAAAATCTTTAGATTTAAAAGAACCGAAAAAAACTAACCTTAACAAAAAAAATTATAACAAAATAAAATATATATCCCATTTTCTCATTTTTTTATACTATTTAAAAAAAAACCAAAAAAACAAAAAAATAAATTTTTATCAGGATATAAACATGCAAAAATGTATAAAAAAAAAGGATTTTTTAAATATAAAACAAAACAAACAAAAAAGACAAAAAAAAAAAAAAATGCATGCAGATCCTAAAAAAAATAAGTCTTTTAAAAATATAACAAAAGAAATAAAAAGACACACAAAAAAACTCAAAAAAAAATCTGAAATAAAGTTAAAAAATTTAAAGTAAAAAAAGAAGGACAGGAGAGTTTTTGGGTTGTGACGAAGAAAGAAAGAAAGGGAAAAGGAAAAAGAAAAGGGCGAGAGGAAACAGATGGGTGTCACGTCAGACTCGAGGTATTTTTTTGGTCCTTTAATTAATTTATTTATATTTTAATTTTGGTTAAGTTGAAATCTGGAGAATTTTTACTCAAAAAAAAAATATCTGGAGAATTCGATGGAATCTTGTGGCTGAGAACGAAAGAGTTCGCCAACACGTGGAGTTGGCTTGTCCTGTCCCCTTGCGCCTTTTCAGTAACCGGCAGGCAAGAAATCAAGGGCAAAACTGTCTTCACTGCATTTTGAGGGCAAAATTGTCCATTTACAATGAGATTCCTACCGGCAGGCAAAGGAAGGAGGGCCAAAAAGTAATTTTACTGTACAATACTATTTGGAACTGTAGCAATAACCAGAAAAAAACAACAAAACACTGTCGAACACTGTTTAAATAACAGTAAAAAACCCTTTTCTTTTTAGTATAATAGTATAATATATCCTTTTCTTTTTAGGATATTTGTAATTTTAATCGGTTACATGAAAGAAAATTATTTTAGATATTAAATTCTTTTTAATAATTATAATAATGATAATTCCTTAAAAGGATATTTCTTTAAAAATAAAGAATATACATATATTTATATTTAATAAATATATATAATCCATATATATACATTTTTTCTCGTTTAGCTAAATATATATTTATATATTTTCTTTTCTTTTTAGGATATTTGTAATTTTAGTCGGTTACATGAAAGAAAATTATTTTAGATATTTAATTCTTTTAATAATTATAAAAATGATAATTCCTTAAAAGGATATTCCTTTAAAAATAAAGAATATACATATATTTATATTTAAAAATATATATAATCTATATATACACACTTTTCTCGTTTAGCTAAATATAAATATATATATTTATATATATCCTTTTCTTTTTAGGATATATGTAATTATCATCTGTTACTTGAAACAAAATTATTTTAGATATTAAATTCTTTTTAATAATTATAATAATGATAATTTCTTAAAAGGATATTGCTTTAAAAATAAAGAATATACATATATTATATTTAAAAATATAATATTTTAGTGAAATATATAATTATACATATGTAAATATATCTATATGTTTATATATATATATATATATATTTATGCATGTATATATGCTTTTCTCGTTTAGCGAAATATACATATATCCTTTTCTTTTTAGGATATTAGTAGTCTGAGTGGTTACATGAAAGAAAAATTATTAATAATTATAATAATGATAATTCCTTGAAAGGATATTATTTATAAAAAAAACCAATCCAATTCGTGGACCAATACCTCAAAAGAAAAATAATAATAAAAAATCGTTGACTAAAAAACTAGGGCTGGTAATTTTAGACATGACACGATGACACGATATGAGAACAACAAGAAATAAATGAGTTTGAAATGCACATTTAATAATTGGGTCGATATGTTTAACACGAAAATAAACGGACTAATATGGTTAACCCGTTTATTTCAATGGGTTGTAAATAGGCCAACACGACCCAACTCTTTTAGAGCCCACAAATATAATTTCTCAATATATAGTTTTTTTACCAAAAAAAAAAAAATATATATATATATATATATATATAAACCTAACCCTAATTCTTTTATCCTCTCCTTCTTATATCAGCCACACCGCACCCTTTCCCAGCTCCCTTAGAAAAACGAGTAAGCTCACCGTCTCACTCTTTTCTCACCCTCGCCGCCTCACTCTACTCTCACCGTCTTTTTCCCTCTCTGTCTTTGGTCGCCGCGAGCCCTTGACGATTTCTTCTCAAACCTCAGGTAGTTTTCTTATTCTTAATCTTCTACTATTTGATTTCTTTCTCTATGTTTGTAGTGCTCGTGCTGTCTGATTTCTCTCTCTCTCTCTGTATTTCAAGTATTTGGGATCTATTCATTAACGTTATTCAATTTCTAACCTGATTCTTGTTTTTCTGTTACTTTTTTTTTTTTTTTGGTGTAGATGGATGGTATAGAAGGACTTGAAGTGAATCTTAAGTCTGGTAGTGTTACTGCACCTGTCGAAACAGATGTACCTATTGATGAAGATGAAGATGAAGAAGAAGAGCTTGAAACTATTTCTGAAGTTGTTAGTTTTATATTTTATATGAATATGATAAGTTTCTTGTGTTAGTGAATTCAGAATTTGAAGTGATTTTTATCCAAAATTTCGTGTTAAATGGGTTAGAAACTAATTTCATGTTAAATGGGTCGTAAACGGGTTTTTCGTGTTAAATGGGTCATAAACAAGTTTGTTTTCGTGCCAACCTGTTGTAGCTCGTTTAATAATTGTGTTCGCGTGTCGTGTCGTGCTACCCATTTGTTAAACGGTTCGTATTCGTGTTTAGGTTCCTGACCCTTTTATTAATCGTATTCGTGTTCGTGTTCATACTTATTGTATTGTACTGTAATTGAGTTGACCCGAACCCGTCTTGCGAAAATGAATTGCCAGCCCTATAAAAAACTCATGTATCCATAAGATTAGAAAAAGTTTGGTTAAAATATATACATAATATCAAGAAAAAAAAATTACATCATATAGCATGTTTAACATTTTTTTAAGAAAAATTCAAGCATATAACATATTTCATAAATACTGATAAAATATATTGCATATATATATTTTTTAAAATTTAGGGATTAGACAATTTGAACTCTATATATTTATATGGAGTTAAATATGATATTACTTATAGGTTATGCCTAATAATAAAATATTTTATATTTCCTTCTTAAAATAAGTTAGATTTTTTCAATTTTAATCTCATTACATCTTCATTTATCTCTCACCACACTCTTTTCTCTTTTTTCCCTTCATGTCTCTTTCTCTCTCTTTCCCCTCCACATGTCTATTCTCTTTCTCTCTCTCCTCGTCGACTGGAGAGGAAGCCGCACTGTTGTTGAACTCTTTCAAATATGACGATTTTGTCATTTTTTATAATTTTGATAGAGACGACCTTCAACTCTATAAATATTGATAATGTTAGTCGTTTCCGTCTAAAACTGTTAAGTTTTTAACAGAATACGTCACATAACCCATCATATGATAAAAATATCCTTATTAAAATAAGGGCGAATTACACTTTTCCCTCTTAAATTTAGACATTGTCATAGAATGCTTTCCGAACTTTAATTTATAACATTTTTCCCTGAATTTTGAAAAAGTTTACGAATTTTTCCCCTCAATTAAACTTTTAATGGAAAAATGCATCTAACTAGGGCTGAACATTTAGACCGAGAACTGAACGGGACCGCCGGCGACCGTCGGAAACCGTCCGGAGAGTCAGTGATACACCAGCACAGAGATTGCACAGGCGGTTAACCAAACCGACCATCACCGGAACTGGCCGTTACTGTTCTCAAGTTTTGGGTTCGGTCTGAAACTGAAATGTACCGACCATGAGTCACCTTCTTCCCACCTCTTTTCCTCTCCTCCTCACTTTTTGCTTCTTCTCCGGTGTCTACACTCTACAGACCACCTCTTAGGCTTAAGCAAAGTAAGCCCGTCGCTATCAAACCTAAGCCATAAGCCCACTAAGCCCATTTGACAAAAGAGCCCATGTCTTCTCCTCCTCCTCCTGCCTTTTTTTTTTAAGTAAGAAAAGTGGAACGATGTCGGTTCTACTAAAATAAAAAACCATAACGTAACCGTGTTTTCTCCTCATTCTTCTCTGCTTCTTCTTTCTTTTGGCGCCGCCATCTGCAAGTATGCCCCTCACTAGTCGCCACCGGCCCACCGCCATCAGCTTTCTTCTTATGCAGAACTGAGCAGCGCCGATGGAAAAAAACCGATGATTTCGGCCGGTTTTGGTCGGTTGTGGCACCCCACTTGGTCGGTTACGGTTTTGGATTTTGATGAAAAAATATGGTGCAGGCGGTCACCGATCCGACAAATTTAGTCTGTGACCGCCTGGTGAACATCCTTATATTTAACACTTATTAGAAGTATCAGTTGCGATATTAAGTATAGAGTAATAAAATGACATATATTTACAATACTCGTGACACCTATTATCCTTATTAAATGAAAAATTACGAAGCTATCTGTAAGAGAGATGAAAAAATAATGACAATCTTTTTAAAATATTTATTCATTTAACTTAATTATAAACAATTCATATTTAATATCTGCAACTCATGCTTCAAATGAATGTTATGCCTAATTTTTTGTCAAAAAATTAATTTGAGGGGGAAAATAGTAAACTTTTTCAAAATTCAGGACGAAAAAATATTACAAATTAAAATTTAAAGAGCATTTTGTGACAATACCTAAAATTGGGGGGAAAATGTAATTTTCCTTTAAAGTAACACCTTACACTAATAACATAAAAAAAAATAAAAAATAAAAATAAAAAGCTGAGAAATACAAACCCAAAATTCAAACTCTAAGGATCAACAGTTGCAGCTTTTCACGCCGACACTAAGAACACCAAAAACAAGAAGAAGACCGTTGCTCTGGAGAAGACGAAGAGCAACAACAAAAAAGATATCGCCGCCCCAAACCTCACGAAGGTTCGTCTCACCGCCCCAGACCTATGAATGTCGCTCCGCCCCAAAGCCCGCAAAGTGTCGCGGAGCTGCCCAGACCCACCTTGATTCTCTCTCTGGGTTTTTTCGAAATGGTTTTTTTCTACTTAGATTCAAAAGCTATTCACAAAGATTCAAAAGTTGAATATGCTTGTGAAATAAGAATCGAAGGGAGGAAATGAAGAAAGAGAGAGAGATGAAAATGAGAGAGAGAAGAAATTTCTAGTTTTTTTTTTTATGAGTTTTTTTAATCATTTTTGTTAGATTAAAATTATTGTTAGATTACTAAAATACTATCTCAAATTAGATCACATGTATTGCACATGACCCATTCCGTTATAAACTTAATGGATTTGGGTGGAAATGACTAAGATTGTTAATAATTAGAGAGTTTAGGGTTTTCTCGCCCAAAATTTAAAAAATAGGGACCAAATCATGACTTTTAAAAGAATTCAGAAACCATTATACTCATCCAGAAAATAAGAAAAAGTTTGGTTAAAATATATAAGAAAATAAAGAGAAAATATACCATCCAACATGTTTAACATATTTTTTAACAAAAATTCTAGCATATAAATTATTTCATAAGTACTGATAAAATATATTGCATATATATATATATTTTGAACTTAAAGGTGGATTGATTCGAAATCTACACCTCTAAATGAAGTTAAGTGTGTTAATATCGCTAGGATATCTTTGGTAATAACATACGTTACATTTTCTTTTTAAAATAAGTTAGATTTTTTCAATTTTACCCTCATTACATCTTCATTTATCCCTCACCATTCACTTTTTCCTTCGTGTCTCTCTTTTTCACCTCTCTTGTTCCCCTATGTGTCTCTTTTCTTTCTCTCTCTCCTTGTCAACTGGGAAGAATTCCGCGCTGGTGACGGTAAAGTGATCGCAATGGGATCTCTATGTATCAGCCTCCTCTTCCATTCACCAGCTAGGGTGCGAGATCTAGCGTGATGGACAAAGACACCGCTGTAATTGACACCCGCCCTGCAATTTAATCACGATGAACAAAGATGCCAATGCGAGTGCGGATCTCGTTGTCGTCATCATCGAAGCTCCAGCAAACAGTAGCTTCCTACTGTCAGTGTGATTTTTTTCCTTGCCATTATTGTTTTTAATAGAATGATTAGCGAAGGATTTTCAAAGAAATATTCTTGACCATTGATTGTATTGGTTGGTTGGGATTGGCACAAGATCCAATCATCCAATCCATCAAACCGAACCAGTTCAATTCTTTAAAAAAAATGAATATCCAAATACAATTAGATAATAATTTTACTCATCTAATTTGATCAGATAAGATCGTATTGCATAATAGATGTGAATTATAAAAATTCAATAAATTCTATCCAACCTTATACTTATGTTTTTTGGAAAAATAGTTATATGTTATGTATTAGGGTTCATTGCTCATTTAGTCCTCAAACTTTTAAATTTATACAAGTTTGGTCTCTGATCTTTTTTTCGTAGCTGAAATTTTCCTAAAATTTAAAATATTGTTACAATAGTCTTTTCTGATAAGTTTGGATGGAACAGAATCCGCTAGTAACTTGGTTGAAAAGTGATGTTAAGTAACGCATTTGATCCAAAAATTAACAGAAAGTATTACTAACAACGTTTTTAATGGTCATTCCGGCTATGAAAAAAAAAAAAAAGAATAGAGAATGTTGTTAAATTATTAAAATGTAGCTACAATAATTATTTCTGTTAATTTTTGAATGGAACCCATTAGTAATTTGATAAAACATGATGTTAACTAACGGATTTCATCTTAAAACTAAGAAAATGGCTATCTTAGCAATATTTTAATATGTTAGGGACATTCCAACTATGAAAAAATATCATGGACCAAAATTACACGATAATATTCTTTTTATTTATTTATTTAAATGTGGTAAAACATGAAATTACTGTGCAAATATAAAGAAAGAGAGAAAAAAGAAGAAACAAATGTGCATCAGCATGAGCTATGGGAAAAAAAAAAAAACACATAAATATACATATGTACTTGTCTACATTCAAAAAAAATATATATATATATATATATATTAATATATATATATTTGGAGGTGGTTTACCTTGGGCTTGGCAAAAAGTGAACTTACGGGGAAAAAGATGTTGTCCAATCCCAAATCTTACTTTCACCAAATGTCAAACAATATGATATCATTTACATGAAACAAAGGCGTAATCATCGGTTACTATATAATATAATAAATATATATGCCTCACAAAGGAAAACAACCTTCCCATTTGTCAAATAGAATAATTGCTAATACACACACTCAAACACACACACAATACAAAAAACAATGTTAGTTATGGTAAGCTTGAAATCTAAAGGGAAATGATTTTTAGAAGCACTCTCTTTGGTCTGTCATATTTCAAGTGAAAATGGTTGTCTTCTTGCATAACTATATATTAGCATAGGTCTTATTCCAAAGTTGCTTTCTATTCACTTCTTGAATGAGTTGAGGCCTATTTTTCTCTTTGCATTCATTGCTTCTTAATATAATAATCACTATGGGTTGCCATCTTTGGTCGTAGCAAATAGGAATGGAAGGTAAAAGTGTTATAATTGTTCTTTAGATCTAACCATTCAGGCTAACTAACTTAAGATATATATAAATATATATATATTGCATATATTATATGCAATAGAAAATTCCCATGTTTTCCATGAGATATCACCAAGCTTTGTGTCTCTACTTAATTACCACAGCCCTTTATTGCTGATCTTTTGTTCCAAGTGGGCACCTCTGCTAAATGATTAGACCCATTAGATGGATAATTAAAAGTTTCTTTTACCTTTATTTATTATTTTTTAAATTAAAAAAAATACAAACGTTCATTCTCCGAGCTAAAAAATATCTACATACGTTGCCCCTAAAGAAATAAGGAGAGTTGTTTAGTAGGATATGAAAATATATATATATATATATATATATACATATATATTTAGGTACCAAAGAATTTATCTTATAATTTTTCAGTTAAGTATCATTCACTTTTTTTTTTTAATAATAATTTGATATGAATTTAATGTAGCATCTAATAGTTTAAAACTGCACCCTATTAATAGGATATTATGCTATATTTTATCACATAATTTTCCAGAAATGTCATGTAAAATCTACTATTTAATTTAGTTGGTATCTAAAAAAAGTGGTTTTAAAGGAACTTGGTGGGTGTCGTTACGTATCGATGTAATTATATATATGAAGAAAATGTAATTGAGAGAGAGAGACGTATACATAAGAAAAAGTAAGAGAGACAGAATTTCTATATCTTCATGAAATGTGTGATTACAATCAAATTGTCACCCACTAATAACAACTTTCGCACCTCTCTCTCAACATTCTTTTTGTACATCTCAAAAGTACCCTAAAAAGTTCTATATACCAACTACCAACAATTATAATCTTTGTGATATTGAAACTCCTTTCCCTACTTTTTATGAAGCTACATATATATTCACATCTCTCTTCACAATTATATAACATACATATATTCGTAAATGGCACTACTATGGATCAAGCTTGTTCGGCTCCCTTGATCAACTTGATCATCATGATGATCACCAAAATGACTTTACATGGCAAAGCAAGATACGTACATACAAAGACTGTCACAGTCACTTTATATATATACCCCACTGTGACCCTTTTATTTCATATATGATCATCAGGGTATAAAAGAAGGGTGTTACTTATTCTAAAACTCAAAAGTGTAAGGAAAACAAATTATAGTGTAATTTTAAAGAAGAAGAAGAAAAATTATTTTAAGGGAAAATTTTCGCTATATATAAGAAAATTATTCGATTTGGAAGTCAAGAAAAGGGAAGGAGGAAACATCTTTCATCAAATCGTCCAAGTCCCACTCCCCAGCTGTTAGCTCCGTTTGGAAAAAATTCTCAACCCCATGATGACCTTGAAGGTTTTCAGCTTTGATCATATTGTTATTGCAGTTGACGATACCGGTTATGTTATTCACGATGTTGTTGTAACTATTTTGATCAGTTTTATAGCTCTCTTCAGTAGTGCTTATACTTTCCAATGGAGGAACAAAGATCTCCGCCTCTGCACTGATATTCACACCACTAAAAACCCCGCTTTCTCCGAAGAATAGCCCATGATCACCTCCATGAACACCAATCTCTTGTGACATGCATGACGATGAAGGGTTAATATTAGGGTTCAAGTTGTTGTACCCGTTTGGACCAAACATGATGTTGTTTAGGGCACCATGATGATCAAACATGGCGGGCAATGGACCGCGGAGATTCATGTGGTTGTTGAGGGCGGCGGTATTGGATTGGATTGAAGTGGGCGAAGAATCGTGCAAATTGTAGGTGGAAAATATGGCATTAGTTTCTAATTGCCTGCAGGGAATTATGTTGAGCCCCCTTGTAGCTTCCTGCATGTTGGAGGAGTTGTCTTTGAGCTCGAACGACGAGTCACTCGTGTTAGGTGAGGGTGTGGATGAAGATGTCATGTTCTTGAGACGCTTCTTCACTGTTGAGTTCCAAAAATTCTTGATTTCGTTGTCAGTTCTTCCCGGTAAGCGTGCCGCAATTTGAGACCACCTGCATATAGAATGAAATATTAGCCAAAATGGAGTCACATTATTTTATCATGTTTTCCTAAATTTGCATGAGTTGCATGGTTATGTGTATATATATATATATATATATATAAATTGCTGACTTAACACTCACAAAAAGGTAGGGTGTGGAGTGTCTTCAACTCAAAGGGCTGATGTAGACACATATTTAATTGTATATATAATCAAATTTCTATTTTTATGAGCTCTAATCCTTTTTTTGGCCGCCAGACAAAGTTTGACTCACAAAAAACACAAAATTCATGTACATTAGACTACGTAGTTGGTGGCTGAAGAAATTGAGGTACTACAATAGTACTAGTCTTTGGTCCAACGCATGAATTGCATGGAAAAAAGTTATAACAAATTTATATATATATATAATTCTTAACTACAACGTTAAAAGGGCCGGAGTGTCTTCAACTCAAGGGCTAATGTGTTTGTATATATACAAATATAAACAATTATATGTGTTAATATATATATATATATATATGCTATTAAGATATAAGACTAGTGTCCTTTTCAGCCTTTGTATGTCCTCCATGTAAGCTGTATTAGTGCAAGTAGAAGAATATATATATACACACGCACACACACACGAATGAGACTAGTGTGTCTAACCAAAAACACAAAAAAGGGTCCCACTTTTCTTATCCCTGTACATACACGTTTATATATACCTAATTTATACGCATATATACATGTGTACTATATCAGAAAAAGGAAAAGAAAAGTAAGACATTTGTTAGATTTGTAATCATAGAAGTAATCTAATGTCGGCAAAAATGATTAGTTGCATCCATATTCTCTTAGACACAACTTCATCCATGGACATGACTGCAATTTATTTATAACCAAACACGTATATACTACACATACCTATACACGTATATAACATATACATAGTCAAAGAACTATACTATTAATTAATAAAACCACGATTAAAATATGAGACAAACTTCTGTCCTTAGTCCAAAAGTAGGTAGAAAATAATAAACATTAGACAATAACTCCTTCAAAATTAATAAAATGATTACATGACAAGCACAAAAACACTAAGAAAAATTTGCTAAAGACCAAATAACATAATCTACATCAGACAAGTACTGATATATTTGCCATCACATACATGTACAAATACACACATATATATATGTGTATTATATAGTATATTTGAGGTCTATGGTAATTCTCAACACTCTCAAGTTTCGAACTGAAGAGCTCATACCCAAAATCTCTCATTTTTCTTCTGCTGAGCTAGTCCCAGCAGGATTATATATATATATATATATATATATAAGTAAACTATTCAAATTAAGGACATACATATACATATACATATACATATACACTTGGTATTACCTGTTACCGAGAAGGGAATGCAAGTGGATAATGAGCTCTTCCTCTTGAGGAGAGAAAGCACCACGCTTGAGGTCAGGCCTCAAGTAGTTGATCCAACGGAGACGACAGCTCTTTCCACAGCGTTGCAAGCCGGCATTTCTGGCGACGTCGCTCCAACAACCTTGGCCATTGTTGAGCATGTAGTTCATCAGCTTGTCGTCCTCTTCCGGTGACCAAAGCCCCTTCCTTAGCTTGTTATTGTTGTTACTATTTTTCTCACCTGCAGATGAGATCTGCTCTGGCTTCCTCATTGTGATGAAAGAGAGAGAATTCAGAGAGAGAGAGAAACTAGTAGAGATATTAATTTTTTTCCCAACTGGTTTGATGTAAAACTGCAAAGACTTTATAGAGAAAAAGAAAGATGATATAGAAACTTCAGGTTGTGGGAATGATGATGATAATGATGACGGTGATGGTTGTGGGGTTTGCTTAGAATATAGGAAAGAGAGAGTATACATGAGAGAGAGAAATTTTTTTTTTTTTTTTTTCTTCTTAAATAAAGAGAGAGGTTGGGTGATGGGTCTGAGTAGAAAACGGTTTGGAGAGGGACCTGAGGGGCATGAGAGAGATAGGTGGTCGTCTTGTCTTTGACTCCATGACCTATTTTCTATCTTTTTTTTTATCTCCTGTACTAATTTTCTTCATTCTCAAGATATTAATCCCCTATAATATAAATTTTAAAACCAGACTATAAATTATATATATATATTTTTATATTTTATAATATTTGAGTTATATATAATAATAATAATAATAATAAATAGGGCTTGTTTTATATCCAAGCCAACATATTAATTGCTTCCACTTCACATAATCTCTCACTCTTTCTGTCACACGTGTAGTTGAAGATATAGAATTAGATAATGGAACATTTTGCAATTATAATGCACGCGGCCAACCACAAATCATATATTATAGCTTCATTTCTGATTTTCCATAAGATCCACATGTTCAAGCTTTTTTTTTTTTTTTTTTTTAATATACATATTTATGTCAAGTGTGTGTATATATATATATATATATATGTGTGTGTGTGAAGAAACATAACCATAAAATATTCTCATATGAGAAAGGTGACAAAAAAAGAGATTTGGAGCTCTCTCAACATGTATTCAACTATGTATTTGCCAAAAGGGACAGCAATTATAAAATGTTTCTATATGCATCTCATCAGCACATTTTATTTTATTTTTTCCATTAAATTTTTTTTTTTTGGGGGGGGGGACATCAATTAGTAACCAGCAACCCACACAGTTTTCTCTTATGATTATTAGATGGGCACATTTGATTATTTTTATTAACAACAAATAAATAATGTAAAAAAAAAAAAATTCAAAGCTCTTCTCAAGTGACTTTCAAATTCCCGTTTAGTAGTAATTATAAGAAATGGCTATTCTTGAATAACCAGCAAACTGGTTACAAACAGTTCTTTTTCTTCTTCTTCTTCTTCTTCTTCTTCCTTTTTATTTTATTTTATTTATTTTAATAACTTGAGAAGTGGTTCAAGCAAAGGGGAAACTATAGTAGGCTTTGTTACTGCTGGTCCTAGTGAAAGAATACTTGTTTCTCACGTTCTCCTTATGATGCCAAAGGTTCAATTTCACTAGATAAAATAGAAGAGTCTCTAAATTAAGACATAAATGAATTGCAATTCAAGAAATTGCCTTAACATGTTTTTTTTTTTTTCCTTCATCTTTTGTAAGTTAGAAATGCATGTTTTTTTTTTTTTTCCTTCTTCTTTCTATGTGAAGTTTTCACAACATGAATCATGTGAAATTGGAAAGAAAGAAATGGTGCAACTAATCTTTGACTTATATACATAATCTAGCATATATTACAAGCAAAATATAAAATAAAAAAAATCACAGTAATAAGGAGCAAAAGAACTCTAAAATCTTTCTTCGTCGCCTTAATTTCTTCTTCTTCTTCTAATTGATTGTGAACAAATGAGAGTGAAAGACAGCAACTAACTCCAAAATAACTATATCCCTAATTGCCCAAGGTAGAGTAGAAGACACAAAAAACTCTAAACTTGAAATCTCCAAAGTAACAAGCTTTTCAAATGCCAAATTCATGAATAGACATATATAGTACATTGTTTAGTATGATCTTCTAGAAGTCGGCATATTTTTTGGATCTCAAAACTGTGATTTTAATGCTACTTATGGACTAAACAGCTTCATGGGGTAATCATGGTGATGATGGGACATACTATAACACTCCTCAACAATTCATTGGCAAAAAAAAAAAAAAAAAGGAAGCCCCCAATTAAATTGTGCATAATTGGAGGCCAGTTCATTTGGTTTATTTATTTATTTATTATTATGAAAATGAACAAGGATTGGTGGACCTCAGAAGATAAATATTGTACTTTGTCATATTCCATATATGCTCCCACACATATTTCATCTAAAAATCTTGTGGAATATTATCATTATTCTTTTCCACTGTGATTTACATCACCATATGACTCTTTTCTGGGTGCCATAAAGTTAAAAAGGATAAATGATCTAAAAGTTCCAAAGGCAGCATTGGAAAGTAAATTAGGGCAATCAAAAGAAAATTTTTTTTTTGAAAGTCCCCATGGGGACAAAAAAAATTATGTAAATACTTCAAGTGGAAAAAGGTATTGGAGGAAACCAAAGAGATCAAATTTCAATCATAAAATTAAGTACTTTTGGAGCCCCCCATATGGCAATTCACAATTTATTTACTTTGTAGGCCAAATGGACGGAGAAGGGAGGAGAGGGAAAAAATAAAAATAGAAAATAAAAAAGAAATAATATAAAATCAAAATCATTCTATCTGTCATAATTATTCAAATTATGCCGTTATTAGCACGTCATATTATAATAAAAAGTCAAAGCTTATAATTAATCACAGCGACTCCAATGAAAGGTGAGGACAACCTAATTACCTTCAATAATACATCAAAGAATATGAACTGTGTCGGCAGTTATACAGAAAGTTGAGCAGTAATTGGGAAATTTATCAAACATTGTTTATTTCTCTTGTAATAACAATGATGTAAGCAAATATTAGTTCTTCTTACTTGACATCTTCATGCACATGGAAATACTCAAGAAAAAAAAAAAAAAATTGGTATTTTGCATCCTGAATTTTTAATTTTGCTCCAGTATTCCTGAATTTATTGCACATTCACAATTTATTAGATTAACACCGTTACCAATATAGTGTAAATTATTACAAATTCGTAAATTAAAGATGCAAATTGTCCACAAAAAAAAAAAAAAAAAAAAGAAGGGGAAAAAAAGGCAAAGAGGAAACAGTGGAGGCACTCCAAAGACTCCAACTTTTTGTACGCTTTCACTTTACTATTTGCCAAAGCTTTTTTTATTTTTATTTTTATTTTTAACACAGCAGTAAGCAAAAATGGCTTAGGCTTTGATGAGATATGAGACCGGCCCAATCGATCAGAATGGTCCTTGAAGTCTAAACCGGACAGAATTGAATGATAAATTGTCTCACAATGAATACGCCTAACTCTGATGAGATAATCTGACTAATCTCGTTTTGCAGAACAACATATTTGAAAACTTGGGCAACCTTGAAAAATCTGTAATGTGGTAGGGCAAGTCTAATGAGTAGAAAATACTGCATTGTGTCTATGTGTCTTGGCGTAAATGAACAACATTTTTTTTTTTTTTAATAAAATTTTTCAGATATTGACAGCATTATTTGTCAAAGAAGTGGCTAGGAGAAAATGGTGCTTTGGATTTTTGTGATCATTCAGATTCTCTTTGAGGCCCCTTATCTATAATATGGTGGCCCAATCAATTGAACCTAGTTGTGTCCTAAGTCTTTTGTTTTTGTTTTTGTTTTTGTTTTTTTTTTTTTTTTGGAAAAGTTGTGTTCCTAAGTTTTTATTGCATGTATGATGGCACTTTCCTCATTATACATACATAAAACTAGACATAAATTTTGTACCTGTCTCATATGATCAATTTTTTTCATGTCCTTCCAAAAGCAATCTTATTTATCTCCAAAAATTGTCTGTATGAGATCTGAAAATCATTCTACTTGACCACATCTCATTGAATTAAGCCTTAACCAAGATGAAGTTCTTTAATTTCCCATTTTCCTCTTGTAATTTTCTTGCTCTAAAAAGAATTATTGCCTGATGGAGATAGAGCTCAAAAAAGGAAAGAGAAAAAAAAAAAAAAAAAAAAAAAAAGAGTTTAAATTTTTAATAACTTAATAATAGTTTCCAGAGCCAGAAATTCCAGTTAAATGGCAATTGCAAAACATCACCCTGCATAAAAAAGCCACAGATATGAAAGACTTTTCGTATCTTCAATCTTGATTCTCATCAAACTGATTCTCATCAAACTGATATTATTCAGTGTGATATTTTAATCAGATTTTTTTTTTTTTTAATAAAAAAATAAATAAATGCAAAAAAGTGGCATTGTTTTTCTTTTTCCTTCATATCTAAGGGATAAAGGAACATCTAATCAGATGTAAAAGGCAACTTACCATTTCTATCAACCAGTGATCTCTTTTTCTATGAGCCTTTTCATTTTCTTTCTTTCTATTATTTTTATTTTTATTTTAAACATTTTTTCAAAAGTTGTTTTAGAAAATGTGCAATGCTTTTACTTGCTTTAATTCCTACCCAATTGAGATCCCAAAACCTCATTGGCTGCTCTTACGTATTGGCTGCCTTCATCGTGTTTCAAAAAATCCGTACACATTTTGTCATTCTCAGCATTATGAACAACCTATATATATGCACTAGACCTCCTAGGCCGCCAATAATAACATATTTTAGATTTTTTTTTTTTTTTAAGTTTTCTTTAATACCCTGCATTTTGAAGTTACATGTATACGTATAAATCATACCTTGTATTTTAGATTGTATTAGACTTGTACCTTCAAATTTTAAATTTATTTTTATCCTCATCTTTTTTCAATCAACGATTGATTTTGACTAAAAATAATAAAAAAAATCCTTCCAATTTTGGAATTTGTATTTATTTATTTTTTGATGGCAATAAGGTGATCTTTTTTTTGTGATTAAAATTGATCGTTGAGTGAAAAAAAAAAAAAGTAAGAATTTAGCATAAATTTAAAATTTAAAGGCAGGGTATAAAATGAAAAGAAATCCTTTAGAAGACCAAGAATTATTATACTAGTACTGGCAAAAAAAAAAAAAAAAACCCCCAAAACCCAAGTTCTAAGCCCTCATAACGTCCAAAATTGATATCCAGATCCGCATTAGGCAAGATTAGAGGAATTAAACAAAAGAAGAGGACCCATGATTTATTTATGTACGGAGCTAACCAATACAGAGTTGGATAGCTTTACTCCCCATAGCCAATTAGATAGAGCCCAATAGCAAATGTTATTAGCACAACCTTGAAAATATAGCCATTACCAAATTGCAAATTTGTTTTGTTTTTCCACTATAAAAACAAGTAAAACCAACATTTAAAAAGAAAAAAAAAATTTGTTGGAATGCACCAAACATTATGTCCATGCCCTTGAAGTCACTTATTACTGTATCTCTCACCCACAAAACACTAAATCAAATCTATGCCCAACTCATCAAAAACCCAAAACCCCACACGTTAAACCCAATACTATGGTCACTAACAAAATCCACCAACCCAGAAAATGCCCTTTTCTTGTACAACCAAATTTTGTTGCATTTCCCAACTTGTTACAACCACTACACTTTCACGTATGCCCTCAAGGCATGCGCCTCTTTGCATGCGCACCAAAGAGGACTAGAAATCCATGCCCACGTCTTAAAATGTGGCTATTACCATGACATCTTCATCCAAAACTCCTTGCTCCATTTTTACTTGACAAAAACCGACGTCGTCTCCGCTTCCCGAATCTTTAATTCGATTTGTTCTCCGAATGTTGTATCGTGGAGCTTGATCATTTCAGGGCTTTCTAGATGTGGGTTTGAAGAGGATGCCATTTTTAAGTTCTTGTCCATGGATGTAGAGCCTAATTCTTTTACACTTGTTAGTGTTTTGACTGCCTGTTCTAGTCTAGGAGCTTTGAAGTTAGGTAAAGCGGTTCATGGCTATAGTTTGAGGAATTCCAGTGGAAGCAACGTTATATTGGATAATGCAATTCTGGATTTCTATACAAGATGTGGGAATTTGGTTGATGCAGGCCATATGTTCGTGAATATGCTGAAGAGAGATGTGTTTTCTTGGACTACGCTTATCGGGGGCTATGCACAAAGGGGATTTTGTGAGGAAGCTGTGGGACTTTTTCAAGAAATGATCGAAGGTGGAGAGGCTGAGCCTAATGAGGTGACCATTATCAACCTATTGTCGGCGTGTTCTTCGGTTGGCGCTTTGAATTTGGGCGAGTGGATACATTCCTACATTAGTAGGAGAAATGATTTTGTAGCAAATGGCAATGTGGGCAATGCTTTGATCAACATGTACGTCAAGTGTGGTGATCTAGGTATGGCCGTAGAGGTTTTTAACGCCCTTGAGAGGAAGGATATCATATCGTGGGGTACAATTACATGCGGAATGGCCATGAGCGGTTACGGAAACAGAGTGTTGCAGCTCTTTTCTCTCATGCTAGTCCATGGAATTCCTCCTGATGGCGTCACTTTTATCGGCTTATTATCGGCGTGCAGCCATGCTGGCCTTGTCGACCAAGGGCTGATGTTCTTCAACGCCATGAAAGATGTTTATGGAATCAAGCCTCGAGTTCAGCATTATGCGTGTGTGGTCGATATGTACGGCCGAGCAGGGCTTTTGGAGAAAGCAGAAGCTTTTGTTAGACAGATGCCTATCGAAGCAGACAGTGCGGTTTGGGGAGCTTTGCTCAATGCTTGTAGAATCCACGGTGATGACGAGATGTTTAAGAGAATCAGGCACTGCCTTGGAGATGGTGGAGATCTGAGCATTGGAACTCTTGCTTTGTTACCAAACAGTTATGCAAGTTCTGACAGATGGAACAAGGCAAATAAGGTTCGCGATGAGATGAGATGGATGGGAGTGAAGAAAACGGCCGGGCGTAGCTGGATCGAGACAACAGGATGATTCTGATACGTGATTCGACTATTTAGAACATTGATAAGCTTTTCTTGTCATCCATCTTACATTAAAAGCAAACTTGTCTCAAGGAAAACTTGTTAGAAATTCCCCACATCGGTTCAAGTTTAGTTGCAAAAACAATTAAGGTTCGGAAATCTCTCAGTGTGCTCTTTGAACGCAAGGAAAATGAATATTTACAAAAATGAAGAAAAGAAGAGAACCACAAACAAAATGACTTGGAGAAACTTATCATTTAACATAGACAAAATTCTCGAATTCCGAATATTACAAGAAACAAAACAAGTTGTGTAATTAATGTAGAAAAATAAATAAACAAACGAAAACAAAAACCAACAAAACTGAACTTGAGATTCATGACACGCCCAAAATTGACTCATCCAACACTATGGATGATAGAAACATGTCCAAGGATTAAGAAAGTTTTCCCTCCACACAAAGCATGATACATGTTCAGAGTACTATTCCAGCTCTCCACAAGGCACAAATCCAACTCTCTGCAAGAAAAAAAAAAAAAGGACCATTATTTTCGGGATGAATTCGCGGAACCTAGTTAATACTTTAAACCATCTAGGACAAGCATACGACAAAAAGAAATTTGAGTAAAAATAGAGATGCAACCTTGTGCCCTACCTGAAACAATTTAACGCCTTTGTGTTTTTCCAATCGAGCGTTTTCCAGAGAACAAGTGCTTTGGTTTCAAAGTAGGAATGACCCTATCTGCCTCTCCACGACGAGCATCTTTGTTCCTATTCTTGATAGATTTCTTGGCAATTTTGATTGCCTTGCTCTTTTGAGTAGAGTCCTTGAAGCCCTCACCAGGGACAACTTCAGTTGGCGGTCTTGATCTTGACCTTGACCTTGACATTGACAGGGATCTAGACCTCGCACGCAGCTTCTTGTTAGGTGTGTCCGTATCCACATCCATACCATCACCATCAGTGTCTCCCCTATCAGCTGATCTCTCCCTCTTCTGGCCTCTCCTGGAGAGCGACCTGCCACGGGCTCTGTTGATAGCCAAACTTGGATCAAGCCCCAAAGCTGATAGCTGCCTTCCCATTCTCTTTGTTGTGAACTCCCTGTCTTTGTCGAACTTCCGAGGTACAGTTGGCCTGCTTTCTGCAGTGCTTTTCTTCATCCTATGCTGTTGAATGAGCAGGCTTTTCTTCTTCCTGATCTCAGCCAATGCCTTCTGCTCTTCTGGAGTCAGTTCCTGTCCGTCCATTTCAAAATCATCATTAGCCTCCTCCGCCGGCCGAAGTCCTTCTTCTCGTTCCAACTCTTCAAGCCTTTCTAAGATATCAGGATCGATAAAGTCATACACATTGTGCCCATCAAGAATTTCCGGAATTATATCTTCCTTCCACTCATCATTCGCTAAGATATAATTCTTCTTCAAGCTGGCAGAGTAAACACCTGCACCACCATTCTCATTCTCCAAATCCCTTTCAGTTTTTTTCTTTTCCTTCTCAGCTGCTTGCTTGGCCTTAGCTTCCAAAACTGCCTGGGGTATGCATGGTGGCCTTTCCTTCTGGTCACGTTGTTTCGGAATTGCAACGTGAAACCTGTTCAGGCAGTCATTTAGTTTTTTGGATTTCATCTTCAATTCCACCCTCTGATTCAGTAACCTCTCACAAGCTGCATTCTTCACAGCAATCACCCCATCCTCGGTCAAAGTACTCATGGTAAGCAGCACTCCTTCATCATTTGTAGCCTCACCTCCTTGACCAATCACAGTTTTCATGGCCTCAGATTTCATCTCCATAACTAACTTCTTGTCTTCCTCCGATATACCCTCCAATGGCTGCAAATCAGTCTTGTTGCAGACTATCGTCAGTGGCTTGTTCATAAACAAAGACTTAATACTGTGGAAAAGAGCGGCCTGTTGGGCAATACTATAGCCACAAGACCCCGAGATGTCCAAAAAGAACAACACGGCAGCTCTCAGATGTGCCAAAGCTGTGATACTGCACATCTCAATAATGTTGCGGTCTTCAAATGGACGGTCCAAAATCCCTGGTGTGTCAATCACTTGGTACCTTAGGTATTTATAGTCTGTGTGACCAACAAACAGTGACTTTGTGGTAAAAGCATAAGGCTGGACATCAACATCAGCTCTAGTGATCTTGTTGATAAATGAGCTCTTTCCAACATTGGGGTACCCACAAATCAAGATCGTACGGGTGTTAGGATCTATAGAAGGCAGCCTTGCCATGTGTTGCCTAATTTGCTCCAAGTAAGCCAAACTAGGGCCAATCCGCTTTATCACAGTACACATTCGGCCAAGAGCAGCGACCTTCAGACACTTGCATCTGTAAAGCGAGTCACCATACTTCAGCAGTTTGACATAATCTTTGGCAATCTTACTAATCAGGTTCCTTGCGGTATTAATTTGGCCAAGCGCAAGCTTATAGTGGTCCTTGTTGTACAGAACATGAAGAAGATCACCATAGAAAGGATGGATATCATCCAGCCTCGGGAACTCATCGATAATGGTGGACAGCTTTTCATGAAAATTCTGTTGCGTGTACTTCACTTTCCGCATATAAAACTGACGGAGACGGGAAATGGAGTAGCCCTTGTGGACGACAGTCGGCGTCTGCCTTTGGGTGCGGGATAGGATGATATCAATGAAGTCCTTTCCATTTGGTACTACAGTAATCTTCTTAAAGTTATATTGCACCATTGTTCCTGATTAATCAGGCATTTAAGATGAGTATAAGAAACATAAATATCCATTCATATTAATCAAAACCAAACAAAGATATTGAAATTAAGAGAACATAGTATCTCAACCTCAATAACCATTTTAAAACATAATCAAAATCCTTTAAAAAAAACAAAACAAAAAAAATCCCTTAATGACAAATAGATAGATGATAAAAAAATCACTGTAACTACTTTTCCATGACAAAAAGGCATAGCGGAAAATCATTTTGGTGATATTTTCGGTGGATCTGGCAATCAAAAATTCAAAATAAAGGTACAGAATTTGCATTTTAATTATAATCAAGAAAAAAAAATGGGATTATTAACTAAAAAAAAGGGACAAAAATTGGGATGGTATAACGACAATTCTATTATCAATCTGCTTCATACTGCTAACTGAAAAAGGCAAAATGTTTATTTTCACTAATCAAAGTAGTTCTAGATTTGAAAAGATGAGACACATAAACATACCAAAGAAAAAATCAAGCAAATGAGTAGAATTCGCTGATTTCTTGTGGACCAAAAATCAAATTAACAGCTCAGAATCATAACACAAGCAGAGCAGAGAGAGAGAAAGAGATTGAAGCTACCGGAGACTGGCGGCGATCGACGGAGCAAAGAAAGAAGCGGCGAAGGAAGTGGCGGCGGCGGTGTGGGTTTGAAAGAGGAGGTTTGGGGGGGGGGGGGGGGGGGGGAGGGGAGTTGGATTTTGGCAAAGCCCTAAGTGGTTTGCTGGTTCGGTGGCGGTGAACCGAACAACAAGAAGAAGGAGCGGCCCAAGGGTTTAGGGAAACCCTTTCGGGCTATTTATTAGTTTGTTCTTTTTCTTCAAGGGTCCTGATCGTTTATGTATTTCTATATTGACCCTTTCAGAAAAAGAACCAGTTGTTTTAAATATTTTCATCAAAACCCTCGAAAGCAAAAAACGAAATTTGTAGTATTTTTACGAAACTAAATAAATTAAATAATAAGATTTTAGAATATTAGAAATTAATAAGAAATTTACTTCTAGTATTTACTTAGAAGATTTACTATTTGTTTTTAAGTAAAAAATAAATATATAATTGGTGAAACTAAGATCGGTTTTCAAAAAAATTAAGATTAGTTAGCTGAATTTTTTTTAGGGTGTTTGGTTGTGATTTTTTACATTTACATAAATTGCTAATTCTTAAAAAGAAAAATCCAAATGACAAGCAGAAACAAAATATCATTATTTACCGTTGAAGGTGGACAAAGATATCCAACAGCCCCCCCAAAAAAAATCAAAATTAAAGCTAATGCATGCATGGAGTATTTTCTCATTATTTTTTAGTTTTTTTTTGTAATATATTATTATTTTCTATTTAAGAGTATTTAAGTAAATGCAAAATTCATCTCTTGCTAATTGCTAATTCAACAAATAACTCAATAGCTTCTCCGTAATCACTTCATGGTCTTGATTGTTATTTTGCGTCAAAATTTGCGGCATATAATCTATTATTGAAATGTTAGTGGGCCAACATAATAAAAACATAAAATTACGAGGTGCAAAGTTGTAAGTTACAACTTGTCTCAGACATTTTGTCCTTACGTACGACATGTGGTAGAACATTGTCTATAGTACGACATGTCGTCTGCCAATGCCAAAGTACGACATGCCGTCTGCCATTGCCAAAGCCTCTTATCCATAGTTTCCGACACAGAGACCACCTTCCTTCCTTTCAGTTGATGAAGAAATGGCGAGACTCAGACTTACCAGAGTAATCCCAATCTCTTCTTCTTCTTCTTCTCTTCTCATTCAATCTCGCTTCATATCTCTCCCTCTCAAACCCCAAACTCTCCTCCCTCCAAAACCCCATCTCCCAACCTCCAGAACCCCCTTCTCCAGACCCTTCTCCGTCTCCGCCGCCACCGCCGCCGTCTCGTCCTCGCATTCTCCGACGAGCTTCTTTGACAGCGACATCGCGCCGCACTTGTCGTGTTCATTGCCTCAGAAGCGCCTCAGAGTCGCCGTGCTCCTCAGCGGTGGCGTCGACAGCAGCGTCGCTCTCCGCCTCCTCCACGCCGCCGGCCACTCCTGCACCGCCTTCTACCTCAAGATTTGGTTCCAAGTATGGAGTTAATAATTAATTAGTTTTGGAATTAATTAATAAAAAAAACAATTGATTAGTTAAAGAGTGGGTTTTTGGTGTAGGAAGATTTTGAGAACTTTTGGTCGGAGTGCCCATGGGAAGAGGAATTGAAGTACGCAAAAGCTGTTTGTAGTCAGGTCTGGTTTTCTTCATTGGAAGCTTTTCATTATATTTGCTACTTTCTTTTTAATCTTTCTTGATTAACAGAAAATTTGAAACTTTTGTTAATTTTTGGGTTTTTTTTTTTGGTTCAGATTGAAGTGCCACTTGAAGTTGTGCATTTGACTGACGAATATTGGAAGAATGTGGTAATGAAAAAATCGAGATCTTCGAGCTATGAAAGTTGACATGCCATGAAAACAAATTATGAAAATTACTGTTAACATTGGTTCAGGTGTCCTACATTATTGACGAGTATCGTTGTGGCCGTACCCCTAATCCCGATGTTCTTTGCAATACAAGAATAAAGTTCGGTACGTGTTTAGTGGAATCTTGAGAAGCAGTCATTCTTAGATTTTTTTTTGTGATTTGCTTATGATACTTTTCAGGTGCATTCATGGATGCCATCAATAGTATGGAGTTCGATTATGTTGCCTCTGGACATTATGCAAATGTTGTCCACTCGTTTACGAATGAAACGGGCAATGCCTCTGTTTTGGAACTATCACAAGACATGGTACTATATGAATAGCAAATAGCTGAGTGCTGACTATTGCTAGTTTTTCGGTTATGCCATGTGCTTATGGAATCTATTTTCACTTTCTGCATTTTAAATCAGGAATTTACTTTGCATTCCAATAATTTTAGAACATTTTTGTACGTATTTTTGGACAAATTGTTCTATGCACACTACCTGCTGTTCAAATCTATTATTTTTTACTTTCTAGGTGAAGGATCAGACGTACTTCCTTTCACATCTGTCTCAGGCCCAGCTTAAGCGATTAATTTTCCCCCTCGGTTGTATCTCAAAGGTCAGTGGCTAGTTTTGACTGAATTGCTGCCATCTTCATGCGAAAGTACTTTGCTAATTTGAATTACCAGAAAGTGCTCCCGCTCTATGTTAACTTTTATGGTTTTTCTCCAGAATTCATTTTTAGTGAGGTCTAGTTTCTTTTTGTTTTGTGTAAATATTATAGGAAGAAGTTCGCAAGCTTGCCACAAAATTTGATCTACCTAATAAAGACAGAAAGGACTCGCAAGGGATATGCTTTCTTGGGAAGGTATGTGCAAAACATCTGTTTTCCACTAATTCTTAACTGTCTCTAAAGATTCTTTCATACATGTTATGAAAAATCTTTCGCTCAGTCTGATCTACCTAGAAATTCTAGAAATTCATTAGCCCTTGATTTAACTTGTGGGACGCTACTTTTACTATCTTTCTAAATTCCAATAGTATCCTATAGATGGCACAACCATCTTTCCATCTTGGATGGTAAACACTGAACGTAGAATTAGAATGACATTTATTGTTTCTCTTTCTAGGATCCCAGAATGAAATAAGTAACCCTCAATCATAATTTTTTTATAGATAAAGTTCAGTGAATTTGTCGCTAGACACATAGGGGAGAAGGAAGGAGTCATTTTAGAAGCTGAAACAGGAGATTTCCTGGGAATGCATCGGGGATTTTGGTTCTATACAATTGGTCAACGTCAAGGCCTTCGCCTTCCTGGAGGACCTTGGTATGCTCTCTAACTATTTATTGTCATTCACATGATTTTTCGTTGAAGACAAATAATCTTCTATAGTTTTAAGATGACTTTTGGTTGTTGATATCATGTTTACTTTCAACAGTAGGCATTAGTTTTTCTAGCGAGTTTCAAACTTCTCAGGTAGTCATTGGCTTTTTGTTGTGCAGGTATGTGGTTGAGAAAGATGTTAGAAACAATGTAGTTTTTGTATCAAGAAATTACTTTTCATTTGACAAAAGAAGGCGAGTTTTCCGAGTTGGCTCATTGAAATGGCTAAGTGGGTTGCCCCCAGATCAAACCTGTCAACTGCAGTGCAAGGTAGACAAATTTATTTCCAATGCCTCTCGTTGTCCCTTCAATTAATTACTTTCATATTGCCATACAATCTTAGTTCTCTTACAAGCTGTATAACCATGCCGAAGATAATTAATCTCGGACAAGTACTCTAAATGGTTAATCTCTATGGGAATACTTACCTGTCTGGTACTTGAACAGTCGAGACTCTGAAAAATGTCTTTTGTATGAGGCACGCTAGTAACATCGTTTGCACTCTAAATGTTTCAGGTCAGACATGGCCCTGGTTTTTACGATTGTAGCTTTACTATGGAATCCGGTGAAGATAGCGGTGAAGATGTTGCATTTGTCAAGTTGTCCAAAGATGATCAAGGCCTGGCAGCAGGACAGTTTGCAGCTTTCTACCAAGGGAAGACTTGCTTGGGATCTGGCATAATATTGGAGTCTTGGGATGACCAGGGCTTTCCCGTATGTGAAAAAGCTCTCGAGATCGCAAGAATGGAAGATAAGTCACTTCTTGGAAAACCGGTTAAGATAAAAGTGAAGCCGGATAGTCCCGCAATAGAGCCTGATCAGAAAGGTGGTACAGAGCTGAATAGGGAACAAAGAAGTACCCACATTGCGGCTGCCAAACAAGGGAGGCAGGTCTCATTCCTCCCTATGAAGTGGCTCCAACGGTTGCGAGAGAAGTGGTTTCGAATGTTCTGAGAGTGCATACATATAACTTATACAGCCATTGGAATGATAGAAAATTCTTGTAGATGACAATTAGATACGGGCCTTTGGTCCTTTATTGATGTATAGAGTCGTAAATGAATTCTTCTTGCTCACATTTTCATCATAGGTGGGTTCATTTTTCGCCAATTTTGCTGCTGAACTTCTTTGTATCACTAAATTAAGCACCTATTTTGAATCTGAATTACTTACCAAATCTTATTGATTGAATTTCTTCAAGCCATGTCTCTTTACTGTTAACGACAGCAAAAATTAAGATCCGAGGATGTGTGTTCTAACACAAAAACAATAAGCATGCGTTTGGACGCATAATCCAAATCATAAAATTACAATTTAATTTTTATCTTTTTCCTTCAACTTCACTATTTATATAGTTTTGTAACATAAACTTTAAAAGTCTATAACTTTGCATAGATAAGTCCAAATGAGATGATTTTTTTTTAAATTACATAAAATTTCGAGACAAACGAAATAAGTTTCATATTGAATTTTTTTTTTCCGAACACATTTTAGGTTTTTATAGTTTTTAACTCCAGTAATTCAAACGTCTCGATAAATGCATAATTAATTTAAACTCAAATTCTACAATCTAATTCTTAACACCAAACGTCAATTAGGACTTAAACATACAACGACATGGCGTTTGCAAACAAATTGCCGTTGGTATATGTTTGATGTGCTGGGTTTTTTTTTTTTTGGGTGTCGTTTAAGTTTTATGTTGATATATGTTGTTTATTCGACTTCAGAGACAGCAAATTTCAAAAATGAACGACATATCTGTTTTATAATTAATACGAATCGACAAAATCATTAATAAACGACATTCATTTCTTCAAACGACATGTCGGCTATAATATGGAAATAAACAACGTTTTTACACTTAAATCCATTAGGAAAATTTATAAATAAAAGAAAAATGCCATCTCGATTTTGCGGTTTTATGACTCAAACGCCGGGGGGGGGGGGGGGGTGTGTGTGTTTTGGGGATGGGATACGATAACAAACTTTAAAATAAAATTTAAACGAGTTCGTATATATATTTCGGGTTTTTTTTTTTTATAAATATAAATATTTCGGTTGGACTGTTGGAAATATCAGTTGTTTTTTAGCAGATAATAATACATGTCTATTTTATACTAGGACGGAAAAAATTTAACATGAAAAATGACTTGTCGTTTCCTTAATAAACGACAGAAAACTATTGAAACAATTTGTCGTTTTTAGCTTTAACAACGGAGAAACTGAAATCAGAATGTTAAACAACAGCAAACTTACAAAACAGATACCGGTGTCGTTCACGTTGTTCGTTAAATTAATAAATAAATAAATAAAAAGAGTCGTTCACGTTTTTAGTATAAAACGACATAAACCTTTTACGAACTTTTTAAATACAAAAATATTATTTTGTTCTTTAGCTTGTACGACAGTGAAATTGAGAAGTGAAAATGATTCGTTTTACGATTAAACGACATGTCGTTTCAACGAATGAGAACAACCTTTAAAAAGTTACAAACGACATGTGCTTTTCCACGTTTTTTTTTTTTATTTTATTATTTATTTATTTTTATCTCCACGTCTAAAACCCCAAACAAAATGTGGATAAACCTCCCCTGCCTGCATCTTCTTCAAAACCGAGAAAACACACGCAGAAACAGAGCTCATAAAGCTCTTTGAACTAAAATGGCTGCTTTAGAGCTCTTCTTCTTCAGCACAACCCCTTCTTCTAAGTCCCTCTCTCTCCTCTCTCCACTTATCAGACCTTCTTCTTTCTCTCTCTCTCCTCCCATTCTCCGCCCTCTCTCCCCCTCCCGTCCCTTGCTTCTTCCGCTCCGCAATTCTTCTCCGCCTATTCCTCGCTGCGTTTCCCGGCTATCTTCCGACGAATTCAACGAAGACGATGAAGAGTTCGTAGAAGAATTCGAGGAATTTGATGACGACGAGGAAGTTGCCGAGGATTTTGATGTGGACGCCCTCGAAGAAGAAGCTCGCGACGCTGTTCGAGAATTCTCTTCCTTCTTGTCCGACCAGCTTAAAATGGGTGTGTATTTTCGTACTATCTTGCTCAATATTTTTCTCTGCATTTGGTTTGCCGTTGAAGTTCAGCGAAAGTTGAGAATTCAGTGATGTTTAATTGATCTAATTGTTCCGAAATTTTGCAAAATTTTTCTTGTACTAAATTTGTGATGATATTATATGGAAAATAAACGATCCATGTAAGAATTAAGAAATGTGTATAGATTTGTACTTTTCAATCACATATTTTATCATGGAAGTGATGTGTAATTGAGCTTTTCAATGTAAAGTTCCGATCTTGTTGCGTTTAGTTGTCAGTTTCGTTTGTGTTTTGGTTTTGGATATTGATTGTATGTGTGATGATTTCAGAAGTTGAGAAAATTGATCAAAAGGTAATTGGTCGAAAGCAGAAGAGGCAAAAAAGTACAGGGAAAAATGTAAGCAATTATCTTTCCTTGATTTCATTTTTCTTTTCGTGAGACAACATAACTCTATCCAATGGTAACAAGTTAAGAAATTGATTTTTTTATGATGTGATGAACCGTTATGGGATGAGAATTTATCTTCTACTGTGATCATCAATTGAAAATCACTTGTGCAGATCCCTGACCACCTACTTTCAAAAGTTGCAATTGTTGGAAGGCCAAATGTTGGTAAATCAGCATTATTCAATCGTCTTGTCGGGGTATTTTATCATGAATTTTTACCTATTTCTATTCATTCCATGCTTTTGCTGCTAAGGAACATCTTGGGTCCATTATGTACAAGTTTTACCTAAAGAAAGTTGACTCTTCTTTATTGTTGACAATGTTGCAGGGGAACAGGGCTATTGTTGTTGATGAACCCGGGGTCACGAGGGACCGCTTATATGGCAGATCTTTTTGGGGGGAGCACGAATTTATGGTAATTGATACTGGAGGTGTTCTTACGGTTTCCAAATCACAGGATAATGTAATGGAAGAACTGGCTATTTCAACAACAATTGGCATGGATGGGATTCCACTTGCATCAAGGGAGGCAGCTATTGCCAGGATGCCTTCAATGATTGAACGCCAAGCTACTGCAGCTGTAGAAGAATCATCCGTCATTATATTTGTCGTTGACGGTCAGGTGCGAATCATGCAAAATAAGACAAAGTGATTCAACACCTCTTTTCCAGTCTTTAGTGTTTTTCTTACTTTGCTTCTGATCCTTAGTGGCTTGTTAATAAGTTGTTGAGACGGAATTAACTTAATTTCCTTCTTTACGTTTGTATCGTTTTGTGATTGTTTCCACTCTCTTGTTTTTATGATCTGGAAAGTGGTCTTGAGCCACAATACAAAGATAGTGATACTGAAATTGCTAGCAGGCAGGTCTAACAGCAGCTGATGAGGAAATTGCAGACTGGCTACGTAAGAACTACTCAGATAAGTGTGTCATTCTTGCTGTTAACAAATGTGAATCTCCACGTAAAGGAATGTTGCAAGCAACTGATTTTGGTCCTTAGGGTACGTTGAACTCCTACCTTTTTTTCCCTTAAAATTATTCCGTGAAGATCAGACTTGGGATTTAGCTTCAATCAGATATTCAATCTATCCTTTGGGTTCGAATCTGATGGATAGAAATTTGAAATTTTTGGTTGTTGAGCCAGGTTTTCACCACTTCCTGTATCTGCTTTATCTGGAACCGGCACTGGAGAACTTCTAGATATTGTTTGTTCAGGACTGATAAAGATTGAGGTTAGATATTTCTTCATCTTCATTCTTTCCCGATGAACAAGTTTCTTAAAAGTGGCTCCTGGCAGCATGCTAGTAATGTTTTATGTAACGACTGAATTCTTCATCTTTATAACATTATTTCTAACTTACTGCATATGTTTCCGGTTTCCAGAGTCAAGAGGATTCTAACAAAAAAGAAGATTATATGCCCGCAATGGCAATTGTTGGCCGACCAAATGTTGGTAAAAGTAGCATTTTGAATGCATTGGTTGGTGAAGACAGAACTATTGTTAGCCCTGTCAGTGGAACTACCCGAGATGCGATTGATACTGAGTATACAGGACCAGATGGCGAGGTTTGCTTTCCTAATTGCTACTCTACCTTCTACCTCTTGTTGACCATTTTTCTGAAAGTTCCCCAAATATTTCCTTGTATGCATTTTAGACTAGAAATACGAAGAGATTTTAGGGAATATGAGTTTTATTATAGTCTTCTAACCAACTTCATTGTTATAATTGCATCCTGTCTGGCTGGGGCACTCTGTCTATTCAAGCTTCTCTGTGATGGAATAAATAGATAAATATTGCCAGTTGACTCTTTGGTTTACATGCTTTGAGCTTGAAAAACCACTGCCAGATCAGCATTCTACTTATGGTTGTAGCTATTGCTATCTTGTATATGAAATGAATCTAGCCATTGCTCTCTTCACTATGATCTGAAGCTGAGAACATCAAATAATATGAATGTGGAACTTTGTTGGCTATTAAATTTGGCGTCAGATGCTTTACACATTGTTCAATTTTTGCAGAAGTTCCGTCTGATTGATACTGCTGGAATCAGAAGAAGAGCAGTTGTAGCTTCATCAGGTAGCGTGACGGAGGCTTTATCAGTTAATCGGGCATTCCGTGCTATTCGTCGTTCTGATGTTGTAGCTCTTGTTATTGAGGCCATGGCTTGTATTACAGAACAGGTAGTTTATCCTTATATTTCTGTAGAGCCAGAACTTGATAAATTCTGAAATGCGCCTGTTCTTCTCATTAAGTAGTAAGCTTTTTCCCCCTTAATTTTCGATTTAACTTTTTTTTTTTTTTTCAAACCTAATATGTAGGATTTCAAGATCGCTGAAAGGATAGAAAAAGAAGGTAAAGGTTGCCTTGTAGTAGTAAACAAATGGGATACCATACCGAATAAAAACCAGCAGACTGCAACGTACTATGAGCAGGATGTTAGGGAGAAGCTTCGCATAGTTGACTGGGCTCCTATTGTATATTCAACCGCCATAGCTGGTCAAAGTGTTGAAAGTATGTTCTGCCATAGAGTTTAAGAATTCTGTATAGAAATCAAGTATATAAATTGCTTTTGGTACAATTTTTCACACTTTTTCTACAATCTTGGTTTCCATAATTTTTTTCCCAGGATAATTGTTGCTGCTAGCATGGTTGAAAAGGAGAGATCAAGAAGGCTAGGTACTTCCATATTGAATCAAGTTGTACAGGAAGCACTTGCTTTCAAAGCGCCTCCAAGAACCCGAGGTGGGAGGCGTGGACGTGTTTATTACTGTACTCAGGTGACCATAGACAATGCATATGAGATGCAATCATGCTCTGGTTCATCTCATCATTTTACTTCCTGTTTCAAATGATCGTTCTTGTTAGGAATTCCGTGTTCATTCGCAACTTCAAGATGTTAATGCTTATAGTTCTTAAAATTCTCTTCCTTTTAGCAGTAATTGTGATCTATAGGGTGTTTTTTTCTTCTTCTTTTTTTGGTTAAGATACATCTCATTAAATACTTGAAACGTGTGGGTCAGTCTTGTTTCTGTTTATGAATTATGATCTCTTGGCCCCCAAATTCAATACTAAACATCATCACATGCGTTTTGTCCTTTTGAACTTCTTTTTCCTATATATTACGTCGTGAATCGGATTTCATGCAAAGTCTACTTTTTCTTCAATCACATGCAGGCTGCTATAAGGCCACCAACATTTGTGTTCTTTGTTAATGATGCAAAACTATTTCCCGAGACATACCGGCGTTATATGGAGAAGCAGCTACGTACAGATGCAGGTTTTTCTGGTACACCAATCCGGCTTCTATGGCGCAGCAGGAGAAAATTGGAAACAAGTGGTGGTTAGTTATAGTCTCACTTTTGGGTGCATATACACATTTATGCATGATAAACACTTATAGATCGAACTGTTGAAAAGCTAATCCACCAGCAAAAACGTCAATTGTCAATTTTTATTCCATTTAAAGAGTTATACACGATGACCTGATGGATTGATACAGGCTTGCCCTATACATATATATATATATATATATATGTACAAGCATAAATCATATGTGTCTCTAACTGTTATTGTTCACAGGAAAATCTACAACAGGACCACAGGGTAATCTTGTGCCACGTAATAGAAAACTGGCACCATCAACCACCTGGAGATGAGGGCGTTTTCCTCATCCTTGTACATCTACAAATTCCGTGGAAGATACTGAAAACAACAGGTGAATTCCAAATATGAATAGACTAGTGGATTACTACCTGTATAACTTTTTTTTCTTTTTTTTTCTTTTTCTTTTTCTGAATCTTTACTGGCTGAAAAGTGGGGAAACTTTCCAAGGTTTCCGACAAGCAGAGAATTGGAAAAGGACTGGCAAAAAGGCCACCTGTGATGATACTGACGATGGCTCTGCTCTGCGTCTACTCTCAACCTTCTTATCCTATTGGGGAAATGTGCCTTGTAAAAAATAATCACCCAAAAAAAAAAAAAAAAAAAAAAAAGTGCATTGAAAAACTCCTTTATGAACAAACTATTGAATGCCACAAGTATTTTTGAATGCTCTCTTGTCACTAGTCACCACCGACATACTTCCCATCAAAAGAGTTTCACATTTTTCCCATCAATGGCGCTGATAATGTTTTCCATTCTTTAATCATTGGATTAGTTTTTCAGAGATCTGACGAATGAGTATTCACGTTAGCAATTTAACGTGACACATAACTATTTTAATTATAAATTAGACGGTTGAAAAATTAGTTTAACAGCTAAAATAATATTCTTATAGATAATGTATAAGAGGTCCTGTTACAAACTTTAAAAGAAAGGAGAACTCATAATTCACATATTTATCACATGATCTTGCACATGCCAATACATAAGTGATTATACTCATATTCATGGTTTTGAGTTTTTTTAAATTGTCCTTTACTTCTAATAATTGGATTATTTTGCAGTTCAAAAAATAAATAAATAGTTTATTCACATAATATATGTGCCATTAAATTACTACATTTTTATTTACTATTATTTATTTGAAATATATAAAAAATCTATTATTTATGTGGATTAGTTTTTTTGAAAACTATTATTTATTTCTCTCTCTGTTTACAATCAGATTCAGGGCCCGTTCTTCTATTTAGAACACTTTCTCTCGTATTCTTTTTTCAGGAAAAGACGAAAAGAGAGAGAAAGAAAAAAGAATTCGTAACTTTACTGAATTGGGAGTAGCTTGGCTGCAGTTTGTAGAATTGGTAGGTCGTGGAAAAGGATAGAAAATGAAAGCTAAGCATGACATCAATGATTATGAATAATAACTGCCTAAATTAATTGTGTTTTGTGGTGCATTGAATAGTTTTAGCGGTTCACACTTGCCTTCTATCCAACTTAGCAACTTGGCATTTATGTAGCTTACTACCAACTTTTACCTATCCTCTCCACAGGATTGGTTTAAAAAAATGGAAAAAAAAATTAAAAAATATTAATAACAATGAAGGATTATTTAATCAATGTAGATAATTCTTATTTTGTCTCTAAATTAAAAAATTTCCATTTTGTTTTTTCAAATTTTTAATTAACCCCGATTTATCATTTTATAAGAATTTCAGTTAAAAACAAACAAATAAAAGTGAGTTAAATACATTTTTTTTTAAATCATTTTTTTAGTATAAATCTTAACGTAATGAACTTAGTAACACTATTTCTCTTATTTGTTTTGTCTTTTTTCCCCCTTGAATTTTTGATAAAAGGAGTAAAGTATGGTTAAATTCAAAGATAAGAGGATAAAATTACAGATTTTAAAATTCATAGATGTAGATAAGAATAATAATAATAAAAAAATCTCAGACATGATTTGTGATACATCTACCTCTTGAGTTATTATTTATTTTTTTGAAAGGTATTGTATCTGATACCTAATATCATCCAACACTTGTAACTTTTCTGTTTAAAATCTTTGTAACAACTAATTAATTTCTATGTGACTTTTTATTTAGAATCTTATAGCATAATAACTTTATATTTAGAACCTTGTCATATGGTATAAGTTGAAAAATATTATATTGAAATTATTTGATTGATAACCATATTAGGAGGATGCGGATAGAAACCCTTTCCAATTTTATTGTTTATTTTTGGAGACAAGAAGATCGACGAATATTAAATTGGAAGCAGAGGAAGAATAATGTTTTCTTAAGCGCTATTTCTTTTATTCTCTTAAAAATAAAAATAAAAAAAAGGATTTTATTTCTTTTTCCGGGAGGCAATGTTATGGATATAAATGAATGCTCCACTTTATTGAGTGCAACTACCCTCCATGATTAAAACCCACCGGTGGATGCCTTTGTTAGTCTTTTCCTTTTATCTACCTGGGTTCGAGACTCCCGTTGTTTCTTATTAGGCCTCGCTCTAGTTTCGACTGTTAAATATTGGTTAGGGAAAGAGATTCTTGAATGTGAGACTAAAAATCTGAAAATGATGAAGCCATCTCAAGATCCTTTTTTATCTACCAAAAAACTACCCTCATGATTTTTAACAAAAAAAGAAAAAAAGAAAACAAAATACTACCCTTCATGATTTGTCTCATTACCACTTTTGGAGTGGTGCTTCTTGTGTCATATTTCATGAAGTCCACCGTCCTGTCTTCATTCATTAACGCTTCTTCTTCTTCTTCTTCTCTCTCTCTCTCTCTCTCTCTCTCTCTCTCTCTCTCTCTCTCTCTCTCTCTCTCTCTTTTGGGTTTATTTTTGAATTTCTTGTGTATGCGATCATTAATATTGTCTTGGAAATTTCAAAGTGAGGTCCATGATGAAATTTTGCTCCATTCATTTTTGGTAGGATTTTCGTAATTGGGCATTGCCATTTTATCTGATATTTGCCTTTATATCAAGAATTATTTGATGCTCTTAAAAGAAAACACATAACAAATAGCTTTTATTGCAATGATATTGCATATCTAAGATTGTTATTATTATTTTCATTATTATTAGTATTATTCAACATACCTTATAAAGGAGTTACTACTATTAATATGACTTTTACTTATTAAAAATTTTGAAAACAGACTCTAATTTCGAATTTGAAAGCTTCTAAACCTAAAAAGGTTTTATTACAATCCATTAATAAACATGTTTGAAGTGTCATCTACGAAACACGATAACTCTCCAGTCACTTGTATTTTAAACGTCCAAAATTGAGGAAAAGTAAAATCAAACTCATTTCAGCAACAGAAGATTACACCTTTTTTTTTTTTTTTTTTTTCAGACTCTGCTTTGTTTCAGAACTTAGATGACTATTCTGCCAATTCCCATCTCTATTTAATGCATTTAAATTCAATGGTCACTTTCTATGCAAGTGGTCCACAGCTAAGACGATAATTATATACTTCCTATGCAAGTGGTCCACAGCTAAGACGATAATTATTTGACTTAATTTATGATCAGCATTTATAGTATCGGGCAATATAGGTGATATATAAATATAGAAAATGTTTTGCATCCCGTAGAAAACGTTTTGTATTTGGTATCCGATACCGAATAGTACTTGTAATTTTTTATTTAAAAATTTAAAATAACTAATTAATTTATGTGTAATATTATATTTAGAATTTTATAGTATAATAACTTTGTATTTAAAATTTTATCATATAATATTAATTGAACAACATACCACAATAAAATGTTATAAATGATGTATAAGAAGGGCACCGAATAACAGTCCCTCTCATTAAACATGAATATATATTTTACAAAAATATGTATTATGTAATATATGTGAATAGTCAAATAAGCCCACGTTCCCTTGTGTGACCTCAAACAGAACGCACGCTTCATGTTTAGTACAACCAACCAAGGAGCAAAAGAAGTTACTTGAGTTAATGACCATAAAAGAGTTTTGAAACAGAACTGTAGATGAACATAAAGTGATATTGAAAGATGTGACCAAAAAAAAAAAAAAAAAAAAAAGTTGAGGAGTTCTCTCCATTTTTTTTTATCTTTTATTTTTTGCGAAATGGAATCTTCAAGAAACTTGCATGGAGATCTCGAGGCCATGAGGGTGTTCTTCAGAAGTGGAAGAACTAAGGAAGCCTCTTGGAGGAAATCACAGCTCAGAGGTGTGCTTGCTTTTTTAATGGAAAATGAGAGGGAGATTATGATGGCTCTTAAACAAGACTTGGGAAAACACCATGCTGAGGCTTTTAGAGATGAGGTATGATCTATTCAATTTAAATATATATATATATATATTTGTACATATATTATTCTCCAATATGATATGTTTTATGGGTTTGGTTTCTTGTATCACAAGCAATGATATTGATGAAACATAGGGTTAGTCATCACTTTACTTTATTTTGGTTTGAGAAAGTGAAAGTAAAAATTAACCTTTTTTTCATATATTTATATATATATGTATATATATATATTTTTTTTTTTGCAGATTGGGATTTTGATAAAGTCTCTTAATTATGCTTTGAAGTCTTTGAAAGCATGGATGTCACCCAAACAGGTAGTTCCTATCCTTGTAAGCCTTGTGACACTAATTTAGGAAATGGATAACTATGTGATATTTGTTATGATGTAGCGCTGGAGTTATGGATAAGAAACTACAAGGCTGACTTTATTTTTCTTCTCTCTCTCTCTTTTTTTTTTTAAAGGGTATTTTTCTTCCTTGGGTTTGTTAATTAAAACAAAAAAGTTTATATTTTACAAAACTAAAAAATTTATAATTAAAATAAAAATCTTAAGGATCTTTTGTTAAGCTCTAATCCACGTGATTATTACTGCTGGATTAATAGGTTAAGCTGCCAGTAATTGCAGTACTGTCAACTGCAGAATTGCTTCCTGAGCCTCTTGGTCAGGTCCTCATATTTTCTTCATGGAATTTCCCATTTGGTGAGTTAAATGATTAAATCCCATAAAAGGATAAGACTAAAAAACCTTGTTAACATAAATTCATTATTTTTTTTTCTATCATTTGTTTGAGTTTTACATGTAATTAACATCCAATTGTTTGTTGTTATAGGACTGTCCTTGGAACCCCTAATAGGAGCCTTTGCTGCTGGAAACACAGTTGTGCTGAAACCTTCAGAGTTGGCTCCTGCCTGTTCTTCTCTTCTAGCAAACACCATGACCACTTACCTAGACGGTAACGCTGTCAAGGTCGTCGAAGGTGGCCCATCTGTCGGTGAGCAACTCCTACAGGAAAGATGGGATAAGATATTTTTCACCGGTATCAGTTCTATCTTACTTGAATCAAAGTCTTAATAGATATAAAAGTTCAATATTTTTTGTTGAAAATAATTGCTAATGGCTAATGTGCCCCCACCCGTCCTTAAGTGCATCCGGTGCATTTGAAAACATGTTCTTTATGATCTTTACCTTGTTTTCACTAATGTCTGTAGTTTTAGGTTGGTGTCTCTTGTGATTTGCTTATATTTGAGTGCTTAATTTAATGTAGGAAATGCTCGAGTGGGGCGGATCGTCATGGCTGCAGCTGTAAAGCATCTAACACCGGTTGCATTGGAGCTGGGTGGAAAATGCCCCGCTGTTCTTGATTCCCTTTCATGTTATTGGGATAGAGAGGTGAAAGATTATACAACTTTGTTATGTGTTAAAAAAAAAAAAAAAAAAGTTTTTAGTTTCACAAACGTGTGATAATCGGTTAATACCTTCTACTTTTTAATTAGTTATTTTTTGTTTAATCACAAGGTGGCAATAAAACGAATTCTGGTGGGAAAATTTGGGACATGTGCTGGTCAAGTATGCATAACAATTGATTATGTCCTAGTGGAGAAAAAGTTCCTGTCCACGGCGGTAACAGACTCTAAAATATTTTAGTCCTTTTATTTTGGTTTGGAATTTGGATTTATAAACAAAAAATGTTTTTGAAATCATATGTACTTGTGGATTAGGTTGAGCTAATGAAGGCCGTCACAGAAAAAATGTTCGGAGAAAATCCCAGAGAGACTAACACCGTCGCCAGGATCGTTAACAAGCAACATTTCTTGAGACTGAAAAATCTTGTGGACGACCCCAGGGGTACAGCTTCCATTGTTTACGGTGGCAAAATGGATGAAGAGAACTTGTAAACGGCAGATTCTAGTCTCTCTCTTTGCTGAACAAGCAATTTTGCTGAACTGAATATAACTGTTATCAAATTTTACATGTCAGGTTCATTGAGCCAACCATTTTGGTGGACCCCCCACTTGAATCAGAAATCATGACAGAAGAAATCTTCGGTCCTTTGCTTCCAATTATCACGGTGAAGTTTACATGTTCTATAGATTTTCTTTGAGCAATGGTACACCTCATGAAATTCTTTATAAACGTGTTAAAACTCTGTGAGTTCTGCGAAATTGAAACTACTGTTTTCTTGTTGTGTCATGGAACTATTTTTTCATGACGTGTTTCATTTTCTATTTTCGGTATTTCATCTTTGGTCGATCGCTGTAACTTCGATAATAAGTCATTTTTCTTGGCGTGGACAGTTGGAGAAGATTGAAGACAGCATAGAGTTTATAAAGTCAAGGCCTAGACCACTCACCATTTATGCCTTCACCAAAAGCAAGACACTTGAGAGGAGAATGATATCAGAAACATCATCTGGGAGTGTGGTCTTCAATGATGCAATAATCCAAGTAAGTACTCTACGTCGAAACACCACTTGAAAACATTTATAGGGTTCTGTCATAACGGAAATTGAAATTTTCGTGAGAGAAAATACTGTAGAAAAACGTTTGAACAGTAGGATTAAAATGGAGAACCAAATGGGGGCTTTATTTGTTTTTACACATCATGATACTCCTAATGGTCTCAATGGCACTGTTTTGTTGCCAAAATGCTGCAGTATGCTGCAGATACAATCCCATTCGGAGGGATTGGCGAGAGCGGGATGGGAAGGTACCATGGAAAGTACTCGTTCGAGGCGTTCAGTCACGAGAAAGCAGTGGTGAGAAGGAGCTACCTCAGTGAGTTTTGGTTTAGATTCCCTCCATGGAATGAGTACAAGCTTCAGCTCTTTCGTGAGGTTTACAACTTCGACTACCTTGGTCTGCTCCTTGTCATCCTTGGCTTGAAGAAGGCCCAATCCAATTGAAAGGATTCACAACTTACCCTCCGAAAAGTATATACATACATATATATATATATATGTATATCTTATATTCAGATTTTTGTTGTATAATCATTTTTTTTTTTTTCCTCTTATCTTTTCCCTTTTCAGTTTACTTGCTTTGGCTTTTCTTATAGTTGAAGTAAACAAGGAATGGCCATTTATATGTATTGCAGAGTTTAATTTGCTCTTTTGTGATCAAGCACAACTATCAAAAAATAAAATAAAATAAAATAAGTGGTAGCCTTAATGTGAGGCTGTGTTCATAGTTTGCAATACTTGAATGGCTAAAACGTAATGATATGAAATTATGAATGCAGCAAAGCCATTTTGTGTTTTTTTGGGGCCCTTTATTGCAAATAGTGGCTACAATTTAATTATTTTGGACTAATTTACAAATTTATTTCAAAAGAATTATCTAAATAACCACATTTTTTCATTGATTGATCAACATGACACGAGTTCTTCATTTTGATCAACATGACATAAATTTTTAGTCCTTTTGTGTCATATGGTCCAGCGTCAAAGTTTTGTGTCATATAGATACAATGGTTTTTAAGCTTGTGTCATTTAAGTGCTTTTCTCTTTAATTTTGATCTTGATCCATTTTTATTATAGTTTATGAATTTTAAAACGTTGCACAATCTTAGTTCTCAAACTATTAATAAATCTCATGATAGTCCTTTCCTCCAAAGTACAATTAAAAGTTAGACTGTAATTAACACATGAATTGAGTTTTATCAAGGTTCATTTGTTATTTCAATGTTAAAATATAAAGGTTCTTTTAGGGAAGAATATAAATGTTTTGATAACTTACCACTTTCAAAATGGAAATGGAAAAATTAATCCTACTTAAAATAATTTCAGGCTCCTTTATTTTTTCTTTTTAAAAGAAAAGACCAAAATATTGTAAGATATGTATTATAGGATAACACAGGGCATGTTTCTAATATTTAATCCAAACCATGTAAATAAAAGATAATACAAAACCAATATGACGACCTATAAAAAAATATTTTTTAAATTTAATGGTGGAAGAATTTGAACTTTTTATCTCATGATAAAATTAAGTATATATTACCCTTAAAAAAAAAAGAGAGTATAAAATTACTACTAGTTTATATATAATCACAAAAAATAAATTCGACGACCTTAAGAAAAACTTTTGATTTTGAAAATTAGAATCCTCCATATAAAGCGTAATTTCATAGACTGTTTCTAATAGAATCCTCGAAAAAAAAAAAAAAAACAAATAATAATGTTACAGATGAAAAAGATAAAGGAGGATTTAATTTAGATTTCATTTTATTTGTGTTTTTATTTATATCACTCCAATAATAATATGACATGTGTATAATTCACATAATCCTTTTAATTAATTTGATACGATATTACAATTGAATATATATTTTTATTTGATATGTAACTGTAATGATATTAGTGGAAGCATGAAGATGACATGAATAAGGAGAAATATAGTTGGTTCGGATAAATGAAAAAAAAAAAATTTTTTTTTGATGTTCCAATAAAGGAATTATGAATTAAAAAAATGACAAATTACATTCCCTCCCCCCCTCCCAAATTTTAGGTAGTGTTACAAAATACCTCTCAAATTTTAATTGTAACATTCTTTCTCCTTAAATTTTGAAAATGTTTGCAAATTTCCCCCTCAATTAATCTTTTGACGAAAAATACATATTATATTTGTTTGAAGTATGAATTGCGGATATTAAATGTGAGATACTTATGATTAAGTTAAAAAAGTAAATATTAAGGATGATTGTTATTTTTTTCTTATATTTATCTCTTAAAGGTAACTTCATTATTTTATATTTAATATGGATAATATGTATTATGAGTGCTTTCAATGAGTATTGGATGTATTAATTTTGTCAGAAATTTAATTAAGGTGAAAAATTCATAAATTTTTTTAAAATTTAAGAAAAAATATTATTAATTAAAGTTAGAATGACATTTTAGGACAAGATGTAAAGTTCAGTGGAAAAAAATAAGGGCCCGTTTGGTGTATGAGTTTAAATTCATCATTATCAACTCAGTTTTTATCTTTTTCCCCAAAAGTTTTTGTCTTTTCTGAAAAAGTCAATCAAAATTACTATTTAAACTTACAGATCTTAACTCAAACTCATACACTAAACGGGCCCTAAATGTAATTTGTCTTTGAAAATAAACAAAAACAAAAGGCAGTAACGACACAAGTGCAGCCGCACGACACCATGGATCTCGGGAACCAAAATGGGAGGGAAATTTCCCGCCAATTTTCTCACTCCTCCCCTCTCTCTCTCTCTAGAAAACTCGCATTCCTCTCCGCCTCACCTTCTTCCTCTCTGTGCTCTAACACTAGTAGCACCTCCCCTGCGCCGTCCGTACATCAATGGCGGAGACTCCCAAGAGAGCCGTGCCTTCCCCGAGAAGATCCAAGCTACCGCCCCACTCCGCCATCAAACCCTCGCCGTCGCTCACCCCTTCCACCCCCCATACCTCAACTCCTCGCCGATCGACTCGCCGGACCTCGCTGAACTTTGACTCGGAGACTCCACAGAAACCTATCGATCTCTTCGAGAAGACGATTGTGGATTCGGCGAAGGAAACTCCGAGAAATGCGAAGACCCCGAGGAGGAAATCCGCCGGAATTCCCAAATCTCCCGATTTGAAAACTCTAGATTCTGCTAAGAAGGTTGAAAAACCTAATCGGGATGAAGTTTCGTTTTCTCCGGTATCACCGGAGCAACCGGAGTCCAGGAAGAGAAAGAGGGAGAACGAGAGAACGGTGGTTACCCGAGCTATGGCTTCGAAAGGTAAGAAATTTGAGAAGAAGAGCGGGACGGCATCGAAGAGACGCGTGCATTACAAGAAGGTCGTGTATGATGGCGGAGAATTCGATGTCGGAGACGATGTGTACGTGAAGAGGCGAGAGGACGCGAGCTCAGATGATGAGTACACCGAAGTGGAGGACTGCAGGGTGTGCTTCAAGTCTGGGAAGGCAGTGATGATTGAGTGCGATGATTGTTTAGGTGGGTTCCATTTGAAGTGTCTGAAACCGCCGTTGAAAGAGGTTCCAGAAGGTGATTGGATTTGCGGCTTCTGTGACGGTCGCAAAATGGGCAAAAAGGTTCAGCTTCCGGTGCCGCCTAAGGGAAAGAAAATTACTAGAACAATGAGGGAGAAGCTTCTTTCTAGTAATTTATGGGCTGCTCGTATTGAAAGGTACTATTTGGTCGTGAAGAGTATATAAATACATTGAATTATGTAGAATTTATTTGAATTTAGTCCTTTCTTATGTTGGGAAATTTTTGGTAATTTATTTATGCAGTATATGGAAAGAAGTGGACGGTAGCTACTGGTGTCGTGTTCGTTGGTATATGATCCCTGAAGAGACTGCTTCCGGAAGACAACCACATAATCTGAAGAGAGAGCTCTATCGCACCAATGATTTTGCTGACATTGAGGTGAAAGATAAAAACTTGGTTTGATTGTTCTTTCATTGGTGCTAAGATCTAGGAGTATTAAGATTGTTGTGAACTTATCTTCTAGTTTTGTCGAGTAAGCTACTCAACGATGCTTCACAGTGACTGCTTTTTCATGATTCGGTTTATATGGACATTTTAATATTTGGACTTCTGGCACATTATACTTGTTTCCTTTGTTCATATTTTTATTTGTAAGTATCATTTACATTTTTTTTTTTTCATTTTTGTCTATGTTGTATGCATCCCTTTTTAATTTGGAGCAGAGTTTGAGCTTCCATTCATCAAATCTAGTTGAGGTTTGAGACTTCCACAACAATCAAACTATGCACACTGCCATATAGGTCTAAACTTACTCACTTATTTTTTGGTATAGTTTATAACGTACTAACATTTGTGCACCAATATTTTCCTTGCATGAACTCTTTATCTTTGAATCTTCAGTTTATAACCTGCTAATGCAATGCTGCAGATGGAATGTGTCCTTCGGCATTGTTTTGTTAAGAACCCTAGAGAGTATGCCAAAGCTAATTATGAAGGGGATGATGTTTTCTTATGTGAATATGAGTATGACATTCATTGGCACAGTTTCAAGCGTCTTGCTGAGATTGATGATGACGAAGAGGTAAGAACCTCTAAGCAAGAAGCAAGATGGGTATACAGAATAAGTGGTGTTAAATTTATCAGTCATGTTGAAATATATGGTTCTCATGTGCTAGGATGATGAAGAACCTGACAGTGATGAAGATTGTAAAGTTGGCAAGGATGTAGACTCTGACACTGATGATGAGATGTACTTTGAAGAGGAGAACGAAAAAAATATACGAGCTAAATCATTTTCGGCCCATGAGTTAGCTGCTGTACGTATGCTGTTTCTTTTCACTGATTTGTGGCTTTAGCTTGAACGTTTACAAATTAAGCTATATCAATTTTGTGTTTTATACAGAACTCAAGAAAGGGGAGGTTCTTTGGACTAGAAAAGGTTGGGATGAAGAAAATCCCAGAGCATGTAAGATGCCACAAGCAGACTGACCTTGAAAGAGCAAAAGCAACACTTATGTTGGCATCGATGCCAAAGTGTCTTCCTTGCAGGAATAAGTATGTTGGAAGTTAAGCATTTAGGTTTCCTTTGACATGCATTGAGTTCTTCTTTCTGAAAGATGCATCCTTTTATCTAGGGAAATGGAGGAGATAACTTCCTTTATCAAAGATGCAATATGTGACAATCAGTGTCTGGGTCGTTGCGTGTACATCCATGGTGTTCCTGGAACTGGAAAGGTAGAATTTATTTTCTTTTAATCAGTGAAATACTTGTTAATTTGAACTGGTTAGATTCCCTTGAGGTTAGTACATTTTTCATTTGATCTTTTCTGTGTGGAATTGCAGACAATGAGTGTACTGACAGTAATGAAGAATCTAAGGGCTGAAGTTGATGCAGGAAGCATAAGGCCCTATTGTTTTGTGGAGATTAATGGTCTAAAGTTGGCATCACCAGAAAATATTTATAGGGTATGATATAACAAACTTTACTATATGTTTCTGAGGCTGCCAACTGTGCCTGCCCTCTAATATCTGTTCCAACAGGTTATATATGAAGCATTAAGTGGGAACAGGGTTAGTTGGAAAAAGGCTCTTCAATTGCTGAATGAACGTTTTTCAGAAGGCAAAAAGTTTGGCAAAGAGGATGACCGACCTTGTATTCTTCTCATTGATGAACTCGATCTTCTTGTTACCAGAAATCAGTCGGTAATTCTTTATTCTTGCTAAGCTGAGCTGGAACTTGCTAATGTTTTTGAGTTTTGAATCAATAAATGGAAAATTAGTGTTCATAAGAATGTGTTACGGTCCTAACTTCTTTTCTTTCACAGGTTCTTTACAACATTCTTGACTGGCCTACCAAGCCACATTCCAAACTGATTGTGATAGGTATACATTTATCATTATAGCTGCTGCTTCTCCATTTGATTAAAAAATTTACCATCATTTTTTTCTCGTGTCAAATATGAATTTAGGCATAGCAAATACAATGGATCTTCCAGAGAAGTTGCTTCCTCGTATTTCAAGCCGTATGGGAATCCAAAGGCTTTGCTTTGGACCCTATAACTATCAGCAACTTCAAGAAATCATTTCAAGTCGCCTAAAAGGAATTGATGCATTTGAAAAGCAAGCCATAGAGTTTGCTTCAAGAAAGGTCAGTTGTATGCTACTTATTTCATCATGTCACACGATTCTGTCCTTGCATGTGCTGAAATGGTTGAGGTGGTGGATATTCGTTTTTACGATGTTGTTTAACATGCCTACACATGTATTCAGGTAGCAGCGATTTCAGGAGATGCTCGTCGTGCTCTAGAGATTTGCAGGCGTGCGGCAGAAATCACTGACTATCGTGTAAAGAAACTAAGCTCAAATACCATTAAAGCTTCTGAAGGTGCGCTGCTTGCTAAATTGTTATATGGTGGCTTTGTGTTCACTTGACAAGAAGGAAAAATAAAAAATAAAAAAAAATTGTGGGCAAGACTTCTACTAAATTTCTTAAGCTCCTGATTTCACTATTGAAAATCGCTGCATTTATTTTTCGGAATCTTAATGCTGGAACTATCCACTTTGCAGAAACACCTTATGTCATTTCATTCAACATGGGGGAAGTTTGTGCCCTGGTGGGAGTTTGTTTGTTTGTTTTGTTTGGGAGGGGGGGGGGGGGGGGGGGGGGGGGGGGGGGGGGGGGTGGGGTTGTAGTTATTATGTCATACCTTCCCAGCTCTTTCATCTATCCTTGACAATTTCTTGCTTTTACTCAATGGTCAATTCAAGTGGTTGGCTTCATTTTTCTTCCCAGTAATCTCCTTAGTAAAAAGTTGAAACTGCTCACTTATAGAGTCCTTTGCATCTGATTTCCAGGAAAAGCACTTGTCGGCATGGCAGATGTTGAAGCAGCCATTCAAGAGATGTTCCAGGCACCTCATATTCAAGTAAGTCATAACTGGATAATGTTCACTGTTTATTTCTGTTGCAACTTTGTTAGAAAGATATATGATTTTTTGGAAGAGGGAACATTCTTGCATGAGGCGTCACCATTTTTTTGTGATTGCTACACTAATGTTTTATCTTTATTTGGAAAAACATATCGACATGATTCTATCTGTCTTTTGCAGGTGATGAAAAGTAGTAGTAAACTGAGTAAAATTTTCTTGACTTCTATGGTGCATGAGCTCTATAAAACGGGAATGGGTGAAACCACCTTTGAAAAGGTCGACTTCTCAAGCTTTCCCCTCAACATCGTGCTCTCACTTCTTATTTTAGTGACACTTACTTTTATCTAACTATCACAAAAAAAAAAAAAAAAAAAAAAAAAAAAAAAAATACAAACCACACACACACACACACATTTAGTTTTATCTTCTATGAATCTACAGAACTATATTAGCCATTCTGAGTTCAACGTTAAGGACTTCTTTTACCAAAGTTCCATTCTCTTTGATACAATTAATCTTTTGTCTCTCATTTAATTTCTGGGTTGGTTGGGTAGCTGGCAAACAAAGATGCAATAAGAGTTCTTGAAAAACCAAAACAATTAATACTACTCTCTTCTTGTGACACCTCAACTCTTCTGGGATATTGCAGAATTTCCTACAACCATAGTTTTTAAAGTCAACAATTGACGTTCTCTCTTAACATTTGCAGTTGACAATGACCGTCTCATGTCTCTGTACAAGCAATGGAGAAGCGTTTCCTGGATACGATACACTCTTGAAAGTCGGGTAAGCATGACAAAGTAGTTATTTGTTTGATGTGTGAAAGGGTGAAAAGCCATTCAACTTTTTTTTTTTTTTTTTGAAAATCATTCAACTTTCTTCTTCTGACATTTGAAATGGCTGTTCTTTTTTTTTTTGTCCCCCTTCCATGCGTGTGTACAAGCAGAGGCGGAGGGAGGGGGGTGCGATTGGGGGGCTGTAGCCCCCACTCAAATTTTTTGTTCTTTTAATTTTGCCTCAAAAATTTTCTAATTTTTACAATTTGCCCCCACTGAAAGTAAAATATTCTCATATAGTCTCTATTTTGTCCCTACTAAAATAAAAAATTCTCACATAACCCTTACTAATATTAATTCCAATAAAAAAAAGTTTATACTTGTACTACTTTGTCCCCACTAAAATTAAAAATCATCACATAAACCCACTAAAATAAAATATTCTCACATAGTCCCCACTAATATTTGTTTTATTTTAAAAAAATCAAAATTTAGTATACGCCCCCGCTAAAAAAAAATTTCTGGCTCCACCCCTGTGTACAAGTGCATGTTGATATGGCCCGGCTTCATAATGCTTTTGGATTAAGATTTGAACTATGGTGGGTGCATATGAAGATATGCCTTTTAAGAAATTAAGATAAACCGAGATTAAAATCTTGTTTGATTGAGATGATATTTGATGAATTTTATTTGCAGTGGTATATTAATCTTGATTACGATTTTGGCAGGTGTAAGCTTGGTGAATGCAGGATTATACTATGTGAATCCGGGGCGAAGCACAGGTTGCAGAAGTTACAGCTCAACTTTCCAAGGTTTGTTCCTAGTTCCTACAACACTGCAGGATTTGCATTATTTAAGGGCTGGTGTGTGAGTGCCTTGAGGACTTTCGAGTAGGCATTTTGAGAGGAATTGGAATGGTAACACATTTTGCTGTTGCATCCCATCTAAAAAGAAAAAGATTTTGCTGTTGGAGGACCATTGTTGCCAATGTTTGAGAAAGCAACAGCATATTGACTTTAGAGTGTAGCCTATGTTCGGTAGAGTGGAAAAAGGAGAGGAAAGAAATTGGAGGAGGGATCTTGGAGAAGAAAAGGGAATCTATGGTTGTTTGGTAGTGAGGAAATTCGTAAGGAAAAAAGTTGCAAATCCACGAGGCCAAATTTGGAAAAAAAAAGAGGGAAAATTTTGATGAAACAAATAGTATGTCAAATGGTATTTGACCTGAATCATACTAGATCATCTTATTTGTATCAGGGTAGAATTGTAAAACAAACAAGTTAGATTAAACATTTTCTTTGCTCTTTTCTTTGTCTTCTGCCAAACAACATGAACGAAAAGCTCTCTTCTTTTTATTTTCCTCCCTATTTGACATCTCCGTCGTTTCTATTTTCTATCGCTCTTACCAAATATAGCGTTAGTGACCTGTACTCCGGATATCAAGAAAGAATTTTAGTTTAGTGAAATGTGCAACCGGAATTTGACCTATTGTTACCGACCTTTCCTGGTTAATTGTCAGAAAATTTTTGCAGCATCATGGGGCATTTGGGCTGATCCAAATCTGGTTTTATTTCTTGCAGTGATGATGTAGCATTTGCACTGAAGGACAGCAAGGAGCTACCTTGGTTGGCCAAGTATCTTTGATTTTAGTCCAAACAAAAATGGAAATGAATGACATTATTTTAAACTGAAAAAATAATTTATTTTCTTATTATTATTCATAAAGAGCAGCAATTTTGACTTCCCATCATGGTTCTTAATTAATTATAAATTTTTGTTATGAACTTAAGGTCTTTTCCATACTCGGACACTTGATTCGTGTTGTTCCCTTGATTTATGATTTGAAGGTGCTCTAGGAGAAAACTCTTAAAGCATTCTAATTTTGTTAGAATTATGATATAGTCCTTATTTTTATCTCAACTTTTTTTAATCCCAACCAATTAGTACTAAAATCTTTCATTTACCAATTTACAATAATGAAAAAAAAAAAACTCGGTAAAATTTTCGACATTCTTGGTTGGTTAAGCTTGTTATGCACGCCATAAATAGGTTCTTGATGTTTAAAAGTTGTGGGGAGTAATCTTTACACGTTCACCCACACAGGGTCTTTCGTGGTTGGGAAGGCCTCTAGGTTGGTTGGCCGGTTAGTAGACCAGAAGATTGGCTGATTAGTAGACCAGAAGGTCACAGTTAAGCTCTGGCCTCATTTAATTGCAGTTTTGCCGCGATATTCTCTCTAAGACTGAATTCTGGTCTCTATTGGTTTTTTTTTTTTTTTTTTTTCGTTAGTGTGAGAATGTGTCCTCTCAAAAAAAAAAAAAAAAAATACTGGGGTTACCATAGACATCTAAGCTTGCTGCGAAAACGACGATGTTCTCAGCCATAGGGAACGGCCTAAAATGGAACTTCCATGAGACGCCAGGCAAGCGGCATTTACCTAGCAATAAAACATCACTAGTTAAAAAAGACAGGAAATGATAGAGACATGCAAACATGCTTCAAAATAAATACATTGCGAGTATATGTATACAACGCATGGATGCATGGGAGGATTTAAAAAATAAAAAGACGAATCTGTTTAGAAATAGGGTCGTGTGAAGTTACATACATACTTACAAACATCAGGGGTGGCTTAACGGATCATCCAATTCTTCCCTCTGCTCTACTGCTGGGACAGTGGCTGCGACATCTTGAATGCCTTCAACCTGTGATCAAACATTCCAGATGAAGAATTTGAGCAAAATAAACTTTAATTTACCACGTTCCTCAATTTCAGAACATCGTTAAGATGAGAAGTTATGAATCAGAGTCACATAGATAAATTGTGACTTGTGGAATGACAAAACGAACATTCAATTAAGTTATTTTTTTTTCACCTGTGTCAGCAAAGTTTTAAATGAATTTCTAATCTATAAAGGTATTGTGATTTTCTCCCAGAGCCTAATGTGGATGATCTGGCGGAGGAGATGCAACGTGTTATATCTGATACTCTAGAGGGGCGTGTCAATTCTAACAACTGTAAGAAGGTACGTCTTCCTCTCCTTTTTTATTCTTGGGAGAATTAGTTTGATTTTTATAGCTTTTATTTGTCTATTTGCCCTTTTCGTTAATCGATGTCATGTACCTCGTATTAAAAGAGATTTGTGTTCTCAACTCGAGTACTTTTCCCTCTTCAAGCTTTACGTCTTAGCAATTATATCAAACTGTAGGCTAGTTTCGTAAACAAAAATTTGAGGTTTATATTGTTAGCTATCACTGTCTCCTTGTTACTACTATGTCTATTCAACATTATAAACTTTTAGCTGTTTTTGATGCAACAAGAGTCGTCAGTTTTTAAGTTTTTTGATAACTAAACTTGATTTTTTCGGTATATGCAGGCAGCTCAAAGATTGTTGGATATCCATCTTATTCAGACTGTTAGAAAATATAGAGCATAAACAATGAACAAGTGAATTCAAAAATAATATAACGGAAAATTGTTACACCGAAATTCAACCTTAACTCGAAGGAAACAACACAAAGAAGATCGTCGAGGCACGTGGGACACGCTTTCCTTAAAACAGATTCGTCCCCTCTGGTAAGTGTACAAGGCTTCAACGGACGTCTGTCTCCCAGAATACAACGACTAACAACGGTAGTCTAGCACGATCGAAAACCGCTTCCGGCGAACTTGAAACCAAAGCCTTACCTCTATCACCAAACTTCAAAAACCGAACACCACTAGGAAAACGCAGAAAAGAAAAGAAGAGGAAGAGAATATGTGATGTGTGTTCACGTGTGTGATTTCAAGCTTGTGGAGGCCTCTTTTATAGGCTCCAAAAGGAGGTGTTACAAAACCAAAAGTCATTGGTTTTAATCCGGATTAATGCAATGCATTAGTGCTGCCCATTTAAACCCTTGGAATATGAACAATCATCTGGAATATGAACAGATGATTGTTTCTATTCTGAAAAATAAAATCCTGAATTTATGTTGGAAAAGAAAAAAAAATTTCTAAAACAAAGCCTGCGCGAGGACAAGCTCGACTAACTGATATTTGCGTCGCCCACATTGGGGCCTAACCCACCGGAACTGTGATTTGCACTCCCTCTGAAAAATAAAATCCGGAATTTATGTTGGAAAAGAAAAAAGAATTTGTAAAACAGATCGCGTCGCCCACATTGAGGCCTAACCCCCTGCACGTGAGAAAGCATATTGGGTTCACAATCTTATCCAAGTTCAAAAGTGCAAATTCTTATAAAGTCCATTAAACTTTCATGCCTAAGCAATGTGGGACTACACATATATAAGCAACTTTCCAATAGAATTTTATTTCATTGGGCATACTTTGAACATCAATTTCTCATTCACCCGAATATCATTTTGAGCGTATGAATATATGATTTTGATCTCCTCGTGATGGAGAACGCAAATCCACCAAAACCCGTTATTTTTACTAAGTGAGTTCCACTCAAATTTGGACCTCAAAATGGATCCTCAAAATGGTTTAAAACCATTTTTCCAACAGAGTTCTTTTTTGTTTGGATTTTTATGCTTAATTTTTTGTCATTTTATCTAATAATTTTAATATTTGCTAATAAATATTTTATTCTCAAGTAAATACAAAAAGACATTAATTTAGGATTTAGTAGTAAATATACATTAACTTAGTAGGCTCGGTAAATCGTTTATTTTCAAGTAAATCACGTATTTTCAGTCAATTTTTCATATTTTCATAGTTTCACATATTCTTGCTTTGTTCGTAATTTAAGTATTTACAAGTAAATAAAATACTTTTTTTTAAGATTTTAAATGTTTCGTATAAATCCAATATTTACCGATTAAATCGGTATTTTCAAGTATATCTTTTTATTTTTTATTTTCTAAAAATTTAATTTTAACTCGTAAATCTAGTATTTTCAGATAAAAAATTGATAGCTTCAAATAATAGTTTACATTTTCATTTTATCTTATTAATCCAATATTCTATAGTAAATATATTATTTCCAAGTAAATCTTGTTTTTAATTTTAGTGGTTTTTTTAATATATATTCTTAATAGTAAATATAATATTATCACGTATTTCCAATAAATTTACATATTTTAGATTTACACCGATTATAAGTGAAGGAGATAATCTTTATGTTTGGGCACGGTGAAAAAGAGGAAGAAATGAAGTTGATTGAGGGAAAAATGGATAGAAATTGATTGAGTTAGTTGTTTAGTTGGAAGGAAAAGAAAAGGGAAAGGAAAATGGGATGGAAAAATTTTGTAATTTAGTCCACTTTTTATTCCTTCAAAAAATGAGTGAAAAACTAAAATCCATCCAAAAACCACTAAAATTACTTTTTTGTCCATGTTTTTAAAGTAAAAAAATATAATTAAATAAATAAAATAATAATTACACAATCTTTTTATTTTCTTTCCTTCCATAACACCATAAAAGAAAAATAAAATATTTCCACTCCCTCTTATTTTCTTTCACTTCCATTTTTCCTTACCCTCTTGTTTTCTTTCCCTCTTACCAAACATAGGTTAAAGAAGGCCATTAAAAACAAAACATTTAAAACAAGTATTCGCAAAGAATTATAAGTGAAGGATTGCGAATATTAGTTCCAAAGAATTATAAGTGGAGATAATCTTCAAAGAAGGCCATTAAAATACATAAAAGAAGTAACATGTTAATAATAGATACTAGCTACAACGGTTCTCAAAAGTGACCCAATTACTCTGTTGCAACAAATCCTTTAATAGCCCAAAAAAAAAAAAAAAAAAAAACACCAGGTGGTTTGCCGCGATATTCTCTCTCTAGTCTCTGTTCAGAATAACCAGGTGGTTTTTTTTCATTACAGTGAGAATGTGCCATCTCAAAAGAAACTGGGTTACCATAGACGTCTAAGTTTGCTGCGAAAACGATGACGTTCTCAGCCATAGAGAACGGCCTAAAATGGCACTTCCATGAACAGCCAGGTAAGCGGTGTTTAACCTAGCAATAAACCATTACAAGTTAAAAAAGACAGGAAATGATAGAGACATGCAAACATGTGCTTCAAAATAAATACATTGCGAGTAAATGTATATGACGCATAGATGCATAAGAGGATCTTAAAAAAAAAAAAAAAAAAAAAAAAGGTCTTTCATAGACATTAGGCTAAATGAGGCATAAAAAGAAGAGGGCAAGAAACAGGATTGCGGTAACTGTTAGGTTACTTACTTATCAACATCAGGTGTAGCTAATGGATCATCCGACTCTTCCCTCTGCTCTACAGCTGGGACAGTGGCTGCGATATCTTGAACGCCTTCAATCTGTGATCATACCAGATGAAGAAGTTGAGCCTCAATTTCACAACATTCTTAAGATTAGAAGTTATAAATCAAAATCACATGGATAAATTGTAAATCATGGAAAATCACATAGATAAATTGTGAATCATGGAAGTTGGTTAAATCGTGCATGAACAGTGTTACGAAACCACCCCTTCTATATAAGCAGAGATTCTCAAAGCAATCCTTCTGATTAATTGATGTATAAAACTTGCCTGTTGAGGGTATTGAGCATAACCAGCATACGCGCTGTACGCATACAAGGATGGATCCTGAGTAGCCCCATAAGCATAAGCATCATAGCCTTGTCCATAACCGTAGTATGCACTCCATTGATTTTGATCTACTTGCTGACCCCAGCTACCCGATGCGTCCTACAATCAGTCAGTATTCAGTACCAATATTTTGTCGAAATGTATATAATGCACATGCACATGCATCTCTAGTGCCTATAGTATAACTTACCCAGCATAGCAGTGCATCGGGTAATACAGTCAAACCGGACACACATTACATACCCCTTCTATTAATCATGCCAACTTAGAAAGATGTAAGTGGACATCCCATTTCATACAGATGCCAATAATTTATCTTTAAAGCTGTCAATATAAGTTTAAAATAATCAGTCATCTCGTAGACAGAGCCATGGATCTTCTTTTCTTCTTACCACTTAGAATAATTAAACAAATCAACTTTTTAATATGACGAACTTAAAACTGTTGATTTATTCACTGTTTTCCGAATGTGGCACCACATATGAAGAGGCATGGAATGACAAAATGAGCATTCAATGAATATAAGAAAACAAGTATATCACCTGTTTAGCTGTCGGACTCCTTCCCCAAGAAACCCGTACTATTTGTTGACCAATCATCTTTCCTTGCATTTTCTGAATGGCTTCTTCAGCAGATGTCCTACAAAGAAAAACGTGATAAGAAAAATTGGAAAACCAATACAAATAATAAAAAGGAAAGCAAAAAAATCCAAATAAAAAAGAAGAAAAATGATTGACAAATATCCAAGTTTACAACATAAAGTGAAACAAGATTTAGCAGTTTCTGCATGCAACTTTTCTTGCGTCCATTTGTCCTCCAAACCAGTGCAACTTCGTTATGTCTGACAAAAATGAGAACCGTGATTGCTAGAGAAAGGGGAGAAGAGAACAGCCACTGCTAGCTGTAGAAATCATTATTACTGAAAGGACACCGAAACAAAGAAATAATAGAAAAATAACACATGTACAGAGTTTATGTTTCTGTTTTCTATTATTGCGGAAATCATGTAAATGTTTCACTCATAAAACAGACCTCGTCCCAAACTGTATAAAACCACATCCTTTGCCCACCGGAATCTTGACATATACGATATCCCCAAAATGCAAAAAAGTTTGCTTCAGCTCCTCTTCCGAGACATTAGGATCCAAGTTACCAACAAAAATCTGCAAGGGATAAAGACAGTAAGATTGAAGAGTTTATGATGAAACCCCATAAAAATTACAATGTGCAGTCTAACTCACAGTAGTATTGTTTGTATCATAATCTGTTGCAACCGCGGGAACTGCTGGTGTAGTGTATGCTGGATATGGATATACCGCTACACAAAAAACCAAAATTACGTGTATTAGAATCAGGTTGTCAACATTGTATGAATCGGAAAACCAACCTAGTAAGAATAGCATATATACAGCCAAATGCCAATTTTACATGACACAGTACTGAAAAAGTAAAATGCAGCTCATAAAAATTTCACCAAAACTTATGAAATCATTCTTCAAAAGAAAATTACCTTTAGCAGCGGTGTACGGCTGTTGAAAACCAGTGGTCTTCTTTGGTGTTGCTGCGCTAATCCGCATCGGCCTAATCGAGCAATAGACGCCATTCATTTCATTCATAGCACGGTTCCTTTCAGTTTCATCAGAGAACTTAACGAACCCATATCCTTTGGAACGTCCAGTGTTCGGATCAGTCACGACCTTGGCACCTCTAACTGATGGATACTGAACTCGAAAGGTCTCTTGCAAGAGATAATCCGTAACATCGGGCGCTAAATCACCCACGAATATGGAGTGCTCAGGCCCGGCATCAGGACGCCTTTCCCCAATACCGAAAGAAGCCCAGTTCAGCCTGAAAGTTTGCTCAGTTCCAGGCATCTGAGTCCCATTATAACTCTGCAAAATCCTTTCGGCCGCCGCATGAGAAACAAACTCAACAAATCCATAGCCCTCGGGCTGGCCAGTGATTTTGTTCCGTATAATTTTTATCGAAACTACCTACATAAAGGAAATAACATACCTTATAAGACCCCTTTCTCAGCATACTACTTAAGAACTACAGGTGTGCTTCAAATATTAACTAGTTTCCAACTTTCCCTAGTCATTGGCACAAGTTCAAGCAGAACCCATTATAATTTGCAGACCGAATAAAGGCTCAAAAAAAAAAAAAAAAAAAAAAAAATCCGGACAGAGGTTTCTATTCTCTCAGCTGAAATGCTTGAATTGAAGTGAAAGGAACCTTTTTTTTTTTTTTTGGTTGCCCAGAAACACAAGATGAGAATATCAAAGCTAAATATACTTTTTCTAATCATAAATTGCAAAAACACAGAAAAAAAAAAAAAACTAGGATATTTCTAGATACAAACATTTACATACATATATATATATATATATATATCATATATGTATATAAAGATATTAATACCTCGCCGGTGTGAGCGAAGCAGGAATTGAGGTAGTTTTCGTCGACCCAATACTGCAGATCGCCAATCCAGAGAGTTCTGACCTCCTCAACCGTCGTCGGCTGATGATGGTGGTGGTGCTGAGGTTGGGGTTGGGGTTGGGGTTGGGGCTGCGGCTGCGGTTGAGGGTACCCCTGAAACGTCGTCGTTGTCGCCATTACGCTTTTGCTTTGCCTTTGCTTCTAAAGTCTCCGACTTTTTTTTTTTTTTTTCTTTTGGCCTCGGCCTCGGTAGTCTCTGGTAGTCTCTGCTGTTAACCCCACCACCACCACCGCCACCACCGGCCTCCCTTCTACGACGTCGTACTTAAACTCCTCGGTTTCGTTTAAGGCTTTTTGGCACCAATGCCCCTGTAATATTCGTGTATTAGCAACTTAGTCCTTAGAAAATATAATTTGACAATCAACCACTCAACCTTAAAAAATCTTGTTTGAATTGAATTTGACGCCGGACTTCATCATAAATTTTTTAATTCGAATTATTCCAATTGCCCTATTGCTAAATGTTCAAATTTAAAATAAAATAAAATAAAAAAAAGAAGAAGGAATTTTTAATGCAACACTTTAAAACAAAGTCAACAATTGGAGAGATTGTGTCAAGATTTCAATTTTAGAGAACAAGTTGCCAAATCACAAATAGTTCAAGGGCGATTTATGCCAAAAAAAATTCCTTTAATTATCAAATGCTTTTTATTTTTATTTTTTAGAGGTCCCTCATGACACTGGAGCCACGTATGCTACTAATCATTATATTTTTTTAAAAAAAATTTGTGAGTAAAGATACTAATCAAGGTAAGACAATAATTGTAATTATAGACACAATTAATCCTAATTTTATAACTAATTATTTTAAGGTATAGAGTTTAAATCACCACCCTCAAATTATATATATATATATATATAATCACAAATTTGACTCTTGACGAATCACAACATAATTTTTATTTAGCCAAAAAAAATCACAAATTTATATCTAGTTCACTTATAAGTTAAACGTTTGTTGACAGATCAAATAATAACAACACACCCTAAAAAAATTAAATGTAATAAGAATATCACTCTTTCCTTTGAAAAATTATTTAGTCATCATCGACTCTCTATTTTTTTTTTTCATGGCATTCTTTGAGAATAATTCTGCTTCCTTTCTTTTTTTTTTTTTAATTCAAGACAAAAATTAATTCAACTTCTAATTTTTTTTTAATAAGTAACTTCTAAATGTTGGTAAACGTCGGATTAATCTAATTATACGTGTCCAAATAGATGTGAACTTATGTGCGTGTGTGTGCGTCCAAATCTAATTACACACAGCTAGGCGTATTAGTTGGGAAATAAGTGTAATGATGAGATAAACATACATTATATACATATATATATATATATATATATATAGTATTGGACAGATGTGTTGTGCACATACAAGGGAACGGTGGTGAGCGTTTGTAGCGGCTTTCTCTCCTACACCTTCGCAACTGTCCTTATCCAGTTTTACACCTCCTTCCATTTCCATTTCCAGTTTCTCTCTCTTCTTTCTTCTTCTTTCTCTCTCTAGAATAATTCTGTGTCAAAATTAAGTTGGCCATGGCCGTCCCAGCTTCTCTGGCCATCCTTCCCCTCGGCCTCCTTGTCTTCTTCTCTGGCTTCCTTGTTAATTTTCTTCAGGTTCGTACGTAAGAATTACATGGGATTTTATTTTATTTTTTATTTAAAAAAGTAACTTATGATTTATTTATTCTTCATTATTAATATATATCTATATATATATATGTACATATATATTGTTCCAGGTTGTGTTGTTCGTTCTTGTTCGTCCAATCTCAAAGAACACGTATAGAAGGATCAACAAAGTAATTGCAGAGTTGTTGTGGTTAGAACTCATTTGGCTCATTGATTGGTGGGCCAGTATTAAGGTAAGTTATATATATATATATATATATATATATACGTGAAACAATATTTTTGTGTTTGTGTAAATGTATCTTTCATCATATATGCCCTCCTCTTTTCTCTATAGCTTTTTTTTTTTTAATCATTGGTTGCTGTGTTAATTCTGTGATATGCACACACACACACACACACACACACATATATATATTATTATTCTTATATATACATTTACCTAGTGAAACTTCAGAGTTCCATGTGAGTTAAACTAATTGGACTTTTTTTTTTGCCCCGGCTCCTATCAGGTTGAGGTGCATTCGGATCCAGAAACGTTTCGATTACTTGGTGAGATTACTTCAGATAGTAGAAATATATATATATATATATATATACACATAACGTATATATATACATACACATATATAGCTATTTTTGTTCTCTCTTTTAAAATACCTAAAACTTTGGGGCATTTACAGGTAAAGAGCATGCACTTGTCATAAGCAACCACAGGAGTGACATTGATTGGCTTGTTGGATGGGTCTTAGCTCAGGTACTTAATTTTGTGCATCTATTTTGTTTTAAGCCCTCGTTTGGATATCATAGATTCAAACTCACAATTCAAACTTTTTTTTTCTGTAGTATTTTCTGTCATAAAAATCTGAATTTAATGTTCAAAACTTATGATCTAAATGGACAATTTAGTTTTTTGTTTTTATTTTTTTAATGTGCTTTAATTTTCTTTTGAACTTATTGAGTTTTGAGCCTATGATTTATGAATTACAGCGTTCAGGTTGCCTTGGTAGCTCACTGGCAATCATGAAGAAGGAAGCCAAGTTCCTCCCAGTAAGTAGTCCTCAATCAAACACTTTTTTCTGTTTATTTTATTTTATTTTATTTGCTTAATTCTATGAGTGATCAGTGACTAATAGGAGGCAGTAATTATAAATTAGTGCAGATCATAGGTTGGTCAATGTGGTTTTCGGATTATGTCTTCTTGGAGAGAAAATGGGCTAAAGATGAGGGTACATTAAAGGTATCCTTTAAATACACTAGTTTTCTTGTTCTTGTTCTTCCATATCTCATGTGTATAAAACTTTCTAAGCAATATAACAGTCGGGTTTTCGGCGGCTGGAGGATTTTCCGATGCCGTTTTGGTTGGCTCTCTTCGTCGAAGGAACTCGATTTACGCAGCCCAAGTTGGCAGCAGCTCAGAATTATGCAGCTTCAAGAGGGCTGCCTGTTCCTAGGAATGTCTTGATTCCACGTACAAAGGTGAACAACCATGATTCAATATCCCTTAAATCTGAAGTTTTCTATATGAATTTCCATTTTTTGTCCTGTTGTTTTTGTTCTTAACATTTTTTTTTTTTGGCATATTTCCCAGGGTTTTGTATCAGCAGTTTGTCATATGCGCTCATTTGTTCCAGCAATTTATGACTGCACAGTGGCTGTTTCCAACAATCATCCTCCACCAACCATGTTGAGTATATTTAGAGGCAAAACTTCAGTGGTAATTAAGCCAACAAGTTGTCTATTTTTATATATTATATAGGTATTACATCCAAGAAATTACATTTTTATGACATTGCAATATAATATAAGCTAATAATAATATTTCTTCCAATTCTTACAGATAAAAGTACAAATCAAGAGACACTTAATGCATGAACTTCCAGAAACAGATGATGGCTCGGCACAATGGTGTAGAGATATATTTGTCACCAAGGTGTGTATGTATATATATTTTTTTGAAAAAGAGCTCATAGTTTGGTTAATTTTCTCATAATTATTTATATTTGATTTTTTTTTTCCCTCTGATTAGGATGCTTTGCTTGAGAAGTACTTAACTAAAGGCACATTCAGTGACCTAGAACTTCAAGAGATTGGCCGGCCCAAAAAGTCTCTTATTGTTGTCGTTTGCTGGCTATGTCTCACTTTGTGTGGCATTGTGAAGCTGTTCCAATGGTCGACCTTGCTATCATCATGGGAAGGCATGACGGTTTCCGGGGCTTTCTTGATTCTTGTCACTGCCGTCATGCAGCTCCTGGTTCATTCGTCGGAGTCGGAGCGATCCTCACCGGTTGGGTTGCCATCACAAGATCCTATGAAACAAGCACTTATTCAGACATATGCAAACAGTACTCAAAAATAGAACTTATATATTTTTTTTTAACAAATTTTTTTATTGTCAACCTTGTCACTACTAGCAATTAGTTAGAAAATATCCTTTGCTTTACCCTGTTTATTCATAAAATTTTTGAATATTGGGTAGAGTCGCATGTGAACTATTGCTTAAAAAAAAAAAAAAAAAAAACGGAGAAGGAATTATCGTTTTATTTATCCTATATCTATATTATTATTATTTTTTTTGTAAATAAAAAAGATTTGGAGGTGACTCTATTATTTTCAGGTTTGCATCCCCACAAGCAAAAATACTTCCATAAGTATGATAGAGTTAGGAACACTTTCTTAGGTGTTTTTTTTCTCTAAAAATAAATTAATTTATTGGTATTCTTTGTCCAAAATATCTCTTTTTTATTAAAAAATAAACATTAAAAATCTATAATTTTCTTATTTAAAGTTGAAATGATTTTTTTTTTAATTTTAAATAAAGTGCATATAGAGAATGATGGGAGGAAACCAAAGGCTATTTTATTCGAATACATATCAAGTTTTTATATTTTTAACTATCACAGTTCGTTTCAATAAACATACAACTCTAAACATTAACTAATTTTTAATAAGGGTAAATTATTAAGTTAGTCCATGAACTTTTAACTTTGTGGAACTTTGATCCCTGAATTTTTTTCCGTAACTAGAATACCCATAAGCTATTAAAATGTCGCTACAATAGGCCTTTATGTTAATTTTTGGATGGAATCAGTTAGTTATCATCATCAAATTACTAATGGATTTTGTCTAAAAATTAAAAAAAATGACAATTGTCACAAAATTTAATTAGTTTAGAAGTATTCAGTGTTCTTTTTTTTTTTTATAGTTCGAATTACCATAATATATTAAAAACGTTGTTATAGTAGTTATTTCCGTTAATTTTTTGACGGAATCCGTCGTTAGCATAACTTTTTGATCAAATTACTAATATGTTACGTCTAAAAAGTAATGAAAATACCCATAAATTATTAAAATATTGTTACAATAGGTCTTTATGTTAATTTTTTGATGGAATCAGTTAGTTATCATCACTTTTTGAGAAAATTACTAACGGATTTCGGCTAAAAATTAACAAAAATGACTATTATAACAACATTTAAATAGTTTAGAAGCATTTCCTGTTCTTTTTTTCGTAGCTAGAATTATCATAATATATTAAAAACGTTACTATAATAGTTCTTTACGTTAATTTTTTGACAAAATCCGTAATTAGCACTACTTTTTGATCAAATTATTAACAAATTACGTCTAAAAAAAATAGAAATGATTATTATAACAATATTTTAATAATTTAAAGATATTTCAACCACGAAAAAGATTTAATAACTAAAATTACAAGAGATTAAATAAGCAATTTAACCTTTTAATTAAATCATTTCAAAAACTCAAACTGAAATGTATATCCCAGATGCCAGCAATGTAAATCAATGTCAAAAATGATGATTTTAAACATCGGGAGACTCACATTAATTCAAAACCATGTTTTAACAAGTGATCTATGCTTTTTGTTTTTGGGTTTTTTCTATAAAAAAAATTTTGTATTTCCTTTTCTATTTTTTACTTCTGCAAAAGTCATAAGTACATTTCTTGTTCAAAATTTTGAAAGTGAAAGTAGAGTAAAAGACACAAGAAACTCAAAGAAGAATTCCTGAAAAACTTCGAATTTTTATTGCATTTTAGAAGGTGGATATTTGGAATTTAAAGTTTAAACTTTGTTCGGATTTCAGAGAAAGAGTTCAAAATTTGTTCGAATTTTGGAAAAAAAGAGAGCTCAAAATTTATTGAGATTTTAGAAAAGAGAGAAAGGAAATAAAGCAATTGAAGAAGTTTTAAAGTTTATTGTTTATCATCGTTGAAAACATATGAAGTTTTATATAAGAATTTCAAAAACATTTTACTTTTTCATTAAATTTTAAAAAAGTTGATATTATATATACGAGTAAAACTACGGTAAAGTCTGTTTTATTTACCATATCGATGTAACTCATTTTTAAATTGTTCAGATATAATTGAACGACTGAGAAGCTTCTTGTGTACGGTAATTATTATACACCTTATCTTATAGTAGTATTTGATTAATAAATTAAAAAAAAACTTAAAAAATTCCGTCACCGAGGTCGGGACGAGGGGCCTCGAGCTCGGAGGGGGGAGGGTTCTGGTCGATGTCGGGGGTGGGGGAAAAGGGGACTCGAGCAGGGGGGGAGGGGTATGGGGGTTCTGGTCGGTGTCGGGGTGGGGGGCTCGAGTGTGGGGGTGGGGGGTTTTGGTCGGTGTCAAGAGTATAGGGGCTCGAATGCTAGGGGTTTGGGGGGGGGGGGGTCTGGTTGGCGTTGGGGGTGGGAGGGGGGACTCGAGCGCTGGGAGGGGGGGCTGGCGGTGTCGGGGGTGGGGGAGGCGGGGTTTGAGTGCGGGGGTGGGGGGGTCTAGTTGGTGTCGGGGGTTTGGGATGGGGGGGGGGGGGGGGGGGGGCGGGCTTGATCTCCGAAAGGGAAGGGGGTCTGGCCAGCGTCGATGGGTGGGGGGGCGCCTGGGCTAGTCCGCATTTGGGGGGAGGGCAGATATGGTTGGGGGGTCCGTCGCCGGCGTCGGGAAAGGGAGCAAGTGGTTTTTTTTAAATTTTTTATTTATTAATCTATACTAATATGATGTAAGGTATATAATAATTATGATATACAAACAACATCTCAACAGTTTGATTACATCTTAACGGTTTAAAAATAAACTCTACTTAAAAAATATATAAAATAGATTTTACTGCAGTTTTATCCCATATATATTTATATATTTTTTTGAGAAAAGTTGATATTATAACTTAAAAGAGAATTTATCTTGTTTTGTCTTCGATGCAAATAGCACCTGCAAATGCACGTGCGACCTTTTACTAGTTTTTTAAAAAGTGCAAATGTCCACGTCAGCCTGATTTGGAATTCCATAAGATTTTTGTATATTTTCGGCTTCCCTAGCCCATTATTATAAAAGAATAGGGTTATTAAAATGGTTTATGATTAAGATATTACTTATATATTATAATTATCATATTCTTTATCTTATAGTAGTAATTAATTAATAAATAAAAAAATAAAAAAAATGATTTTAAAAAAATCCATTGATGGTGGAAGATTAGGGGGGCGGGGGGGGGGGGGGGGGGGGGGAGAGAGAGGTTTCCGTTGTTGAGGTCGGGAAGGAGGGAGAGAATGGGCTGGTCGGTGTTGGGGGAGGGGGGACAGATCTGGTCGGGGAAAAGTGTCGTCGAAATCGGAGGGGGGGGTCGTCGTCGGGAGGGGGGGCGCCTGGGCTTGAGCAGGCTAGTCGGCACGGGGGGGGGGGGAGGGGGCTTCAGGGCTGGTCGGTGGGACGCTTGGGTTGGTTGGGGGGGGGGGGGAGAGGGACTGGGTCGACGCCGACGCGAGAGGGGTTGGCAGGAAAATCACCGACATCGAGAAAGGAGACTGGATTTTTTTAAAATTATTTTTTAATTTATTAATCAAATACTGCTATAAGATAAATTATATGATAATTATAATATATAAATAATATATAAGAGTTATATAAAAAGAACCTCGTCACAATTCTATCATTATTTTATTCTTGTTTGACCTTTACCAAAAGTACTTTTGTACTTCAGAGAAGACACGGAACTCAGAACACCATCTCTCTCTCTCTCTCTCTCTCCCAGTATACGGATCGTCCTCTTCAATCTCCATACTTATCGCACTTACTTTTTGAATCCTTCCTATCTGCCTCACAAATTTTACATTGCCCCGAATTCTGATAAGAGAAGAAGAAAAAGAAGAAGAAGCAGCTGTGAGATTCTGAATCATTAGATATGGGGTCGTTGAAGACCGACGAGGAATTGGACCAGATTGTAGAGGATTCCAAGGAAGCGATTATCTATGTCAATGGAGTTCGAAGAGTTTTGCCTGATGGCTTGGCTCACTTGACACTCCTTGAGTACCTCAGAGGTATTACAAACACTTATTCCAAATTGGGTTTCTCTATTTTTCCTTGTTTGATTGATTTCCCAGAAAGTTCAGAGAAAAAAAAGAAGGGTAATTTGGCACAACAGTAATGAAACGATTTGTGGGTTTTATTATTATTTTTTTTGGGTGATTTGAGTCGCATCCTAGCTTTGTTTGCTGCAAATTTAGTGGAATCCCAAGTGGGGTTCTGGAGTTTGGAAAGAAAGATTCTAATTTAGTCCCTTCTTTTAACTTTTTTGTGATTGAAAAAGATGTTGGTCTGACGGGGACAAAGCTTGGCTGCGGTGAAGGTGGTTGTGGAGCTTGCACTGTTATGGTTTCCTCTTATGATGAGAAACTGAAGAAATGCCTGTGAGTCTCTCTCTCCAACAGGCTAATAATTACTGTCTTTTCGTCTACTTCTTTAGTTGATCTTCTTCATTTCACAAAAAAAAAAAAAAAAAAAAAAAAATAAATAAAATTTCAGACACTATGCTGTCAATGCATGCTTGGCTCCTCTGTATTCGGTGGAAGGGATGCATGTAATCACGGTGGAAGGAGTAGGAAACCGCAAGGGTGGCCTGCACCCAGTTCAAGTAATTACATCTTCTTCAGTGTTGTGAGTCAATTTTTGGGGTTACTTTTATTACCATGTTTCTTGAATGTGATTAGTGATTTAGCTCATGTATGGCGCACCGTCTTGGATTGAACAATATGGATTTGAATTGAGAATCTAAAAAGGAATGGGTGTTTGGGAAGAAGAAAAATGAGTGTCACACGGATTTCAAAAAGGTGAAAAAGTTGCTGGGAAAACACCCTTGTATCTAGACGTAGCAGAAAAGTAAACTCAAACAAAAGTAAAGAGAAGATAAAAGATTTACGTAGTTCGGTAAAATTGCCTTGGTCTATGGGAGAGGGAGAATAAATTCACAAACACTTTTAGAATTACACACTCATCAAACTCTCTCAACATTGCTCTACCCAAATCCCCTTACACCCTTTGCCTATCTCTCTTTTCACTTTCTCTCAAAAGGAGACACACACTCTCGCTATTTTTCTGACCACAAACACCTCTAAACACAATAGACCTATTTGTAGGCTCTCAATAGGACACAAATTGGACACATGTTTTCAAACTCACAAAATAAAAACTTACTCAAAAGTTAATTTGAGTCATATACTTAACAATTTTACCATATTTATTACCATGTTTCTTGAATGTGATTAGTGATTTAGCTCTCGTCTGCCGCATCGTCTTGGATTGAATAATTTGGATTTGAATTGAGAATCTAAAAAGGAACGAGTGTTTGGGAAGAAGAAAAATGAGTGTGTTACAGATTTCAAAAAGGTGAAAAAGTAGACTTGGATTCGAAATGAATTGAACCTTTTGCATTCAAGATGGTGTGACAATACTCTTAGCCAGCGTTTGGTGCACAGTTGCATTCAAATGCAATTGTTTTTTTTCCCCAACTATCCACAGTTTCCTATTACAACTTCGCCACTCAAATTTAAAAAGTTCATACCTTTGCATATACAAGTCCAAATATGATATATATACACAGTTATTTTAAATTGCATAGAGTTTCGAGACGAACAGAACAAGCTCCATTTTGATATATATATTTTTTCAGAACCCATTTCGAGTTTTTGCACTTTTTAGCTCTAGCCATTCAAACCCATGCACCAAACGCATAACAATTCAACTCAAATCCAACTCAAAAAACTCAATTCAAACGTGTGCACCAAATGCATGCTAAATCATTTGCATCTTAAGGTTATTGTGGATTTTCCAATACTTAAAAAGTTATTACATCCAGGCCTATTCTGTAAGAAGAAGCTTTTCTGCGTCAAAAATTAAGAATATTTTAACATGGGCATTTCCATTCACCCAATTGTCCTTGATAGAGAGACTGGAGTGAATTACACAGATGCTATAAGCCTATTAATTAGTATTTCCACATCAATAACAGGAATATTATGCAAGCGAGCTTATTTGGTATCTTGCGGTAGTTATGTTTTGTCATTTATTCTGCAGGAATCATTGGCACGTGCTCATGGCTCTCAGTGTGGATTTTGCACCCCTGGTTTTATTATGTCCATGTATGCATTACTGAGGTCGAGTCAAACCCCACCTAGTGAAGAGCAGATTGAAGAATGCCTCGCAGGAAACTTGTGTCGTTGTACAGGTTACAGACCAATTGTTGATGCATTTCGAGTATTTGCCAAAACTGATGATTTGCTATATACCGATGCGTCTTCCCTAAGCCTTCAAGAACGTGAGTTTGTTTGCCCTTCTACTGGAAAGCCCTGCTCGTGTAAATGGAAAACTGAAAGCAACAACAATAAATGCAGTATGGGACAAGGTACAGTTTGCATTGAGAAGTTTCGACCAGTCTCATACAGCGAGATAGATGGAAGCAAATACATAGACAAAGAACTTATCTTTCCTCCTGAACTTCTATTGAGAAAATCAAGTCCTTTGAATTTGAATGGATTCGGTGGGCTTAAGTGGTTTCGACCGTTAAGACTTCAACATTTGTTGGAATTAAAAGCAAAATACCCAGATGCGAAGTTCTTGGTTGGTAATTCCGAAGTAGGAATCGAGATGAGGTTGAAGAGAATTGAATATCGGGCTTTGATCTCTGTGACACATGTAGCTGAGCTCAATGCATTGAATGTGAAGGATAAAGGCATTGAGATAGGTGCGGCAGTAAGACTATCTGCAATCATGAAAGTTTTCAGAAAGGTCATATCAGAGCGTGCCGCTCATGAAACTTCTTCTTGTAAGGCCTTTCTTGAACAGTTAAAATGGTTTGCTGGGACACAGATTAAAAATGTTGCTTCGGTTGGTGGGAATATATGCACGGCTAGTCCGATATCAGACTTGAATCCTTTGTGGATGGCTGCTAGAGCGGAATTTCAAATTATTGATTGCAAAGGAAACACTAGAACAACCCCGGCAGAAAATTTTTTCCTTGGCTACCGTAAGGTGGACCTAGCAAGGAATGAAATTTTGCTGTCAATATTCTTACCATGGAATAGGCCTTTAGAGTTTGTGAAAGAATTTAAGCAGGCTCATCGAAGGGAGGATGATATTGCGATTGTAAATGCTGGGATTCGTGTTTATCTCGAACAACGGGCTGAAGATTTGGTTGTTTCGGATGCATCCATTGTCTATGGTGGAGTAGCTCCGCTTTCTCTTTCTGCTAGAGCAACAAAAGAATATCTCGTTGGAAAGAGTTGGAATCAGGAGTTACTTCAGGGTGCTTTGAAAGTCTTACAAAAGGACGTTTTGATCAACGATGACGCTCCTGGTGGAATGGTGGAGTTCAGGAAATCATTGACTCTCAGCTTTTTCTTTAAATTTTTTCTATGGGTTTCTCATCAAATAGATGGAGTACAATGCAATAAGAATAGTGTACCATTATCCTATCAATCTGCTGTAGAATCATTCCACCGCCCCCCTGTTATAGGAAGTCAAGATTATGATATTACAAGACATGGAACAGCTGTGGGTGCTCCTGAGGTTCATCTTTCGTCAAGACTCCAGGTATGTATTTATGAAAACCAGCACTAGGCATATTCTTTCTGGTATTCCAAGTTATCCTAAAATAATGGGCTAGATAGGGGGAGTGTTTTAGTAGAACGTGTGATGTATCGGTTGCTCTCTTTCGGTTTTAGATAAAATTTGTCTATAGATTGCAGCATCACAATATTGTTTCTTTATTTACTTTTATTTATTTTTTCGGTTTTGCGTGATGATGTTGTGTTAATAACTTCAACTAGGTTACAGGGGAGGCTGAATACGCTGATGACACACCATTGCCTCCTAATGGTTTACATGCTGCTTTTGTATTGAGCCGAAAACCTCATGCCCGTATACTTTCCATAGACGATTCAGAAGCAAAATCTTTGCCTGGGTTTGTGGGGATATACTTTGCTAATAGTGTTCCTGGTGATAATATGATTGGACCAGTTATTGCAGATGAGGAACTATTTGCTTCAGAATTCGTCACTTGTGTAGGTCAGGTATGGCAAACAAAATGGACAACCATAAAATTTTATAGACGTACTTGGATATTCGTTTTCGTACTTTGTTCCCCTCTTACACATCAGTAATGGGTTTGTACATTTTGTGCAGGTTATAGGAGTTGTTGTTGCTGATACACATGAAAATGCAAAGCTGGCAGCAAGAAAGGTTCGTGTTGACTATGAAGAGTTACCAGCCATCTTATCCATACGGGAAGCCATTCATGCTAAAAGTTTCCACCCGAACTCTGAAAAGTTGATGGGGAAAGGGGATGTTGATCGATGTTTCCAATCAGGGCAATGCGATAAGATCATAGAGGGGGCGGTTCATGTGGGTGGACAGGAACACTTCTACTTGGAGCCGAATTGCAGTGTGATATGGACAATTGACGGTGGAAATGAAGTTCATATGGTTTCATCCACACAAGTATTTCAACCTATCCATGCATTTTTTTCGTTTTACCTTTGTTTATTGCTTGTGCAAGTTAAACTTTTGGTTTATGTTATAGTTATCAATCTAAAATAAATTTTTGTCAATGCTAGCATATTGGAATATTTGCTTCTTCTTAATTATCAGTCTCCTTGGGCTCAATTCAAATTGAAGAATCACATCGTAATTATCAACGTGCAGGCTCCACAGAAGCATCAGAAATATGTTTCCCGTGTTCTCGGCCTTCCAATGTCAAAAGTAGTTTGTAAAACCAAGCGCATCGGTGGTGGCTTTGGCGGGAAGGAGACAAGATCTGCCTTCATTGCTGCTGCAGCTTCTGTCCCATCATATCTATTGAACCGGCCTGTTAAAATAACATTAGACCGTGATACAGACATGATGATTTCTGGGCAACGACATAGCTTTTTTGGCAAATACAAGGTTTGTAAATGTAACCTGTTACCCATATTAAACCGTAATCTATTTTTCTCTTGTCTGGTCCTTTTTTAAGGGGGAGTAGAGAGAGAAAGGAAGACTTAACCTCTTAATCATCTGAATTTTTAATTCATATTATGTTGCTTGTGTCGGAAGAAGATACTGATTGTGGAATCTTATGTGACGTAGGTCGGATTCACAAATGATGGAAAAGTTCTGGCATTGGACCTTGAAATCTATAATAACGCTGGAAATTCACTAGACCTGTCTCTTGCTGTGCTTGAACGTGCTATGTTCCACTCGGATAACGTTTATGAGATACCAAACGTGCGGATCGTGGGAAAGGTGTGCTTTACTAATATCCCTAGTAACACTGCTTTTCGAGGCTTTGGTGGTCCTCAAGGAATGCTTATTACAGAGAATTGGATTCAAAGAATTGCTGCCGAGCTCAAGAAAAGCCCGGAAGAAATTAGGGTAAGTTATGTAATAATTTTATTTGTTTGAATGAAACAGTTTATAAGGCCCATTCTCTGTTATTAATATTTTACTATTGTTAGTATTATTTTTGCAATCATTGAGCTTACCTTTTTATTATATATACTTCTCAGGAAATTAATTTTCAAGGTGAAGGATCTATATTGCATTATGGCCAACAACTTAAGCACTGTACTCTGGCTCAGGTCTGGAATGAGCTAAAGGTATCTTGTGAATTTTCGAAAGCTCGTGAAGAAGTTGACCGATTTAATAGTCAGAATCGGTGGAAGAAGCGTGGTATTTCCATGGTTCCCACAAAATTTGGCATATCCTTTACGACAAAGCTTATGAACCAGGTACGGGTGTAATTTCACATAACTAGAAGGGTCTGTTAGACAAAGAAATTCGCTAGTAATGTTTATACTGCAGAATTACGTCCAACTTTTATTGATTCTATTTCTATCCTTAAACAACTGAAGGCAGGTGCTCTTGTTCTTGTCTACACTGATGGTACTGTTTTAGTCACACATGGGGGTGTCGAGATGGGGCAAGGTTTACATACTAAAGTTGCTCAGGTTGCTGCTTCTGCCTTCAATATCCCTCTCAGTTCCGTCTTCATATCAGAGACAAGTACTGATAAGGTAATTCAAAATCTAATGATTCAATGTTTTGAAGTTTCTATTCCTGAAATATTATGTTCTGTAGACCACATTCCCGAGAAAAGCAAGCTTGTCTTAATTGGCAGGAAATTTTACATGGACCCGTCTTGTTAGTCAAACATACTAAAGAACTCACCGAAACAGATGAAGTGGGCTAAATTTATGACTAAGTTTTGTTGAGAATTGCCCTAATCCTTTACTACCAATAGCAATTAAATCGAGAAAAACAAACAAACAAGCACATAGACTATTTCTAGG